>LUCM01008996.1:8285-140636 GCA_008360955.1 Fasciolopsis buskii | reverse complement strand
ATGGCGAACACTCGTCTATCCTATCGTGCCCTATCTTGTGTTTCTCCCAAGGAATGGAAGAAGCTCTGTGGAAGTCAATAGATGATGTGGCAACGTGGAATGAGAAAATGTACAGCGAACTTCGGTAATGTAGGTGTTTCACCTCTTTGTGGTTGGGGTCCGAAAGACTCGTCAACTAGGTGGCTGGAGATACTGTAGGATATGACAGTGAACCGTGAACAGTGGCGGTCGTGTTGTCATTTTCTATCGAATCAGAATGATTAAAATGAATGTTCGTACAGTTAGGCTGTGTTCGGTGTTGGCTGCAGCAGCGTCTTATCTTTTCCCGCCTGTGTAGGTCCACTCCCTATTCCCCTTGAATATTCACTCTTTTTATATAAACGTGTAACTCTGAGGAACGGCAGCGGTCAGTGAGGCTTGTCATTTTGTTTAACGCCGAACGATGATGCCGATGACGATGCAATCGCTGGGCAACTCTTCGTCTGCTCTCGAACTGACGGAGCATCAAAATCATCTATTTTAAAATAGGTCAACAGAACGCCATTCGATCCTCACCACCATTTCCTTGTGGAATCGGTTCGCTTCGGAACACCATAGAACCTTGGAATTATTCAGTAACAGTGGTTAAATGGGTACAAATAAATGTCTTGATTTAGTGCAATTCTTCCGTTAACGTAACTTATGTTGTACGAGTGGGTGGGTGTTTCTTTACGATCCATACGATTCACTTCCAGGCAATTCCAGTCCCCGTAGTTAACAGTTTTCCGGAGATTCCATGATTGAAATCAATAAATTGTTCTCACAAATAAGTCACGACGAGTAATCTGAATTATGATGCTGCCTGACACGTGTCCCTCCGCATGTTTTCAACCTGTTTACACTGTTTTGTGCAATGCAAGTATGCCATTCGTATCCTTAGTCTATGATGCACATTAGGTTCCAGATCAATGTTCCATCCTGACTGAGCTGGACTTGTACACACCAACTTGAATGATAAACTGGCTCGTTGATTGTGAATGCCACGCCAAATCCGCTGTTAGAGTATTACGTACACGAAAAATATGTTCCGCGCTCTTCGTCGTCTCTCTGCTTCATCTGTACTGTCTGTGTTTGAGAATATTCTTGCTAGATCTTTCAGGATGTATATGTGCACAAGTATAAGTACGAATCATGATGGAGGACAAAGACAACGAGTGAAAAAAGGACAGAAAAGGAACCAATGTGCAGAGTTCACCATGCATGGTAGTCCTTTCATTTTCTATCTTCACGTCCTCGATTATCCATCGGGATCCATGATTCTTCTATGGGATTGGTGCTATACGGTTGCCCAAATCAAAATGCATGCTTGAGGGACCTTACCTCGAAACTTTGACCAATTGATCTAACCCACAAGACAGCAAGAAGATCTGTGGTTCACGTAGCCCGCTGGGGATCGGTGACTGATGACTCAGTTCATACGTCCTTCAGATGAGGCCAGACATCCTAGGTGCTCAGTACACTTCTCTGTCACAGATACCGGTGGACACGGTATCGTATGCTTCGTACGTCATCCGTGGTTGGTTTGGAATCGCCGTTAAACCATCCCTCCTACACTGGTTGCCAAAGACTAGTCAACGTGATAGGGTTAATCGGACATTCGTCTTCGTCATGGGACTTTTGTGGAAACAGCTCTTCCAAGAATAGATAGTGCGTAGCACTTCCCCAGTAGATGCTATTTGAGAAGCAGATCATTTGTGAGTATTTCGGGAGGTGTTCACGGCGAGTAGCCTATTCGGAGCCGGAGACACTTACTCCCAATATGCTGAGACATTTAGAGGGATTTATCTGTATATATATATATATATATATATATATATATATATATTGTAGCGTCAGGAGTGTGCATGGAAGCTCTTCGTTTAAGAGTCCGCAGAAGATCCACAACTGTGATTCGTTGATAATTCTTTGTTAGCTGAGCTGAGCCAGCCTTAGGAACGAGGGCAGAATGCCGGATTAAAATGACGCTAAGGAGAGATATAATGAAGCGAAACGTTTTTTTGTGACTCATTGCACCACCCTACTTCTCCACTTCATCAGTTGTCAACCATAACTTATGGTATATTTGCGTTGAGGCACTTCCCGGTTGCCCAGATTGAAGCCATGGGTTGTTTAAGGATTCCATATTGGACCTTTAGTCGGTAAGCTTATTCTGCAAAAGAAACTATTGTCTTTTTTAGATTTTAGAAAGCTGGTAGCCACTGTCCCATTTCAAATCAGATGCCTAGCACCTTCGGGGTTTCTAATTGATCTGGTGGCCTAGAAGTTCAAATCTGGCAGTCAGCTAAAGCCACCGAAAAAGAAAAGAACTAGCGGTGATTCACGAGATCCTCATCGTAATACTGTCGGTATTTTGTGTGAAGAAGACGCTTGGCGAACACAAACCCATTGTGTTCTCGGACACTCCAGCAGCCTGTTCGCGTTAGTGCACCTATTGAATGAGAGCCCGCCTTACCGCTAATTTTTAGCTTGACGATTTTCCTCCTTTCCGCAGCCCAGAGGTAGACAAGCTAGTTTGATTTGCGAACTTTCTCAGGTTTGTAGCGTTACCTTCATTGTGACTAGTCCTCGTGAAAATAACCGTATAACTGAAAATATTGCAATAGTCTTTTACCTGCTTTCCAGATCGTCGTTCTGCTGGTTCATCTCATTGTTACGACTCCCGCGGTTCACGTGGATCTCCAAAACATTCTGCTCCCCGTTCTGATCGTTGCCCCCGCGGCCCCGACCAACACTATCCAGGTGGTTCGATTCGTGCAGACGCCCCTTACCTGTACAGAGATTGTTCCTCGTGGCCGACGCGTCCCCCATTTCGTGGTGGTGGCGGTGCACTGTGGTCTACTCATCCAGGTGGTCCGAATGAAAGACGGTATGTGTACGCCATGGGATCGAAATCATGCGAGACCTAGTGGCCAGTTTTAATCCACTTCTTTTTTTGTTTATTTCTTTCAGTTTTCCTTTTTTTCTGATTATTAGAAAGGAGTAATGCTTCGTTGGTGCACTGCACTGTTCAAAGTGGCTAAGATTTGGACTGGAGACATTGAAAATCGCGTACTAAACTAGTCGTACAGTGCGGCAGCAAATCGCTGTTTATCTTAAGTGTTCCCGGCGTCCGCGGGGATCTCGGCCTCCAACTGGATAACTGTAGTCATCGGTTAGTACCACGGAGTATCAGGGGCTTTGGTTGCATCCGAAATCTTCCCTGTTTGACTGGATTTCCGTTTGTGATTTTCCTTCCTCCGGGTACCCTGTTTATTTATTTTCTTGCTCCACTGTGAAGCTGCTAGTACTGTGATATAGCAGGCGAAATCAGGTAACAGAAACTCGAAATTTTGGGCTGAATCAGCTGAAATGAAACGTTTGTTCCGCTCAATCACCACCAATTATCAAGGTGTCGTAAATATTTGTCTAAGTTATGAGTTGTAGTTCCAAGATTAATTCGCTTTTACCAACGAGTGGTTAAATGATAAAAGATTTTCTTAGAAAATCTCCATTTTGCAATCGATTTGTTTCGATGGTAGGTGATGGACAGTCCTGACTAAAGCACATAGCATGTAGGCTCCCACAATGCAAATGATTACTGTGTGAAATTCGGAGAAGTTTTCATCAGAATTTTCTCGTGCTTGGTTTCATTTTGGGCTCCTGATCAAGTCAGGTTGCGAATGGAAGAATGCCGTGGGGTGGAAGTTGGTAGTCTGTCCTGTCCGTTTATGCTTGCACACCAACCCACGGCAGCTTGTAATTGGTCATCACGCCGTGCTGGTCACTCTATCATCCCTGTCTATTTGCGCGCTATCGCGCTAGTCTCCGTCATTCTCACTCCGCGAATCCGTCTATTCCATGAGTATTTTCTCGCGCTGCGCATGTGAAATGTGCGTCCCATTCTACGGTGTGGTTTCACTGCTCTGACCACTGGTCAGTCTGTTTACTTGTATGTACACCGTGGGTTTTTGCAAGCATGCTATAGGGTGAATTAGACGGCAGGGGAGCAATTTAGAAGGGGTAACGATTGACTGCATATAGGATCCATGCATGCGATGAACACTGACCCGTACGTGTTTTCATCATTGGGACTACGGCTCAGTGAATTGGGTGAGCCGATTATTAGATAAAAGCGCCGTATTTATGTATGTATAAACTTGTCCCCAAAGGACATCCGTTCACAGATAAGTGCACCTAGGGTTATCCTACCAAATCATCTTTTTACATGATGAGGCATAAGACTACAGATTGTGACAGTATAAAGAAGCATTTGGCGAAAGAATACTGGGTACGCATGCCGGGTGCAGGGTAATAACCGAAAGTCTGCCAAACACCGAAAAATCTTATCATCTCATCTAGTTACTCTAAAGCGATTGGTTGACTTCGTTCTTTTTGACAATCTAAATGTTGGTTTGAATCCTCACAGTACCATTGCTTGCTCATTTAAACTGCATCGTCCCATAACTCGTTGATCCATTGGGAAATTTTCGCATGTTTAGTGACAACTTCAAGGTCACCACAGCCGAAAATATATTCTCCGCAGCTCTTAGTGTTTCTAGAAGAAAGTACATTATTCGGTTTAGGATATACCATTTTACATCCGGAAAACCATTTTGAAGCAGGCAAATTTGGAAGGCCTTCGTGTAATGTTTGTGAACCGAGCAGGGTTCAAAATATACCGCGAAAACGGTATGACATACGTCATTTTCACATTCGCGATCTGCGTCTCTGACTTATATATATATGGACACCAGTGTCCGGCCATGCTTCTTTATCTTCTGTACTCCGTTCACCAAAAAATCCCTCAGCCTCCCAAATGCGCGGTGGTAGACTACAGTTCGAAGGCTTCATCACTTCGGTTTGGGGATAATCCAATCTAACCAAACCCAGTTATGCGTTTACATGATACATCCTGTCGTACCGTGAGCGAAAACCATGACATTTGTTATTATGGTCAAATCGGACCCTAAAGTGATGATCAGTAACATCAGTAAGAGGTGTGTCCCTGTTTTTTTTGTAAAATGAACAACACATTTTGGTTTCATGAGGTACTTCATTTCTGTACGTTCCGATCACTCCAGAGTAGAGAATGTTTTCTCGGCGAAGAGTTTACGCCAATCTGTAACATATAGAACAACACGGGTTATCGTCATCATCGTCCAGCGGTAAACAGCAAGGTATGCTTCACTGACGACTGCCTCTTCCTCTAAAGTTACGTTTCTATAAAAAGACTGAATATCAAGGGCAACAAGGGTGCGAGGAGATCAGAGGCCGCTGCAGCCAACACACGGAACACAGTGTAACTGCATAAACGCACTCTTTTATTCATTCTGATTCGATAGAAAATGGCAACGCGATCGCTATACGCAACACGGGACCAAACGGGCCTAGTCTACTAAGTTTCATACGCTGAAAAAGGTATTCTGAGAGCCGGCACCTAGTACTCGATTCCTGACCTCTACATTACTCACCCGGTCACCCCACTCAATCATAGACGTACTACGTAGACATCGGTGATCGAAAACATCTAATCGATGAATGTTCTATGTCTCTATAAAAAGATCGAATAGCCAAGGGGAACAGGGAGTGGACCTACACAGGCAGGAAAAGATAAGACGCTGCTGCAGCCAACACACCGAACACAGTCTAACTGTACGAACATTCATTTTAATCATTCTGATTCGATAGAAAATGACAACACGACCGCCACTGTTCACGGTTCACTGTCATATCCTACAGTATCTCCAGCCACCTAGTTGACGAGTCTTTCGGACCCCAACCACAAAGAGGTGAAACACCTACATTACCGAAGTTCGCTGTACATTTTCTCATTCCACGTTGCCACATCATCTATTGACTTCCACAGAGCTTCTTCCATTCCTTGGGAGAAACACAAGATAGGGCACGATAGGATAGACGAGTGTTCGCCATACGCGTATGTGGTCGAAGCGACCTCGTCTTGGACGAAATCCGGACCGCTGTTCACGCATTTTGCTCTCGCGAACAGGTACCAAATGACGCGGCATTATCGACGCTAAGACCTTAGCAGCTATCGAAATTAAATTATTACCACGATGATTACTACAGTCACTCCGTGTACCTTTCTTGAACAGGGGTACAATCAGTGACTCACCCCACGACAATTGAATACGTTCCTCGTTCCAAATATCAAGAATCAAGGAAGTAAGTGATTTTATCAGGACTTCTACATCCCATTTGAAAAGAGCTGGGTTATGTTCGTCGGGATCGGGCGCTTTTCCTTTCTTCAGAAGTCGAATATTCGACTCTGCTTCCACTTCCGTTGGGAGGTCAAGAGGCATTAGCCCGGGATTCGCAGCTGCAGATGTCGTTCTAAATTCGTTACCATGCGGCCACCTAAACTGATTCCTGAAACGCTCGACCCGACGGTTCGACCTTTGTTCTTTACCATGAACGAGCTGTCCATTTTTATCGCACACGACTCCACTAACCGAAGTTCCTCGCTCCCCCTACCGGTGTCGCGTATAAGCTTGATCTGTTAACTGAAGCCTCCGCTGCTTCATTCTCTTCGACTACCTTAACCCAACAATTTTCGTGGTCTTTCTTAAAGCTTGTCGTCAACTGACGCTGCAACTATCAACGCATCCCCCATT
Source organism: Fasciolopsis buskii (assembly GCA_008360955.1). Lineage (NCBI taxonomy): Eukaryota > Metazoa > Platyhelminthes > Trematoda > Plagiorchiida > Fasciolidae > Fasciolopsis > Fasciolopsis buskii. The sequence continues at coordinate 133,986 of LUCM01008996.1, read as the reverse complement.
AACCTCCTTGCAATTATGAGGCTAGTGTTTTGCACCATTAGACCCAGCGACCTTTGCGAGATCCAGTATCTTTATCTTTGATGGACGCTAGATCTAGGACCACAGGCGAAACCTGCTGCCAAATGCATCAACTGCTTGACTTGATCCCACTGCTCGTCTACATTGCTGCTCGTTGAAGTCCTTAGTTCCTCGGATAGTTTCTATTCATAGCTGGTGCGAGCAGCCGAATCACACAGATGTTCGACGGCCAATTGGGTTTGTGGCCTGCGTCGATGGCCATTCAGCTGCAGCAAAAATCGCAATAAAACTAATACATGGTCCGATTCGACGTATGTGGTCCAGTATGATCTACAATTCTGGACAGAACTGCGCCAACGGAAGCCTACTGCGATATGGCCGATCTGACTCAGACTACCCGTCGAGCTAGAGCGCCATGACGCTGTGCGACGCCAACCGTGTCGGAAGTTCGTGCTAAACAAGAATGAATTATTGTCCGCAAAGAATTGGAGAAGTCTTTCCCCGTTGTCTGTTCGCTGAGCAGGCAATACGAATCGCCCACCTAAACAGGTTTCTTATGCATTAAGTTTCCCAACTTGTGCATTAAAATCACCTGCTACCACTACAATGTCAGAGCCTTTGCTCCTCCGAACAAGAGTGATGAGCTCGTCATGAAACTCACCTTTTTGCATGTCGGTGCTGCAGTCTGTTCGGGCGTATGTCGAGAATGACAAATAAACTAAGCCTAACATAACTACCTTCCGGACGCCAACTAAGCCTAACATAACTACCTTCCGGACGCCAACTAAGCCCTACAATCTCAGGCGCACAAGCGATTGTTAACCGGGATCCAGTCAAAAAGAGTCGCCTCAGCTTTCTCACATAAGAATATTCCTACACCGCATTGACCCATCACCTGAGCTGCTTCGTCTCCTGAATTGTGCACTAAATATCTTGTCGAGATACCGGACACAGTAAGTTTAACCACTACTCGAATCCTGAATTCGTGTTTCATTGACGCAGCAGACATCAATCGAAAGTGAGTCCACTGTCAGAGCTAAGCATGCCTGTTGGCCGGCCTGCGTGAGAGTTCGGACATTAAAGGGACTGAGATTCATAGGCTGACGAGACTTGAGAGAATGTGAGCTAGCAGCCTTGAAATCACTTAGTACGTTGTTTGACAACGAACCGTTGCGCGTACCGGAGTGTGTTATCAGTGAGGACACTATGGGTAGGCAGAAGGGACAAAGAGATTGGATAGAAGACAGATGAGACAGATTTTATGAAGGAGACGGGACTCTGAGTTGGAGCATACTTATCGCTAACCCCCTTCCCACCTGTGCTCAATGCAGTGGGCATTGCGGTCTTGATTAGCCAGCCCGACGACCGATGCAGTATGGAATTATTTGTACGCGTGTATCTCCCAGGGATCGATGGACGGGTGCTAGCAGGGAATCCGGGCAGTTAGCAGAAGAACAATTTGGGTTCTCAACCAAAGCCTTTGGTTGTGATGGGAACCTGACCACAGAGCAGTGGGGTGTAGCTGAGTGGAAGCCCTTCTACTTGGATCAGTTATCTTTCCACTCTTTTTTCCGACTGAACTGCTAACTCAGTTTAACCCTCGACTGGAAGGACCGGGAGACCAGTTCATCATGTCTTTACACACTGACCTTCCAGGCATGATTTGATCTTCGTCTTGAGATGGGCCATCCTGTGTAGCTCGTTTCTTCATGTAGGCACGCAAGCCGTCACACCACGTCAAGATGCGGTCTCGATTTAACAGGATGAATCGCGTTGGGCATCACTAATGTATTTTTTTTGTCGACAATAAATGCGGGAGCGAATGCATGGCGATGTTGCTGAAACTAGAACCATACTGTCTCGCCAAGTGGAACGAGATATACGAACGAAGAGACAGATTTAATAAAAGAGGGATCAACTGTTTGCTTCACATTTCGGAACCCGGTGTGTTTGGTTGGCATACTTTTTTACGACCATTCGTTTCTTAGTACATCTTTCCTCAAGTCATCGAACCTGCTTTCAGATTCACAAGCGGTGTTCTGTTAGCTCCACTTGGTTTGTCCTGCCTGTCTAACTTACTGTTAGTGAGGTGGTCACTTTTTAATGTTATTACTGGGATTACAGTTAAGTGTCCGACGAATCTAAAGCCCTAAACAAATGGCTGTCGAAGATATGATGAAAGCTCGATTTCCAATACACGACGTTGTCTTGTCAAGCTGGGTGATGTCCTGCACAAGAAACCGCTGGCTACTCATCACTATTCGATAACATCTATAATTTAGGAAAACTGCAAAGGATAGTTTTGTCTTTCGGGTTTTACTTGCCGTTTTCCTGTTTTCTGATGGCTGTGACTCCAAACTAACTCATCAATGTAGGTTATCTGGCGTATATTCAAGAGTTGTCGGTAGTAAGGCCGCTGGTTACAGATGGAGAGAATACATGACAGTGCAGGAACCTGGGCGATCAGACATTTCGCCGTATAGTCCTGCAACCTAACTAGAACTGGAATTGAATTGAAGTTACCGATACACTGTCACCTGATCCGTATTTGTGTTAGCACATGATGGACGCTTACCGCTCATAGACGACAGATGCAAGCATATCTTGATTAGCAGGCTCCTGGAAATGTCCGCATCATGCGTCGCCAACGTTTCAGTGCCAAAGTGCGCCAGGTGCAGTCCCATTTTCGATACTCTTTATACACATATAATCGAATGCTGCCGTCCGATATCTTTCATCCTTGATTAGTTTATAATTGGAAGTATTCCTATCCGAGCTGAGATTTCCCCATCAAAGTAATGGGTTGTTTTTACGAGTTCTACGTTCTCCACTTGTTGTCTCTACGAGTGCGTAGTAGATTGAACACACCCGGTTAATATTTGATTGCATCGAAAGCTACTTTTTCTACAGAGTATTTATTCTCGCAGAATCTGCTAAGGTCAGAACTTCCAGTCGAACAGGGCCATGTCTACATTCTGGAAAATTCGGCCGGCACATTTCTATACCGGCAGTTTGTCATCTAAATCTCATTGCCTTCTGTTGTTTTTACTTTTCCCTGTATTTGCGATTGTTTTTTGTTCTGGTCACCACCCGAATTCAATGAGTCATTTGGGGACCAACTTACATTCCTCTTGGGAATCACTAACAGGCGAACAAACGGATTACATTCCTAGTGCTTATTATGCTTCCCACTATGGCGTCACATTGCTTTGAAGCGGAACGTCTCAACTTGCCGGTTTCAAATGTGGTCTGACATTTTTCCGGCAACGTGTTTGTGCACACACGTCCAGTGGTTTGTGATAGCACAAGAAACACCTGTACAGCCTACTGTCACTGTCCTAATTTCGTTCACTATCCTTTCTCCCTTATGTTTTGGAGTCTTTGCCCTTAGGCCACAAATGCAACTTCATCGTGCTAATTGGCGCTGTTTTGGGGATGTCTTCTGATTTCACGTGTGTAAATTCACGATTTTGCTTGCCTCTATCAGACTGCTCGGGTATCGGTGGGTTGGAAGTCATCATCAATCTTCTTCTGCCTGAAACCTAACGAGATGTTTATGCTCATTTGTGCTTGCATCAAAATGGAATATGTGTATTCGTTGATTAACTGTTGCTATCCCTCTGAACTTTTATTTCGAGCGTTTTTCTTTTTTTGGAGTGACAGGTCTACTGTCTTTGCATTTTTAACTTGTGACTATGAATCCACTTCTCGTGCCGAACTAGAAATTTAATGACTACGGAATTGTCACGATTAGGGTGAACGGAATTCCTAACTTGGTGATAAAATACGGTGAATGAAAACCGTTCATAGGTGAGACGTGTTAGTAAACCTAACGATAGGCAAGAGAATTGCCTACACTGTTGGGTCCGTGAACTGTTTTACTTGTATAATTTTCGTGATGAGAGCGAGCGAGGTGACAAATGACAGAATCCTCAGTATCTGACAATGAGGTTGTAGCGAAATTTCAGCTGCTCGCTTGTGTGAAAAACAATGTGGATAAAATGGAAATTACGAAAGGATAATGCAAAAAGGAGGGAATTGAACAGTAGTCAGTCGTTGAATGGTTGCATTGTCTTATTCACTTTCCATTACGACCATGGATGATGCTACTGGTGTTGATGGCGATGACGAGTCTAACTGTCTTTGCCCATGCGTTTACAACGCAGTCGTGCGGAATACCCCACGGGTGGTCGCCGTATGGCTGGTTCATCTCGTTCATTGTCTAACGGCGGTCCGTTGATCAAATAGTCTGTTTTTCACTCGTCAAACCATTCGAAGGTCCGTACGTTCGTTCATTTTTCCGCACGCCATCACTACTGTCACCAACCGACCACCATTCTCACCCTCCCGTGTCACCAAGTAAACAACATTACTTCAGTATCATGTGAATAGCGCCGAGAAATTGGTGTAGAGAACAAGCTAGTAGTCGCATTCGTAGTTAGCACGAGCACACACACATACACACACACACCCATCTACTCACGCAACTGTGCCTTCTTAGGGATTGTTATGTTGAGTCTTATCGAGTTCGGTCTGTGTTGGACTGGATTAGGTCATGTAGGATTGATTCCACTCATGAGGAACACATGCACGCAAAGTGGGAAAGTGGCAGGTGGTTTATTCCGGGCGAAAGTGCTCCTGCAGCGGTGATGACGATGAACTCAGACTGGTAGACCGAGTAAATAGGACATGAAGGGCGAGACAAAAAACGAGAGATTATTGAGCTATCCGTAAGCATATGCTGTGTGAACTCCTACTTATGTCCTCTCTCTCTGGCGCGCGCACGCGCTAGCGAATGTTGTTTTTTGCTATTCTTTGCATCTTTAATAAACAGATAATCAAGCCAGAACCATAAACAGTTAGATTAAACGTCACTTGTGTTTGTGGGATCATAAGCGAGTTCAGTCATCAACTCGTATGTTTCCTGCTCTCTCTCCCTTCTTCATATACACATGGATGGACACACACGGTCATCGGATAAAAACAAAAACTGAATGGCTGTCTGAAGCTGTGTTGAGACTGGATAGTACAGAAGCATTGCAATAGTTAGGATTAGTGTCACGCCTTGCGTTTTTTGTACCCACGCCTTCTTATCATCTGGTTGGTAATCCTTTAACCCACACTTCTTCGTGCCTACTTTCCGTTCCATTGTAACCGCCGATTGTATTACTTCGTCACTGTGAAATCGCTAAGCTTGTTTGCCTGCTGAAAACAATCCATTTGCCTTCGTCACTGGGTTTACGAAACATCGTCATTTCCACACTTGTTACGAGTTTTGTTTCGAAGATTGTTCGTGGCCTGGTCGTAAAAATGTCAAGCCGCCGTTCATTGTATTTTATACCACTTTCAATCAGTTGAATTTCTAGAGAACACGCATAGTTTGTACCATTTTCCTCAAGAACTAAGTGCATTATGTCACGCCAATTTTTGATTAGCGAGTAATACTTCTTCTCGTGCTGCCTGTCATGTTCACGTAACGCTTTTGTGAAAAGCTCCATGTGAACTAAATACCAAAAGATCATCAAGTCCTTTAATCAACAAAGTTATTTCCATCGGAAATCAATGAAATCAACTTTGGAACCGAAAGTAGGCAAAATTTACTCAAACTGTTTTAGTTGTCCGATTTATTTGTGTATCACTCTTCTCTGCTGACATTTAACAATCACCCCATTTAACAGTGCATGACTAGTGTTTGCTTCAGCTTCGCGTTGAGGTTTTCTATAAACGAGGAGTGGATGTGATTTTTTGAATTTTTCACCAAGCCCCGTTGACCGTTAGTGGTCATGTTGGGACAAATCTCGCAATAGTGAACCCAGATCCGTACTACATTTCATTTATCCGGAATTGTCTCCTAATGCATTCCTTAAAAGCTTCCGAATGAAGGCTCTCTGATAGACGGAAAATTCGTCCTCCTGTCTTTACCTCCCCTCATACGTTTTTGCATTTACTTTTCTGCACGCCAGGTACGGTGGTCCCGGATATCGTGGTCCTCCTTATCGGACATCCAGTGATGCCGAAGATGTATACCCTCCAACAAACCGAGGAAATTTCCCACTGCATTTCGATTCTGATCGAAGATCACGAGCACACAGAGGACGATCGTGAGCGTATACATACGATGTCGCTTGCAACACTGCCGTTTTGATTCCCGGTTCTGTCGGTGTCAGTGTTTAACTTTGAGTTGATTGTTACTGAGACCGTGATGAAAGCAGACACTTCCGTAGTATTCTCATACGTCTGTCGTGTTATGAATCAGCTGATCTGCGGTCGTCGTTTTGTACATAACTTTTTCTTCCAACCCTCAATACTCATCTCCGTCCCAGACTATTTTGCCCGCTCACTACACCAAATGCTCATCATCTTGTCCACTACTTGTTCCGTTTCTGGTTCTCTTGCCCTTTTAACACGCAGACGAACTCCGTGGTTCACCTATCTTCTGAACGGCGCACTTTGACAAAATCCTTTTCTCTTTCAGTTCACTTCCCTTAGTGTGTCTGCATGCGGCTACTCAGGCGCACTTAAAATGTTACTGTCACCTCACGTGTTGCATTCATTACGGTTGCAGTCCCTTAGAAATGCTCCCTTTTATTGGGTTCTAGCTCTCAATCGTACGTATTCAAGCCACGCCGAAGTCCAATTCTATCTTCTAGAATTTTCCAATAGTAGATTGATAGTTTTGGTGGCTGGACCTGGGTAATAATGACAGCCCTTGAGAAATACTAGTAACTTGAGCTAAGTAGTCCTGATCTGATTCTAATGCCATCAATATCCTTCCCTGAAGTTCCTTGACTTCAGTTCAGCAGGGGGGGTATACTGAATAGAACCGGTTTCCTTTTAATGAAATACACTATATTAAATAATGCGAAGATGTTGAGCATCCAGCAAAAGGGTACTCACATCGTTCTAATCCATCAGTTTAAATTTTCGAGGATTTCGTTTTAGTCGTTGATTTATTTTACTAACGGATGCGTGATATCATTGTTCATGGAAACATGGTTAACAGAACCAGTGTTTTATTTAACTTTCCCATATCAACAGTTTAATCGCAAGGTCCTTCTCGAGTTGTAACGAAGCTCAGAAACCACCTTATCGGAAATTCACACCAAAAACACTGACTAGTGCGAAATTTGTGATCATGCGACCATTATTTTCGATCGCCTCATACGTTGACATGGAAAGTTGATTATCGTCCAGAACAGTCCAGTGCGTCATGCCTCACCAAAAGTTTATTATTTTCTGAACCAGGAACGCATTCGCATATTACTTGATCGTTGTGGCGCCGCTGTGATCACAATCATTCCCGAGGTAAAAACCGTACTAGTGATTTTGGTTTGTATTTGAAAATTTATTGCTAGTCTGCAAACGAGTATTGATTGCCCCTGAGCATGGTATCACTTTGGATTCGGGGTTCAGATGTGTCATCGAACATCGCATAGGTAATGCCTCCCTCACGATTTTGGTGAGCTCAAAGTGACAATGGTGGGTCACCGATTCATGTACAGTTTTTTGTATTCAATGCATATTACGTTTGTTTGCTGCTGAGAGCCGTTTGCCGGAAATTCTAGCGATTTTAATAGTACCAAATGCTTGGGTTTTTGAAATAAAATTTTACTGTTTTCGAACAGTTGCAATGAAATCTTACTTTTCTTTCCATGAGTAGCTCACAATTCGCGATTACAGCCAATTAGAATTCTGAGCATCATGTATGTAAAACCGGCGGCTGCCCAACAATTCGTCCATAGCGCAATGTTTATCGAAATTCGGGAAGAATTGTATTGCCAATACTGTACGTGGGAAGTAAATTCAGGCAACAGCAAATGACTTATCAAGCGTAATTATTTAAAATCACCAGAACATTACCGGCTGTCTGCAAATCATGATTCGTCGGTAGGTTGGGTTTTCAATGTCGTTCCAAGCAGCAGCGCTACTCCCGAAGTATTCACTCAGTACCTCCAATTGCCTGAGCTAAATTGGGCATAAAAGTTTCTGGATTTTGTGCCATGCGTCTGGTTTGTCCTTGGCAATGCTCCCAAATCTCAATGGATTTGACAATTTGTGTTGGTCGCAGCTCAGGTTGTTGGTTTTCCTGGTTTTCTGATCACTGGGTTTGGCTTTTAGATCGCAAACGTTTCATCATCAGTTGAGAAGACATCGTCAATTCATTTCCTCCCAATTATCCGTACGTTCCAAATAGTCTCCTCTCAGAAAGCCTTCCCCATTGTTTTCCTAACAGAAGTGCTTCCACCGCTGTTGGAGAAAAGAGGCGAACACGGCTCTCTACCAGCGGTCATTACCAGCCCGTAGATGGGAGTTGGCTTTATTGGGATTTCAAAACAATTATGGTCGAGGTACAGAGCATATGATTTTTTGTTCTTTTACTTCTTTTATTAATGAAATAACAATGTACATCATTTCTCAGGAAGGGGGCCGCGGCCGGCAGAGGGCTGCCAAGTGGGGAAGTTGACTAGCGGTGGGAGGATTCGAACCCGCGACCTTCACGTCCGAGCGCTACGACCTTATCCGCTTGGCCACCACCGGCCATTCATTTACGTTACTGACGTGCTGGACACCCAGGGTGTTTAGATTCATCCAAACTTGTGCAACCAGTCATTTTCTCTAAGTGATAAGTGGGTCGTACGCGTAATCCTGCGGCTTTCCAAGTTAAACGTTTGATTGAGACTCCAGTTGCAGTTCTTTACGAAAACTACAAACTTTGGCATGGGTGACTTAGTAATGTTGCATCCACAAACCGAGGTTTTATTCATTCCCCATGGATTGATTGTCCGCGGAATCACTCCACCGGCCCCGTTTAACCTACACGACCGTCTCTATCGGAACTTTGTCTCGTCTTCTCTTTCCTTACTCTATGACGCGCCGATGGGTTCACCACTTTGTCCTTGTATATCATGAGTGTCTTTCAGCCGCATTCCCATTAGCGTTCGTATTCTGAAGCATGCAGTCTATAGGCAGAGCTCGATAGAACCCTGGAAAGAGTTGGTGCAATCTGCGACCTACCGGAGACCTGTACGTAAGGTGACGGCCCATTAAGCAAATTATCTTGGACCAGGAGGCACATTAATTTGTATTTATTGTATGCGTGCGATTCTGAAGCACAGGTCCTCCGACCGAGCCGTTGTTCGAGTAGGCCTGAATGACACAGCCGAGGCTGGTCTTTTGGAGTGGGGTGTGGCTAATAGTCGGTTTTGCGTTGTGTTCGAACCAGAGAAAGGAAGCTGGTGGTTCATGCCAACTTGTAATTTCTGCATATGCCCCTGAAAATTAAAACCTGGTCGCAGTGACGGACAGATAGTGCCAACGTCCTATTATTAATAAGCATACAACAAAACCGGACACCGTCCAGAGTCGGTAGTGTTACACCGAATGAATATAATTTACGACGCCGACTTTCTCTTAGCTGCTTCCGTTCGGTCCACCATCTCATCACCTATTACCTCTTTCCATTACAATTTTTAAGAGCACCAAGCATCACTTAGCCGCCTATGAATACAACGCAAACTGGAGATATCGTATCTTGTATCTTGCCATCTCCAAGTTGTCGGAATCCTCAGACCTGTCTAAGTTCCAAAATTAAGTGGAGGAGCGGTCGATCTTGGCCCACGCATTTCCGATATGCCAGCTTTTCGCGTGCATTGAATCGTTCCTGAATTGCGGCTGTCTGACTGGCTGTGGCCTCATCTCCGGACCTGACAATTGCCAAATGTTTGCAGACGCTCAAAATTTGTCACGCCACTGAAACCGTTACACACAAATCAGGACAGTTGAATAACGCTAGCTTGTCTTTTTCTTTCCCTTACCAAGTCGTGGACGAATATGTGCCGTGGGTACCATGTGATACCAGAAAGACTGCACCCGAGTCGCAAAGAACCAAGAGAAGGACAACCAGGAAAGAAGCTGGTTAACCGCATTTTTAATCTATGGCATTTTCCCTCATTGTTGTCTGTTTACCGTTTTCCTTTTTTCTCGCGTTATTGTGCCGCAAACATTATGTCACCTCCCGAGAGTATTTACTGTCATTACAACTTTCCTCCTGTTAGTAGCCTTAGTTCAGACGGTCAAACCCGTATTACACACCCACCGTTCAGTTTCAGTAATTTTAGTCTCCTGTGATCATCCGCTTATGTGAGCACAAGTATGAAGCACATTTGGGAAATTATGGATGATTTCACTCTTCTCCAAACAGCAGCATTCAGACAAAGTTCAACTTTCCAGGTTCTCATTTGGTTAAAAGTGAAAATGTTCAACCTCGAAGTTACAAACTTAGAACTAGAGTGAAAAGTCTCAAGGTTGTGGCGCTCTCGAATATCAGGGTCCAATCAGGGGTTGTGAATGCTCTATATACAGACAAACACGATTACCTAAACATCGGCGACGTTATTTCGGCTTGTGATGAAACTTTTGCGATGTAGATGACTTCGAAAAATTAAAATTAGAGCTGCTGACTGGTGATTTTTTGGTTCAACTTACTGACGAATTAAGCCGGAGTGTGCTAGCGCTATAAAACGTGCCTCTTATGCTGTTCGAGCGGCTTTGTCAGTCCACTTTTAGACCTAAATGCGTGAATTTCAACTAGACTTAAGACAAACACAAATTTTCAAGTCCATTAAGTTCACAATTGATTTCACAGTGAGCTTGTACGCATTTATAAACCATACTTGTTTCCAGTTCCTTAGTCTCTTTCTAAATGCTCTCAGCTGAGCAGAAACAGCTTCCCTGTCGAAGATTCTGCGTGGGATTTAAGCACTTCACATTGTTTTGCAATGTCGCTGCGAGTTTTTTATAATTACAATGAGTCGTGCAATTTACACTTCCGAGCTAAGTGATTGGGACCGATCGATTGTCCTACCTGCTGTGGGGAAAACATTCTTTTCCTGACACGTATTTTGATGACATTCGGGTGTTGCCATACAGTGGTCGCTATTTTTTCAGTTTTTCACTCCGACTTATTTATTTTACACATTATTTCATCGGAAGCCCAGGGCTTGCCCGCAAAGGCTGGTGACAATTATCACGTATATTGTTTGATATATAATACTATAACTTTTATTACACGCCATTAATATGACTGTAGTGGAAGAGGCTAACTCTATGACCGCTATTTCATTGCACGTTAGGGGAGGAAGCGGGAATCGGCAGTCACAAGGGTGAAACTTGGGATGCCACAAAACCACCTAATGTCTCAGTGGGTTAGGTGTGGCAACGAGCCGGAGGACAGCGAATTGACCGATGGACGTGAGATTCAAACCTACTCGTACTTGTCATTCCGAATCGGTATATCACCAGAATCTAATTGGTAGAGTCAGAAGTATACATACAAGCTCTTCGTTGAAGAGTCCATAGAAAAACCACAACTGTGATTCCTTGATAATTCTTTTTCAGTTGGGCTGGGCCAATCTTAGGAACGAGGCGAGAACGCCACCAGAATGGACAGAAATTATCAGTAATATATATATATATATATATGTATATATATATTTATATACGACGGTAGATTATGAGCAGCAATCAAGATTTCCCAGCTTTAATCTCGCCAGTTTCGCCAGCACCATTCGAGCATCAACAATAATCCTTTTATACTCCCGTTAACTAATTCTAATCTTCACTCTTTGCTGACAGACAGACACACATTCGTAGCAATCTACGAGCAGTTGGTGTAACCAACTGTCGTTATACCTGTTTCATATGAGGACTTTTTACAGCTCAGATTCGAACAACAAGGATCTCCAACTGCAGTGATAAGTTCCTTGTCCTACCAATTTGTTAACTAATACGGTTTTTCTGTTGTGTAGTCTTCACACTTGTCCCTGATAGCGTTTACTTTTGAGCGTTTTGCACTCAGCGATAGAGGAAGATATCATTTCAGCTTTGAAGATGTTCACCTGATAACAGCTATTGCTGTGCTGCCGATACACGCCGCTCCTGGATGACAGTAAAAACGTTGCTATTCTTTCTATCTATATTGAGGGATGTGCACAGACAAACTGATCTTTGCTCTCTAGCCACCAGCAACTTTCTATTGGAGAGAAAATGGACCATTCAAATAAAATGAACGCAAACACAATCGTACGCGACAGGATGGGCTGTGCGTATGCTCACGCTTCGCATATGTTATCATATTCATTATGCTGTTAACGATAGCGATTGCTCTGACTGTGGTCATTGTGACGCAGTGGCGCTGACGACCATCAGCGATCGACGAGTTCTCCCAAAGTCTTATCGATGATGCTTGTTGTTTTGTCCAATTTTGAGGCATTAAGGCGTCTGAAGTTATGCATACTATCGGGCGGTTGTCTCGTTCAAGTAAGGCGCTGTGTGTGTGTGTGCGTGTGTGTGTGGAAATACATGTCCCAGTAGGCGCTTCTTGAGAGGGAGTGTTCCTGGACCGCACTTGGACTGAATATTACTAAATCTGTAAGTGGAGGAATGGTTCTCATAAGTCGCTTGGATGAGTTGGCTTTCTAGTCATGATATGAGCAATGGAATGCATGCAATTCACGCGAGCGCATTTACCACCTCTCATGTAACCTATTTTTCGTTTGTGATGAACTTCTATTTACAAAAGTGAGCACAATTAGAAGTTACGTTATGATATCCACCCTCGTTCCAGTAGGTTGGACTCAACCCTGCTGTTGGTCGTTCGAGCATTTGTTTATTAACTGGAATGTCGTCTCTAGAACCGTGCCTTTTGTTGGTTTCTCTAACCCATCTCATCCTTCGCATCATAGGGGAACCCCAGCGTTTCCGGTGTCACTCACAACCAACGATACATAATTGCTCCCCTACGCACACTTTGCTCGTGTGCGCGGACAAGAGTGCACAAACCTAGAGACAAACGCAGCAACGAGCACACAGATTTACTGATTGTAAGACAGGCATACAGAGAGATAGGCAGACAGATATGTATTACGAATGCAGTCACAAAGTAATCAGCTGCAATTTGACAGATGAAACAAAAAATTTGGTTGAGGCACAATGCGATATAAAAACTGCACAAGAAGGAAGGCGCGTCATCTACGCAAGATACTGAAATCAAACACTGACAAATTTCCTAGCCTACTTGATGAGTCCAGCCGGTTCGATGGATGGCTAGGTGGAGGGGTGGTTAAGTGTTTGGAGGTTTTGGCTAGTTCATACGTGAAGTGGTAGGAGAAGGTTGTTCACAAAAGTCGGTAGGATATATCATGTTCAGGCGATAATGTGTTAGTTCAGCCGACATTGAGAACAAATGGCCACCTGGTGTGGGGAATGCCATCTCCATTTAGCCTACCATTGATACTGCTATTGCTGATGCGAGAAATGGGTTGTCTAGCCCTAATTCGATTGCGTGACAATTGGTATTAATGGGTCTGTGAACAGCGCTGAATCAGTCGATGTCGGGTGATCGGGTGAGAATATTCCACGAGGCTAGGTGAAATGAGATGGGTGACTGTGCTTGCGATGCACAAAATCGACTCTTAAACACGAACACACACGTACACTCGAGCATTTACCGTCTGTTTATCTTACCGTTGTCTACAGACCCGAAAAGCTGAATTTACTTAACCCGTTTGGTCTTCTGTGCACCGTGTGGATATTCGTCTGTGCACCTACAACTCGACTCGACATCGGGTGATGCAACACGCAGAAGCACTGGAACACGGGGGCGATTAGCGCTAAGCGGCAGTCAGATGGATGAAGAGCTGCTTCCTGAGTAAATAGTGACCGAGTAAGTAGTGAAACAACCGGGTAAATGGTACAGTACCTCCTTCCGGCGGACAGACTATTCACTACCCATAGCTGTCAATGCGGTCGGTCAGGCCGATAAGACAAAAAAATGGTAGACAGAAAAACAAATCGGTATGTACCAGGGAGAGATCAAATGTTAGAACAACCTGAAAATTGATCTTACCGTATGACTTGCAGGGAAACCGAATAGTCAAACAACGTTGTTTTGTTCTTCATTCTTTTTCAAATTCTACAGCAATCAGGGCGTCCATTCTAATAACTGTATTTTTATTGGCATAAAATGAACCTGTAAAATCCATATGCTGGCTTTTCGGTTCCGTCTTTATTATTATTGCTACTATGATTGTATTTAGTGGTAGTAGTAGCAGCACTATTATTAATTTTGATTATCGTCCTTGCTGTAATGCTGTTTACTACTATGGTGATAGTTTGCGTTATTACATAACTGGTCTTTATTGTCTCGGGTGCGCGTTTAGATAGAAACATATGAGTACCTCTCACGAAGACATTTACAGACGAGAGTTTGGCCCCCAATCAAAGCATCCCAAAGGAGTTTTCAGGTTTACTCGAGTAATGTTAACCGTTAAACGTAAACGTCTACTTTTATTCAGCCGACGATGTTGACGGAAGACAAACACTAAAGGGCAAACTTTCACATCTTATCCGTTTGAAGTGGAGAGGCGAATCTTACTGGTTATGCATGAATAACAGGTGAACTTATGATAAAATTTGGCTTCCAGTTTTGTTCAGGGAGCTTTAATAACTGAAACATGGTGTTTTTGAGTGTCCTGGCGCCTAAAGTTAACTGAGTACCGATAGACTTTCCGGTCGCTCGTAGTGAACCAAAATTGAGTGAGTTAGGTGCCACACACTGGTCCTATCTTTATTTTTTCTTAGCTTTTAAGCTCTCAAGGTGATCAACTAGAAAGTCCCATTCACAGAAACGTTTGCATAGACCGACCTATTTTCCGCTCTCCTAATTCTCTCATGCATGAATCGAATGTGCTGCACTGCTACGCAATAGGTGACTGACTGTGAGTAGAATTTCGCACGTCCACCGCCTACTGTTTTCTGTCACACATCGCATGCGCGCGCACACATTCACCTCGTGCATTGGAAGGGGGAAGGAAATTAAAAATTATACACCCTATAGTTCGCATGCCTTACATCAACCATATACAAGCGTGGGCTAGTTGTACCTTTTGTCTTCTTGTCGGAGTTTTTATTCAGCTGATAAATTGTAATGGAAGATTTCCTCACACTAGTTATCAATAAAATTCACCTTCTTTCCCGGTTAACAAAACTCGAAAGGGATCTAATTTGTGAAGTACCAAATAAATTTATTTGTGCTATGTTTGCTTTCTAAACGCCTCACGTACTGAATTAAATGGGGTTCAAAAACCTACCGGAGTATGACGCCCATTCCCAGCTGCAAACCTCAAGCCTTCAACCATTGGGCAAAACGCAATTCGATCAGCTGATTCCTGTGGCTTTTCAACCTGTTTACAGGTGCCTTCACACCGACCTTGGTAGAAATGGGCAAGCACTAAGGCTACAAGTGTGAGAGCACTTCAAGTAACCGTCAGAATCACTCGAACAGTCATACTGACGGAAACCTAGGTCCGCTGATCCTGAAACGTTTGTTTGCACTCAGCCACGTGGTCTATCCAACTTTATCTACCAAACATTGATTTCACTGTCCTAACCCATATATGTTATGGTTACACGCGAAACCTCGTCAGTCGGATTAAGCAATCTAGATGTTAACAGCCAGCTAGTAAGAAGTACAACGTTTAGTCTGCATCGCATCAAAGTATCCGTTTATGTCAGTCCGTTGTAGATGCTAACAATGTCTTTGTTCTACACAGAACAGTCAGATAAGCTAAAATCGCGCAAAGTCGAATTGAAGGAGACCGTTCGTTTTCAGTTTTAGAGTGAATTATTAAATAACTAGTGCTTGGGTCTGTGTGCCAGTGTGTCTGAGAGAGCGAGAGAGCAAGACCGACTGAGCTTCATTTCCCAATATCGTCTCAGAAAGCCAGCGCTCCAGGGAGCCAATATCCTTAGTGTGTACTGGGTATTGTGAACCGTAGGCGTGTCATGAATCAAAGTGTCATCGTTGCGCTAATTTGTCTGATGTCTATTTCGGTTGAAGCAATCACGTGGTATAAAACCCGTTAGTGAAGTATGGATCCTGATGAATCACCAACGACGTGGAGGTGCGGACTGGAAGAGTTGACATGCATAGTCAGATCACCAGATTATTTTCCTTTCGCATTTGCGTTTATTGTTCTCTTTCTCTGTCGTAATTCCGATGACGCATTGTATGCCCACACATTTGTCCAAGAAAATAAAACAAACTATGCCCAAATGAAAACAACTCAATTAACACGTCATTTGTGGACGATATTATATATATATATATATATATATATATATCTTTGTACCGGTTGTCAAAGACATTATCTCCGCGACTTGACTAACATGAGTGAAATGCTCACTCGATTCGTAAAATTGGTTTATCTTCTAGCGAATTGACCAAATACCGAAAATGCGGTTGGATCTTGTCTGTTTTCGGCACATCAGATTTTCGTTGACGGAAAAATCCGGGCGAATAAGCGGTGCAAATGTAACAGACATATCGTCGCATGAAAACCAGTCGGCCTATCCATGGTGGAAGAAGTGCGTATGTCGAATAGTCAATGCACTTTGGGATACAGTCAGTCATCGTTATCCTAATTGACACCAAAGTGAGCCCGGATTATTTGAAATGAGCACTGGTATAGATTCGCCGACACTAGCGGCTGACGGGTTGACAGAATCAAGCAAGCAAGTAATCATGCTGTCGACCAGTGATTGAGTGAACCAGTGCGTGTATGGATGGGTGAGTATGTGAGTTGACGTTTGATCGCGCAATTTCTTCAGATGATGCTGTACCGGTGGCTTTTGTAACTTTTTTGCTTATGTTGCTATACCTTTGACAAACCAGTGCACGGGAAGTCCTGACCACGGAATGGGAACGAATTAAAAAAACTGTACTCTACAGAGAAACGATATGAAAGATATCTCGGTGCTTTTTATCTTATTTGTGCTTTTGAATCAAAAAAAATGATTAGAAATATGTAACAATTGCTACACAAAAATGAGCCATTCTCGATGGCACCAGTCCCATTGGTCGGTGAAGAGGCACAAGCAATGTACCAGGTTTGCACGCTGTTTGTCTCATACGCATCACGTATTTGCTCATCGTCCAAATCATCCATCTTGGTCGTTAATTCAACATACTGTTGGGTCCGTGAGTGTTATTCTTTGGTGCAAAGGGGTCTTAAGTCAAAATTCATACTAGTGTAACCAATAGAGTGGGAATCACAGTCTAAAAAAGAATAGAAACGGATGGTACGTGTCTGCCCATATTTTCTGCAACACGTGTGGATAGATAAATGTCCTAATTTGTTCGGAGTACATGACCAAGTTGCTGAGTTAGTCTAAATGCATGACCTTCAACGCATTGATAGTAGATTAGTCAGTGTCGAGCACCAGGCTTTCGACGATTCGTTTTATTTGAACTGTTGAACTTTGTTGTCAAATAGTTTTGATAGTATCGTCGCATCTGATGAGTATAACGAGGGAAATATAGGCACATCATGGCCCGTAACTGATTGAATCGGATCCGATGGACCAGTAGAACATGAGGAGTCCGGCGGTAAAAATGAAATTGTCTGGTTCGATTTAGGTGGTTGTGTTGGTTGCGATGTGGAGTTGGACGTAGGCAAATTAGGAGAAAATAACTGATACGGGATCGAGGGATTAGGGAAGCGTGTACTGTGTAAAGGTGATTGTTGTTGTTGTTGTTGTTGTTGTTGCTGTTGCTGTCTTTTGACCATTTCATGCATCCCGAGTAAGAGACAGGACAAATATGTTGCATTGCTGCCGTCGGAGAAACGTGATTCTCCGTCCGACATAGGTATTGGTTGTGGACAGTTGAAATTTGGTGGGCAAACAGAGAATGGATTAGGTAATGAGGGGGGCCAACAAAACGACGACGTTTGTTGTAGCCCTGTTGTTTTTAATTTTTCCATCATTTTGTTCAGAGGAAGCACTGGTGAAGTTTTCACATCTGGTTCTATCGATGAGAATTGAGTTTTGCTCATTCCGAGTGTTTTCACATCTGTGCTGGGACTGGAGTGAATGCCGACAGGCGGAGACTGTATTGCGGATTTATTCAAGTCCTCTGTTGACCATGTAGGTTTGCACAAGTTTGTTCCACGTGTCGGACGAGAGGGACTAGTGGCGTCGTGCGAATCTTCCAAATGTGATCTCCTGACTGGCTTCGTGGCAGTGCCAACTTTGGTCAAACGTGTTTGGTCACGTCGTACCCGCAGGCCCCATTTCGAAGATGATTGTTCACTCGGTCCAAAATCATCACCTCGGGGATCACGTTTTTTCGCGGAAGCAAATGGTGTCAGCTTATCCATTTGGTTTTGACCGATCGATAGCGTATGTCGATGTCTTGCCGGTCCGTTAAATCCCCGCATATGCATGCATTTACGCATATGTTTCTCCAAGGTGGATGGCACAATAAAAGGAGTGTGACAATATTTGCACAAATGTCTCGGTTTTCCATCTTTCCCGTGCGTTTTCATGTGCCTGGTGAGCTTGGATGATTGCGCACAGGCGTAACTGCACATTTTGCACCGATACGGTTTCTCTCCCGTATGACTACGGCGATGCACTGTCAGATTGCTACAATTTTTGAACACTTTACCACAAAATTCACACGTATCGTTCCTCTTGTCCCGGCGTGATAGGGCAGCCACAGCGGCTACTACAGCTGCGTGTGTCGGGTGTGCGTCTGCATCCACATTGGGCAACAGCCTGTCTGGAGAACAGAACATATCTTTCACCGAAAATGATTTCTTCTTTGAACAGACAGAAGTTAGTTTATCCACATCAGTTAGATCAGTTGTGACACTATGTAGTTCCGTTTGTTTTTGACCACTAGTTGATCCGTCGCATGAAATCACCCGATTCCGTTCAAGATCGCAATCGAATAATCCTCGAATCAAATGTGCTTTTGACGTAGTTGGACTTGATTGTGCACACCAGGTAGGAGAAATCACTCGGGCTGTTGGATCTAACCGGTTGGTGAGATAGTTCCATTGATCGTCAAGCCTTGTGGAACCAAACGACCAAGGTGACAGGGAATTAGGAAATACGAGGTCGTTGTTTGAAGACATTGTTAAACCAGGTTTATTGCTTGGTAGATCACTGAATCCTGGTTGCGGTGATGTGGTTGTTGAATGGACTGACATTGAATTCAAGCATGAGGCCATTAATGATATTGAACTCGGATCTGGAAGTGAAACAAAGCCGTTTAGTAAGGATGTTTGGGTACTGTTAAACTGGGATCGGGCAAGGTGTGGTGTGGAAACCGAGGAGGATCCTGTGACTGTAGGAGGGCCGAAAGTTGATTCCGGTGGTAATGATTTGCAGGAAATTTCGTGCATTTTTCGCATCAGTTCTTCGTAATAATAGTTCCAATAATACTGCAGGAATGTTTCGTAAAATGGTGGCTGGTTTGAAAAAGCTAATAAATTTGGAAGTTTGGGCGTTACTAGATTGGTCGAACCGGTGGATCTAGTGGGAGAACCAAGATTATAAGGAACTGGAATAGGAAGAGAATGAGGAGGAGAAGGAGAAGGCGGAGGAGGAGGAATATTGAGGCCACCGTTTGTGTAGTTCATCTTCCCGGTATAGATGGAATGTAAACTATGACTTCTGATTTTCAAGTTGAAAAGTTTATCTTTATTGTGTGAAGGCGGTGGACAACTCCGGGAACGAGGGTTGACAGTTTTCTTCAGACTAGACAGTTGTGTGATTTCTCCCGATTGTCTTCCCGGCATGCTCATGGGAATGGTCCTTCGAAAATCTTGTGTACGACGTCTTTTAGTTACGATAGTTGTATTATCTGAATCCATTGTCTTTTTCCTTATCACTGGTGATCTCTCACGCCGGGTTGCGATTGGTTCACTATGATCATTCGTGTGACGAATCCCATGTGATGTTAACTGTGGGTTGTCGGATAGTCTCATTTGTTCGTTACAATTAGTTAACCATTGGTAGAGCTGAGCATACACCATCCAGTTATGGAACCCACCAGGATCCATATTACCCTCATTCGAAGCGGCCGCGGTTCGGTCTTCATTTCTTAGTCGGGACTGCTGCGTCAGATCAGTTGCATCAGTTGCGTTCATCGGTCTCGTCCTGCCTGTGTCGATATTTCTGAACGGTAGGCAATGATTCCCCGCGTTCTCGACTCCAAATCTTAAACGCATTCCACCTCTGTTCGGTGTCGATTGTCGACCGAGAAAATTTATGAATTGTTGAGCATCACATTGACTGTAATTTGGAAAATTGAATGATGATCCAGTTGAACAAGTACCACTGCTACCATTGCTCATATGGCCAAGGGAGTTAGTGGTACACGGGCCTGAGTAAATGAACAATATAGAACAGTGAATAGATGAGCAGATTGGCAGACGTGTGCAGTAGACAAGTGTGATGGTCGAAGTTAGCTGATTATCTATACAGAGTAATGATGGACTGAATGAATAATCTTGGGCTTGGTCCCCAACGAATGACTAGGATTGAGACGTTCTCCGTATACTAGAATATTCTATAGCAGTTGGCGGAGACCACTAATTGGTTTTCCGTCCTATTGACTTTAGCTAGTACTAACTATCACACTCATCGCTCTCGCACCCATCTATTCACGTGCCCAAACCATTCTCGTCAACTGTCGTTCGCAGTCCACTACCACCACTATCAGACTGTTCTGTACCGAAGTCATTGCCTCAGTCATCCGCCGGTTATGCCCACCCGAAACCGAAAAATGATGTCTAACGAGGTTTTGGGTAAGGGGAGAGTGAAACTACAGAAAACAGATGCCGCTATCTGAGCTGTTTTTCATCACATCGATACGACAACACTTGGTACATTGTTGTGTGTATTCATTGGTACATCAAACTTCCAATCCCCAGTGCTCACTTTTCTTCCCTCCAACTCCCGTCCCCTTCCGACTCCAACTACTGCACGGTAGGTCTCCGACCTCGGTCTACTAAACGTAACGGGGCACGTGCATTCAGTATACCGCGGTGTAATTCGATCAGTGACAACCTCTCTTGCTTTGGGCCTGCATTCAAAAATACTACCTAAAGAGTGATTTGACTGAACACACACACACACACACACCAGTTTACGTAGCATATGAACCAGACTATTTCATTAACTTGTATTTTTTGTGACACCTGCCCATTAAATGCGCATCACATCTTAAGCCAGCACCGACCACTCTCCTCCCACACTTCGACCGTAAGCAAATAAGATGAGAATCCTTCATTCACACTATCGTTTCCGTTAATATTGCTGGTTACCATACCTAGTCGTAGTTGACGCGATTGACACATTGTTTTTTATCCATAATTGTTGTGATATTTCCAATCACAGAGACATCTGTCCGTATTTGTGGTTGATATGACGTGCCGGTTGCTGTTTTGTAAACCGCAAGAAATATTTCACGGAGTACCGATTATTTTGTTCGGACTCAGCAATTGACAGTTTTTTTTTTCGCAAAACCGTTAACCTTCAATTTTGACTGTTACACACTTTAGTTAACTGAACACTATTTGCATTTTGCCCTACTGACTACTAAATACTACTGAAAGTTCGGTTTTTGCGCGGACAGTCCTGACCGAAATGGTTATGTTGGTATTTCGGATGGAAGAAAAGTGTGTCGTTGCCGTTAGGTAGACTTTATATATATATATATATATATTCATAAACAAAGCCAGTGAGGTTATCCAGTGTCTGGATATACTTATTTCTCAAGAACAACGTTGTCCGTAGAGTTTGTATTCATTCGAAAGCACCTAGTACTGTTTTCTATTGTCAACAGACATTGTATAAGCTCGGGCAACGAGCTAAACACGGTCCTATGCATTCAATAAGATCCAGTCAACTGCGTGGACAAGTGAGCGACAAAAATTGCGAAGAATTTTTAAAAAAATCTGCTCATTGCAACGGTGAATTCCTAGTTAAACTGACATTGCACCATTCCGTTCACAATTCGATTTCCAGTCAAATCTGATATTTGCCTTTGTTTAGCTCTTGAACAGCCGTTCGTCAATCTGACGAGGTCTGCAATATCAGTCATATTGATTAGACCGTGAGGCGCTTATGCACCAGTCACCTTAATGAATGATTTTGTCGCTACCTTGTCTTTTGTTCACTTATTCCGAGCATCCTATTTGTTTTACCCAGTGGAAGACATATTTCACGTTATCCGCTAGGCAAGGCGGCATTTCACGGGAAGCCATCAATTGCGAGGCGTCGATGACGACCGAATAAACCCTAGCACCTGGAACTTCCAGTTTAAGCTGTTAGCAAAAAAAGATTAAATTCCCAGATAAAGGATAACCACATGCTTCACAATTATCGCACTGATTCGGAGTGTGTGTGTGTGCGTACATCCGCTTACTAGGCGACTAACGAACTTCTACCATTTCGGTCTCTTTCTCGCGTCCAACAACACCGCCAATTGCGAACGATACTGCGAAGAACTATATGACTGAACAAAATTTCATTATGTATGAATAAAAACTGTATTCTACCTACTGGTTTTGATGAACAAAAACCATTCTATGGAGCACACATGGTAACAAATAGAGCGGAATCTCCAATATCACTACATTTGTCTTCTTAGCGTTTGTCGTTTTTCGTCTAACTTTTTTGTCATCTATCATCCATGCTATTGTACTCATTCTTATGGTCGATTAATCTAAATCAATTGCTCAAAGCGTTTCGTTCCGTTTGTTTTTCTAAACTTGCTATGTCCTTAAGATAGAATCGTTTGAGGGAATAAATGGTGGAACTGGGCTAGGTAATCATGACAATAGAAATGTTCCCTAATACCATGTTCTATATGATGTGACACAACAGGAATGGAAATGCCGAAAACGCTCCCCCTTTTGTACAAGCGTGGTGTGTAACCGTCGAACGCCATTTTTTTCCTAACATTAGTTAATGAATGTGCGTGGGTGCATTTGTGTGTGCTTGTGTATTCACGTGTAGTCAAAAGTACCGTGCTACACGGAATACGCCAACATCGTTCCGAGAAATCCACGTGCAATATCAGCAAACTCACGTAGGATATGGGTTCCTGAATTTCCCGGTGAAAATGATGACATCTAGTTGACGGCACCCTACTGTGAACTTATCGCTCCACATACGCGCAGGGACGTATACATCAGTAGAAATCCTATGGAATATTGTTCTACATTCATTACCTACCTGGGTAGTAAGACTACAAAATCATTGTTGAGGGAGAACCCAAATCATGGCCTGTAAGTGTATTTTGCAATGCGGTACTCTCTAGTTCCCTCCCACGGGGTAAGTTTGCTGATTACCAGCTAAAAATACCCTCATTGAATGTGCATACATCATGAGTGCAGGGTGCACTCGGTGTTTTTCGACGTTGATTAAGCGATCATTGTTTATTGCGAGGAATATCCAACTAATTGATCATCCAATAAACCAGTCAATCAATTAATCACTTACTCACTCAATCAATCAATCAATCAAACGGTCAACGGAAAGTATGAAAACTGCAACAAAAGGCATTTCACAGAAATTGTGGCATTGTATGCGTAATGCATCGCATTACAGCACGGTCACACTTATGGCAAGTTCAAATGAATCATAATGACCCACTACTGTTGCACTGAATTCGTTACTTCCGTTAGTACACGTGTTTTAAGAAGAGTAATTTTTAGTGTGAACGTCTCGTTCACTTATGAACATTTCTTCGTCAGCATTCGTGAATTCATTGTATCACACAGTAACAATTCACAATCCTTACAACGAAGTCTACTGCTCATGTATTCGCTTGCAAGTGGACATTTAATTCTATCACGAACCAAAATTGATTAACTAAATAGGACCAATAAACTGGTTACATTTGAGGATTGTAGAAAACTATACACACGGGCTAGAGACTGACTGGCCGACTGATTGATTGATTAATTGGTTAATTGATTGATTGTTTGACTGATTGACTGACAGGTTTGGTTATCGCTGAATTGATTGTCTTACTGACCTGCATTGAAAGTGTTCATTTTTGCAGCCTGGTTTGAATGTATGGTCAACCTTTCGGATGTCATGTGAGATTCTGCAGCGAACTGCCTTTGAGTAATAATTGCGTCCAGTTGTGTTTTAAATGGAACTTGAGGCAGCTCGTACATGTGCTCCGGTGGCGGATGGTCCCAGCTAGGTAGCGGAGGAGGAGGAAAGTTTTTTGATATTGCAACTGGCAGGACTGTGCTTGGATTTTCTATAACTGTCGGCGAAGAAATCAACGAGACTGAACTCGATGCAAGCGGCTGATATGGTCGGACTGTTGAAGGCGATGGGGGTACCGGTAGTGTGGGTATCCGTAAGGAGCTATTGTACTTGTGTTCGTACCAACCAGGACACAACGGTCCAGGTAGACCTGTGAGTTCAGATGGATTAAAAACAGGGCGATACGACATTAGCTTGCTTCTGATGAGATTCATTTTGGGAAACAATAACGGAATAGCAAGCCGGTCATGATGCACAAACTGAACACAAAATGTGAAGTAATTTTTCCTAAGCTGTACTGAAAATGGGCAGACTACCGCCGATTGTGTAATTACTTCTTATTGAAAGTGAGTGCAATTATTCGCTTACCTTCGTCGGTTGATAACCTTTTTTTCTTGTTATAAGGCATGCAATGTTCAGCATAAAGTAAATATCGATTGGACCTAGCAAAAATGAACTTTCCTCCAAGTTTTCCTCTGCTTGGCGAGAGTTTCAACCGTAAAACCAGGCGATAGGTAAGAACAAACGGTTTTCTCGAACGAAGTGACAGATCTTTCTAGATTAGGACATAATTCCTCTGGAGTCAAAATACTTGGTGCTTTTTTAATTTTGGATATTTTATAAAGTGGCTCCTTTTATCAGTATACTTAAGTTAGCATAGTATTCAATACAAGATTTTCACGACCACATGGCTATTATTTGCAAAGGCGGATAGATGGAGAATTTTTGGCCAATGATCCCATTCGATGAAGTCTTTGGTTGGTTATTTTTCCTGGATGCCTTCATCCAGTACACAATCGTAACGATCTCTGGGTTTTCAACTAATAGGATGTTGGAGGCAGTCGTACATTTTCAGAACATCTAAAAAAAATCGCTCCAGCAACATACTACTTGTCATTGAAATGCATTGAGTTTTTGTTGTCATTTAGCCCTCGAAAAAATTGCAAATTGAAAAGGTGGTATCTGTCCACCAAGTTCATCAAGCAGTTTTTTCATCGAATTGGGATGCGATTTGCTTCTGCCTATCTCCTGAAACGTCTTGCCTTCGCGAGGTTGCACTATCGTTGTCTTTTGTAACGATGCATGCTCAAGTAACGTACTGGCAGCCTTACTTAGATTGTGACATATCTCACGTGGTTTGTGAATTTACGTGCGTGGAACGGTGAAACGCACGTTATTGTTCAACTTGTAACAGCAACTAAACGAAACGATTCCTTGAACTCAGTTTTCACGTTTATTTTGTCGGGGTTTCATTCAGCCTGTTCAGATGCACGTGCAAGAGAGAGAGAGTGACTTATTAACGAGAGGCAAATGATAAAATCGCATATGTATGTATATATATATATATATATATATATATATATATATATATATATATATATATATATATATATATATATATATATATATATATATACTCGTTTGTTTCCTTACGATGGATCATGTTCATAAAGTGAAATTAGTATAGCGAGAAAATCGGAGAGAACACACAAGCGACAACAATAGGACTAGCACGTGACTCGTTTTGGTTTCGTACATAAATAAAGGACGATAGTCTTCTAAGGTGGTACGTCTTTAGTATGAATTTCAGGGTCCAAGAAAGTGTGGTACAGTTGATTCGATATTGATACTTTGAAAAAGTGATAATGACGATGTTTTATTTCTCATTCCGATGGGTTGTGTCAGCTGCTGGCTAGACACGGCACATGACCTACACAGTACAAGTGTCTAAGATACACACTTCATCTAGTAAAAATCTCTGCCAATTATTGTACAAAAAGGACGTTCGTACACTTGTATTCGCCATATTCACCGAAATGTCAAATATTAGGACTGAATTTGAAACACATTGATTTACAGACAGCATTTTTTTTCAAAAGACACACGTAACAGTTAGCCTGTAAATACATCCGAAAACAGGAAAAACACATCGATAAATGTAAAATACAAAACAAAATATATGCGAATATTTCACAACTTGTGGGAAAAATTCATAACACTAAATCAATGAAAGAACTTGAACGGTTAATTTTGTTAAACGATTCGGCATGATTTGTCTTCGTGTGTGCGTTTCCTTGTGTGAAAGTATTTATTGCGAGCAAGGCCGCTGATAAAATTCGTGCTAGGTGAACGTGTACTCCGTGATCGGATTCACTTTCATACGCATCATCTTCCCCATTCGCTATTAACCAATCATTCCTACTTCGAGAATTCTGTTAAATGCGTCGATCACTAAACTGTCTCTCTTATTGGGCAAATTGCTCTATGAACTAAATCGCCACTTTCGATTATTGGACCACACATCCTTGAAAATGTGAGTAAAAATTTGCGAATATTTCTCACTCGGAAGAAAAAGAATGTGTGCATGTGAATATTTATTATTGGTATTTTTTTGATAACATTGATGCGTTCCGTTTGTATGGTTGACCGTGAACAAAATTCGATTACTTTTGTTATAAGCAACAGCACGTATTGAAAATGTCGTGTACATTGTGACACTTTATGCATGGGATTGTCGGTAAAGTTTCCCGTAAGATGACTTTTCCCAAAACACTTTTTTCAGTCGAATCCCTTGACAGCCAAAACTTCACGTGATTATCACCGAAAACGAAATCTTTTTTGGATAAATATTAATTCCTGCATATTTTCTCAATTTCTGTCACAATCATCTCATATGGGTCTATGTTGTTTTCGGATTAGAAAAGTTGGGCACATTAAACAGTGGTTGCTATCTTATACATGTATATATATATATTTCTAATAAACAATTTCCATTTAATTTGTAAGTCAATTTTAAAAAAATGATTCAGTCATTCTGACATGCTACTTTTTCCAAATATAATCTTTCTCAATGTTCCGTGTAAACATTCAGCCATACTGATGACTTACTTCAATCATATGTATATTTCCGTGTAATATTTACTTCTTATTCGGCTTGCACGTTTGAACGGACAGTGTCAAATGTGTTCTGTCCTAAAACGAGAACTATCGTTGATTACGGGTTCCCGTGATTTACTGGCAGAATTATCGTCCCTCGAGTCTGGCCTGCGTATCACAACCGAGGTGTAATCTCGCATCGGTGCCACAACTGGCATGTGAACTCAGATTTGAGGATCGACACTATTTAAGGTCAGTCCAGTAACCAGAATCGTGTGGTACAAAAAAAAACAACAACAACCCCGTAAGTGTGACTGACGGTGGTCATTGGGGGATGAGTTGTGGTAACTTTTTTTTTACGCTCATTCCAGTTCGTTAACTCACAAGTTCCACTTGACGAGCATGATCCAGTTTCAGGACAGGGTGGAGTCGATTTCGTTTGGACCTACCCAGAATCGCCATATGCGTACATACATACGTACTTATATACGTACAAACATACATGTATATATATATATATATATATACACATACATATATACATATACAGGCAAGCGTGGATACATGCATACACACAAATACAGGGGCACGTACTGACGCGCACAAGCGGAATTCTACATGCATACAGTCATCTTGGACCGGACTCAGTCACAAACGAAACAAAATCAACGCAATACTCAACATCATCATGATCATCCTCCTCATCACCACCGTCATCATCAGTTTCGTCATTCCGTCATCCCCGCAACGGTGACCGTCAAATAAATCACTTTCATCACAATCAAGTGTCTAAATTTACAGTGTACCTTGAAGAGATATTACCACTATCATGTCAGCACAACACTTCAGTAACACAGATGCGCCGATTAAATAGGACCAACAACAACAACAACAACATCAACAACAACAATAACAACAACAACAACACCTGCAACGGAGCCATCCACTTGGTCTTATATAAGGATCTTTATTTTTGTTTGTCCACAATTGTGTGTGCCGTTGTTCCTGTGTTCCTGTGACTGCGTTCACATATGTTTGCAGACTTGGAAAGCCATCTACATCTCTGCATAAGCAAATAAGCGCATTCACAACTACACATACACACGAGCAAAACAATGAGGACTACATATTTACTTCTCGGAATCTGCTTTCCTGTCACCATTATTGTCATCATGCCTATGAACTTGAAACAATCCTGAACGAGGTCTAACCAGTCGACCAGATCCGTGAAATCCGAAGGACATCAGCTAACTTTCAGGTAAGATGACCATTAGTCGGAGTCGTGCTTTCGTGTGCGGTTGAATTAGATTTATTTTTTCAAAGAACTTTTATCCTGATTAGTCCGTATCCGTCTCCGTCGATCAGTCCTTATTGTCTTTGAACGCTTGACTATCAAATCATATGAACACTGTTGCGATCGAAAAATTCATCATCACCGATTGGTATAACATGAGTGACAGCAGTAATCCTAACCCTAAACACAATACCTTATTCAATGTGAGTACTAAGTAGCTGCTAGACACACCATTCGTCTGTTCGACTCAGGCTATCCGCGTAAGTGACTAGCCGCTTGGAGATGTCAGTTAATGGAACCATAAGTAATTGAATGTCACAAGATCAACGAACAGCGCTATATGGCGAAAAGAATAGCATCAATTGCAATAATGAGTCGGGAATGACAGTGGCTAAGAGTTCACCTATGTTCTACTGTTCAGATGACCATTTAACGCCGTCTAGGATCATGACGCCACGATGGTTTTTCATCCTTTTGGAAAGGAAGAAGATGTATCCATATTCCCCCATACAGATACTGAACATTTAGGGGGAAGGACACCGTTTGAACCAAAAGAGCAGACTATGAGTTATTGTAAAGTAGAATTTGTTAGGATCAACCCAGCCGATAAATGATTTTGCAGCGTCTGCACGTTCACCTTGACGTTGCCATGACTACCGAAATCAGAAAAACGGCATGCAATCAGCCTTTTTTGTCCTGATTTCTATTAGATCGGAAGCAATTTAATCGCGGAACCAGTATCGATATTATTACAACCATGATAGCTAAGCCGATTTAGCATGGCGTGGAGCCGTAAGTTAACAGTCGGTAGGCCCAACATTTCATACAATTATCCCACTACTCAGGCGGTCGATTATCGACTGGCAATTATGAGCACCTTTTGCGTGCATTTTACAAATCCATACACGTACACAGAAGGAAAGGCCAGGGATCGCGATAATGTCATTCACTATGGTTGTTTGTTCGTCTCTAAATACCTGTTGGTTTGCGTGGGTACGAACGCGATAACCGTCGTTCACCTGGCTCATCGACGAAATTGCACAAGCCGACGCGATGGTCACACCACCCTGGCTGACAATCGCTTTCACACGCTAGTTAAATATACAGGTGTACTCACGGATTTAGAAAATGTCTAAAAACTGGGTCAGTCTTGCACAATCCAAACTCAGGGCAGTCAATCATCGATGTGGTCTGCGTGCATCAGTCTCGCGATCTAATGTGCGAAGCTGCGTAATTGGATTCAGTGGACATACACACGCATAAGCACAGATGTCATCCCTTATCTAATAGTGAACTAAGCAGCTGGATGAAAACCAGAAAAAAAGCAGGACAACAGACAAAAAACTGACACAGAAAACTAAATCGGTTTTCCGTCGCGCACATTGTTATTACTTGAATAATAATGCTCTGGGCATATCGTTTCTTGTGCCGGACAGGGAATCGGCAATTTTCTGAATTCTCCTTATTCCCTTGTAAATCTTAGATGACGCAGTTGTAATACGAAAACCTGGTCGGAGTTCGGGACGATTTTTTGGCTTGTTAATTTCCGATAAGTAAACTGAACCTTAATCCTCATGCATTGTTACCATGAAACAAGTGTGTGCATGTATGTATGTATGTATGTATGTATGTATGTATGTATGTATGTATGTATGTATGTATGTATGTATGTATGTATGTATGTATGTATGTATGTATGCTTGCATGCATATGTGACTTTCAGTTAAGGGATATGCGTAAAATTTGCTCTTTGTTTTGCACGTATCACGGCTCACCGTTCGGCCGGAATTCCACGCTGAGTCAAAAGACAAACTTCTCTATAAACAGAAATTCGCTGGTTCGGTTTCAGCCATAAGAATGAACTTTTAGACGCAAAAATTAATGTCCAATCTTTAAATTTTCTATTTCTTTCTGTTTGTTACATTTCAAAAATTCTGCAAGTAGCATGTTGTCTTGGGAACAAGGGGTTAAATCAAGACAACTATCCGATTGATGCCAGTTTGTTGACGTTCGGCAGACTGAAGTTTCATTGTGAAATATTACAGGATAGAGAGGGAATACCGATAAAAAATGGAATCGGTAAATGTCAGGGTAAGCAGTCAATGAGGGGCCTCATGATATCAGTCGAAGTTTGAAGTTGGCAGATATTCGCTAAGAAATGGACAAAAAGACGTGACCTGTGAATGGGAACATCGCGTGTCTAACAGAAATTTCAACCGATTTGTCAATGCGGAACCGACAGATCAGAGGAATGGAATAGTTAAAACACGCCGAAATGCGGAGGGGACTAGTTAGAACAAAACAAATAAAACCAGGTCATTCCATGTTTGATTAACCAGAGGATAGCACGTCCAGTACGTGACCTCGATTGCGTGATATTCTTGTCGGCCAGGAGACGAATTACCCGCTTGCTTGGGATTAACAGGGGAAATCAGACGTAGTACAGACAAATGATAAATTGGTTCTGTAGTACGGTCCACGGAGGTCAGACAGAATTTCTGCAGAAACGCCAGTGTCGATGCCTATCATTGCACGTATGCATATTTGTGTGTGTGTGTGTGTGTGTATGTGTTTATCCATACAAATGGGGCCATTTGGCTTGGTCGCGACCTTCATGGAATCTCAGCGGCGGTAGCCACATTCTCTTTGTGGAGTCAAATTTCCGGTGTTCTTTCATCCGATCACCAGCCGAGTAGTCTTATCACGACTGGCGTAACTCGCACGATTAGTTTTACTGGGCGTGCCAACAGATTTAAACTTCATATCTAAATGCACTCGAATTATTTTTGTCGGTGAACAAACGCGGATGCTGATGATATGCGTCAGACTAGCCCCGTTTAGTAATACGTTTTATCTCAGTAATTGTAACACTACTACTGACATTAGTAATGACTCACCACCGGCGCATTCTGCCGTTCATTTTCCTCCTCCATTCTCTTTCTTCTTCGGAACATATAAACAGACGACCACAGCGGTAGCAGCAATAGGAACAACAACAACAACAACCAACGACGACGACGACGACAACAACAACAACAAACAGCAACAACCGCCACTACTACTGCCACTACAAACAACAACAACTACTACTACTAACACTACTACAAACAACAACTACTACTGTCACCACAAGAACAAATAACAACAATAAACAACAACTACTAATACAAACAGCAACAACTACTACTACTAACACCACTACAAACAACAACTACTACTGTCACCACAAGAACAAATAACAACAATAAACAACAACTACTAATACAAACAGCAACAACTACTACTACTACAAACAACAAACAACAACAACAATAGCTGCTACTAATACCACCAATACTACTACTACTACTACTACTACCACTACTACTACTACTACTACTACTACTACTACTACAAACAACAACAACAACAACGACAACAAACAACATCAGCAACAACGACTGAGAACGAAACCTAAATAAATTAATTTGGAAGTTATTATCTGACTACTGTGAACAACTAAATTCGGTTGCTACACATAGTTTGGAGTGAATCGAATGGGAAAATATTCATGATTCAACATCTGAACGTTCGCATCCTCACTCACCCAGAGATGAGCGTAGAACTGAGAAAAGTAAAAGCGACATATTCATGTGACATAAAGCAGCTGCGAATCTCATGGATTATGTCACCTAGTTCAGTGAAAATATCGCGACCATCATTCCAACTACTACTTCCTATCCGCCTACAACTAGGTGTTTATGTATCGTTTTGTTTATCTTTTTCTCCCGATATCCATATATCATTCTGAAAGTCACATCATGTGTCCTCTGTCGCATGCCTATTCGAACGAAAATATCATCACCGGTTCAATTGTAACGCTTCATTAAGTTCGATAATTGACTGACTCTTTGGACGAACCGAAGGTGTGGGTTGGGGGAATCAAATCCGACATGCAATTTTTGTGTCTTATCCCAGGTTAAAACTCATCCCCAGGGCTGTTTGTGTCTGATCCCTACATTTTGGAAGGTCGTAAAAAAAATATGCCAACGGTGGGGAATAGAATAATCTATTCGACACGAGGAAATGATGCGCGGATGAGGGGGGGTGAGGGCTGGATAGAGTAGGGTAGGGTAGGGCAAAAGCAAGGCTGTTGGTGGCCCCGAGACGAAAGGTGAGCAAGAGGGGATAGATGAGAGAATAGACTGTAATTAGTTGATCATGAGCATGTGGAATTTCGAATCGGTTCGATCGATGTGATTCAACGGTTCGTCTAAAGAAGGATACGGGATTTCCGTACTCTATCTCTGTCTGGCCGAAAACACTTCAGATCTGAAAAATGTGTATACAATCTGTCGAGGTCAATCAAGACAAAAGCAAATATATAGATGCATAATTGAAAAATCATTTTATGACGATGTTGCCCATAATTTTCTTTCCATCTCTGTGTCTCTTCCCGACTGGTGATTGTCTAAATTGATCTTTAGATCGAATAAATATTCCTAAATCCAAATAGGGGTGTTTCAGTGTTACATACACTCTAATCGAGTGTGCACAGAGTAACCAAGAGCAGTGTTGTGTCCCAATGATTAGTCAAGACTGAAATTAGATAATTAGGTCATATTTCTTTCTTTCTGAGACTGGTTTTCAAAACTAACTCGTTTTAGTTATTATTATGTTCGAATTGTAGTGGATCTGTGTCCCATCAACTCATAACAGGAATGCGACTTCAAACGACTGAATTGCTTTAGAATTCGTCATCGGATCACGATTACTCATGTACACGAATGAGGCGGATGGATCTATTTTAATAGATCACTACGCTTCCGTGATTAACCATCAACTAATTTCACACATCCATATTGCAATTCGTCTCTCAGAAAACAAGAGACATTATTGGTAGAATAGTAGAAAACAAGTGCATAGCTTAATTATATATAATTTATGACGTATGAGCAATCATGTGATTAACAGATCTTTTCAAATAAAGAGCACAACTTCTCATTATTTTTAGGTATCACATATTAAATTCCTTTCTTTTTAGGAATGAAAACATCATCTTGGTACCAGCCGAACCCAGTATATATATATATATATATATATATATATATATATATGAATAAAATGAAGAGATATCCGGACCAAACGACGTAAGGAGTGTATCGAAAAATCGATGCGCCATGTATTGGTTTTTTTATTGTGAATGATATAATATTAATAACACAGCGTTGTTGGTAGATGTAATGCGCCAACGTTTCGACTACCGTGGGTAGTCTTTCTNAGAAAGACTACCCACGGTAGTCGAAACGTTGGCGCATTACATCTACCAACAACGCTGTGTTATTAATATTATATCATTCACAATAAAAAATGAAGAGATATTCGCCTAAATTAAAATAAAAAATGACCGCATTTCTCAAAAATTGTTTTTACCAATGAATCACTTTCAGATAGTTTATACCTGCATGCTCTCATATTATATTGTTTTATACGCGGGAATGCAAACAAACACTCTTGTTTGGTAAACGATTTTGTGATTTGTAGATTCCAAGTCTACTTCCGCAAATACACGACATTTGGAGACTAAATAATCTATTTCAACTCGGTTACAACTTATTTTATTATACTTGGGCTATATTCTGGAAAAGAGGCGGGTGCCACTAACAGGTTGGCTAATAGGACAGTGACCGACGGACGGAAAAATCGAACCCGTGACGATACTCGTCTGATCACCAACGCTTATCGAGATGTTTCGAACTAGAACAGCCGGTTTACTGATGTATTCCGAATACTCTGACACGGAACAAGACTGTCCTTAGACGCACATTCCTAGGCACAGTTAAGCTAAAGGCTAACTCGCGCTGCACAATTTTATGTTTTACTGATTGAGAAACTGGGAATGGGTGCCGTTAGTTCAACCGTTAAGCGAAATGCTTCCATTAATTGTGTAACTTCTCTTGTGAAGATATAAAGGAACGAATCAATCTCGATAATGTCGTTAAAAATAGACCAAGTTTTCTATATCTTTACTCCAGTGTTCAAGGAATGCAACCATAGTTTCCGAAAGACTATAGACAAAAGATTTCATTTTATTTTTCAAATCTCTAACCTATCCCTTGAAATGTTGATTCTAGGGGCCAAATTTCGGTCCCGCCCGGTTTAGTGAAAACACGATATTTTGAAACAGCATGAAGTTGAATTGGCGTACTACAAAATTCATCCTATCACGATCTGTTTTGCATACTATGATTGATACGAGAAGAAATGTTCTTCATACGTAACACGTACGATCTCGTTAGTTGTCTCTATCATTGACTTGGATAATAACATGGATGATCAGTGTTATGGTACTCAGTCACGCGTCGTCGAACACGCATTATTCATTCGTGCATAACACACTTACGCGTGTTCCCGCGGGAAAAATCAAACAACAGACCAGAAAGTTACTGTTGGACAAATTATTGATTTGGAAAAGATGTCAACCAACAAAGTGATATTCAGGAGGCAGAAGAACAACTAGTCAAATCAACGAAGATAGAATTTGGGCATAGAATGAAACAAATGTTGTACACAAGACCATATTAGGACCGGTTCACTAATCGCTCCTGGGATCCGGTCTATAGGACATCACTGAATTTTTCTAGCAGAACTGGCGATTGTGACTGAACCAAATTCTACATCGCTAGCCTAACGATTTATATTAAATTGCTAATTCCCGCATTTTTATTTGTACACTTGAATAACAAGTACCAGTTGGTGAGATTCAGGCACAAAATTATAAACCATATATGTAACTGAGTCAAATGTTATAAAAATTAGCTTTGAAACCGAATTTAACCATAATTGGTTCATCATTCACTCGCTCTCCCACAAACTCATTCGGTTCAGCTATCAAGAACCGAATGCGGGGTAATTGAAGGAACTCGAAAAAACCTCGAATTTAAACCCCAAGAGGATCACAAATTATGTTTGCAAACATGAATCATTTGAAGAAAAAAAATAATAATTAGGCATAGATGTATTGATCAAGCAGTCCTACTAAATATTTGTAAGAATGAAGCAATTGTACGATGATTGGTATAGATAACAAATCATTTCGGTCTACTTCGTGGTAAATCAACGAAGTTGATAAGCTATTATTTCATCTTTAACAGTTTCCAATACACCCACTGTTTTCGTCAGTAAAAGTGATCGTTAAACATGTGGAAGGAAATATTCACCAATATTATCAAAGGATAACTAACTATGTGAAAACGACTCATTGGAAGTGTACGAAACATGTTCATCCAAACTAAAGTTTGTGAGTCCGATGATTCAGACCATTTTTGCTATCTGCACTCATACGTCAACGCGAATTAAACTGTACATTTTCGATTCTCTTTATTAGTAGGAGATTGAATGTTTACATGAAATAATTCACCATGTGATATCATCACTCAACTCACGATAAAGAAACCATGGAAGCACTGTACAGCTGTTTGATCCTTGTTCGGAATCATCAGCAGTGCATATGGACCGCGCCCCAACTGGGACGCGAACCCGAACAAGGACGAACGATTGTGAGTCGAACGCCTTAGCCATTACGCTACCGGGCAGGCTCTGAACGGTTTGTTTGTTCAACTTCACCACATGAGCACGTTGCACCTATCCGTCACTGATTTGCACGGTTACTGTTCGTTACTTCATGTAAACATTCGATCTCCTACTACTAAAATGTATCAAGTAATCAAGCTCTGTAGGTCATACCCAAAGCCTTCGTCGTACTTAGGCTACCTGCAGAGAAGTCATCTATCAGTAGGGGTCGATCGCTGTGAGCTAACGGACAGTAACCGTGCAAATCAGTGACGGATAGGTGCAACGTGCTCATGTGGTGAAGTTGAACAAACAAACCGTTCAGAGCCTGCCCGGTAGCGTAATGGCTAAGGCGTTCGACTCACAATCGTTCGTCCTTGTTCGGGTTCGCGTCCCAGTTGGGGCGCGGTCCATATGCACTGCTGATGATTCCGAACAAGGATCAAACAGCTGTACAGTGCTTCCATGGTTTCTTTATCGTGAGTTGAGTGATGATATCACATGGTGAATTATTTTCGATTCTATTAAACTATGCATATGAAACTGATCAGAAGAGTCCGTCATGCTCTTATCTTTTATCTTTTGCTTCCTTCACTAATGAAACAACAATGTGCATTAATCCTCAGGAAAGGGGCCGCAGATAGCAGAGGACTAAAAAGTGGGGAAGTTGAACGGCGGTTGAGAGTTCGACCTTCACGTTCAAGCGCTACGACCCCATCCGTTTGGCCGTCATCGTTTCGTCACTTTTGGAACTTGTACTACATGTTGTACAGTTTTAGTATAGTTAATACACTAAATTACTCACCTTAAATCCGTTTTTCACCAGGAGACAATAAATTTGCCAAACACTGGTCCTAAATTGCAGTTCCCCTACACGTGATGCACAATAAATGGCTTAGTAATAAGACCAAATTCCTCCATATTCATACCGAGAACTAATTTGGATAATTTATTAAGATTCAGACCGAATGGCGCAAATATTGTATCGAAAAATCGATCAGCCATGAGCTGGTTTTATTGTGAATTTTGTAATATTACTGTAACTGACAATGGTGTCCTATTAACAAAATAACACTAGCAATAAGTTAGTAGGTTATTCAACTTCGGCATGATTCTAATGCTATCCATTTTTACACCGCGCGGTGGTTATCACACAGAATGACGTTTTTCAACAAAATGGAAGAACAAAACGAGAGAAGACATCCGGGGTGCTCACACATAAATTCAACCATCTGTCAACTGAAACCGTTACTCTGATTCGCAAATCCCCATTCTCGTAGCTACAAAAGCAACATACGGGTCATGGAATTTCATGGTAACTACTCGTCTTCATATGAAGAAATGGATGACTCAAGGACCGAACCTTCAATCTAATTTGTAACTTGTTGAACTAGATCAGTCTGACCATTAACGCAGTTGGTGCTTTCAGAAAGCTCTTCCTAAAAACAATCATACGACTAGTTAAAATCTCGAATTAGTAACGTAAAAAACGGTTAGAAATAAGCAAAAAACCAACATCATTGAGATTTGAACCTGAACTGGTAAGTCATTGCAGAATGTTTGCCGAGGTAGAGGGGCAATCCCCAAGGCGATGTTAAAGACGGCGAGAGGGAATTCGTTATCTAGGACAGAGTGTAAGTCCAACCACCAGGGCCGAACTTGGACATGCTAAACTTCGCTGTTTCGCTTGTCTGATACTAGGCCTGCACGAAAGGCACTTGCTCATGTTCTAAGCACATTATTTTCAAGTAAACTGATGACTTCATTTTCACAAGAGTTAGATTCACAAATTGGGAAATCATGAAATTCCACGTTTAAATGTAACTGATGTAATTTGTTCGCGAACGGCAACAAGACTCACACATTGGATCTGTACTTGGAACAACTTATGTGTAAGGTGGAAATATCGAAAAAATTCGATCAGTCGTACCAAACTTTGTTTACGCTATGCCACATGACTTTGCATTCGATTGTTTGTGAACATTCTATTTGTGTAAAATGACTTTTCGTACTTCCGCGTCATAATTTAATATTTCATTTGTTTGTAAACTAGCATAGGTAGCGATCACTCAAGGAGATTACAGCATCGATCTTAGTATTTGTTCGCTTTTTCCATGAAGATGATAAATTTGCACTTACTAACTTCGTTCTTGGGAGTTAATTAAGATTATGATTGCAAAAGGTTTTGTTCTTGTTAGAAAAATTGCTAATAACGATCAACCGGTGTTTCGCATACTTGATTTCCTGACATCTGGAAGATAATTGAATCCAACTTTTTTTTAAGCTGGACATTCTCGTTCGGTTCAGTAATTTGTACTCGAACCGATGTCAGTCCATAGGACAGATGCATGCATTACAATGTCTTTCATTCTACAACAGTTGCAGGGGTCAATGAACAACGGAACTAATGAACCGTGTACATGCCCGAAAACCGAACAGGGGTGATGGGTGGGCGAGTTTGGTAATAAATGATATTCGACCAGTCAGTTTGGTGTGCTTGTTTGTGTATTCCCGGGTGTATGGTTCACTGATCTGTTTGCCCGGTTGACCTACCAACTAACAGCATATATGTCGACGCGTACATCCTCAGTTGGTACTGGTCAAATCATGCAAACATGACGAAGAATTTCGACTATTTGTTGTGTCGATTGTCACTTGTGTGATTCACGATCTGCATTGTCTTTACAATTTCTTCTCCTACCAACCATCCATCCATCCACCCTTCAATCGCCTACGTAATGCTGACGTGATCTTCTCGTTCTTCAACTCTTAGTCCCATACTCACGTGACCACGCCGGGGGTGGACGAGTCTGGAATGAGGCAACCGGTTTTGACCTTGTTATTCGTGTTGTTTGGCTATGATGATGACCATGATGAGGATGAGGATGAGGATGAGGATAGTGGCCGTGGTGGTGGGCTGATTTTTCAAGAACGCGCTCATTCCCAACAAATTACGATCAGTGTGCAAGAGCAGGTGACGATGCAAAAAAGTGCTTGTGATTCCTACAAAAGATCATCGACCTCTTGTCTCGTATGAACCACAATGACCCGGACAATCTGTGAGGTTCTGGGGGTTTGATCAAAAGAGCAAATAGGGTGGGTGAAGAGTTGAGACATGCCAGATGATTTGATAAGACTAACATGTCTCATCCAGTCCATTTTTGTACCCGTTCCGTGTTTAGCTGGCAAGAAAAGCAGCTCATTTGTTATGTTGAAGTGAAGTAGACAGCAAAATTAAGCGGATTGTTTTTTTTAACAATTTCAGCATCATGCTGGCAGGGGAAGTAAAACGAGATCTCGGATGTTTCAAGCCAAGCCTTTGGGGTTGACGTAAATGATAAGACTTCCCGTCGGCAGCTGACGGTCAAATGTTCACGTATTTGGGATCACAGGGTAAACGAGCGAAAGACATAAAGAACCAGAAACACCTGCTGAGGCAACGTCAAGGTCACAAAGATCAATTAAGTATGCCCTTTCATTCTGACTGGTTGTCATTCTACCTGTTGATTATTGGATTTATGGATGATAAGACGAAATCATGTTTCCCGCTTTTTGCTCTTTTAGCCCATACTTTTATTCGTACAGGCTCGTTCAGTAAAACGTAGTAATACCATTGCTAGCAATTTTAGAACGAGGTAATCAGTAAGGAGTGAACAGTATTACTATTATTTACATAACAGTAGTTAATCACCAAATTCCATTGTGTAATCCGTATTTTACCAACCCACTAGTGGAAATTTAATAAGCACGAACTTTTAAATCCTGTCTTATGGCTGCCCATAGTATTTAGTATTTCTCCGGTCACAACGTCGCTGTTTTATACCTTATCCTGATAGTAATGTTACATTGATCTTTGAGGTCAAATATTTCCTATTTGGAGACGATATTCCTTCCAAAAACTCATAATCCCTCTAGAAGCACAGTCTGAGTTGAGCAGTCACTGGAAATATGTTCCGGTCGACAATATCTCCGTTTTCTTTATTTTGCACAGGAGAATAACCATGGGTGTCCAAAACGCGATGACGTATCAAACTGATTTTAAAGGAGTAAGCAAAATAAGCCGAGTAAATGTTTTTGGGAAGGCTGCGCGTAAACCCAGGATCGAAATGCTGTTTTGTCGAGCATTTGGGAAACGGTCGTATGTGAATTTACAAAATAAAACCTATTTCCTTAATTGTCTTTCGCATTTCCGTCATATTCATTTTCTTCACGCAGCAAAGCTCTTCTGGACAGCCTCACAGCCTTAAAAACCTATACGGAAAAATCTATTGAATTAATCTAGTTTTGCGATTCCGAATCTATAACTGACTACTTTAATTCCTTTTAGATCATTTAATACAGCTGAAATTGCGTTACCATAACCAGTGGTTTTTTCATCAACTTCAGTTGATGAGCAAATACCACAATTCATAAACAATTCGTCACTTTCCCTAGTTTTATTCTAGTTATGAAACCTAGGTAAGAAATAATTCGTTCATGCTACACAGCTAAGTAACCACTGAAATATTTAGAACGACAAGACAGTACGTCGAAGAATAAACGATGACAAAGTTCAACTTGTTTGATTGCTGACTACTTTGACTCTTAGTCTCGTCCTTATTTGGGCTACCTGAATATTGACGTGATCGGGGATAGTAATCGAGCAGAAGGCGGGTCCATGTTATAGGTACTGTTTGAGTATGCGGCAAAACGTAGTCAGCAACAGTCACAAGAATCACAAGCAACATCTAACAGAACAAACGCGAAAGTGAAAATCATGTGAACTTCTAACATTCGATTCCGAGCCCATGAGTCACTGTCACGTGACCGCATTTTGTACCGGCGTCTGGAATAACAAGCCAAATTTGCACGTATGGTCTAAGATATCGGGCAGCTTTCCTTTGTAAGGGAAATGGATTAATTTAGGGAATCATTAGAAATTAGCCATCTAGATGTGACGTATTTTTCAAGTGCTATCAGTGAGCCATCAGACTAGTCGGTTTCAGTATATAGTACGTGAGTCAAGTAATTTATATTCTGTTTAATAATAATAATAATACTGTTAATAATAAAAGAGAGAAATCTGTACAGTTTAGCTGAAAGTTGGCAAAAATGTCAGAGACGAAACAAACACGAAATGACGAGATAAAAAATTGCCCGTTGAAATGGAAATGATGATAAAGATGACTAAAAAAACAATTCCGCACCCATCTAGATCATCAATTGTGGCACCCATCAATTTAATCTTTTCTGCAAATCGGTTCCGTGAATGCCCAAGCCGGATGCATCGCTGATCTCATCCCATCAAGTTCATCGGATATCTATTTATTGGTAAGGTGTAATCACCCTGTCGAAGTGCTAATGACACCAAAATATTGTGAGAGATGCACGTAATTTAGATGCCTAAAGCCGATATTATTGAAATATCAAACTAGCAGTATTTCATCAATACTTATCAAGTTTCGAAATAGTTGTTATGTATCATTTTTTACGGGCAATGCGAACATACTGACAACATTAGGACCAGAATGCGATACCTTTTTGGTATTGTGCACGAATCATGAACGTTTTGTGAGTGATTTAATGGCCATCGTGAATTCGGTACCAAGATTTTTTAGAAACAAACCTAAATACTAAACTCAACGCGTTCGATGTGAGAACGAAAAATTCTTCCGTACTAAAATATCGGTTCTATTGGAAAAGAGATGAGTAAGGAGCAAGTAGTAAGTTCACCTGTTTGATCCAAATTACAATAGAATAATTTTTGAACATTGATCAGAGATTAAAAAAAACAGGTTCACACTAACGTTCAGAATAAAGCAGTAGAACAGGGCATGGTTTCTGATGACATGCATGCATGCATGCATACATACATACACGTACACCTGAGGTTCATGGCCGAGAATGCACGTGGTGACCAACTACAATCAGTTACCTTTTACGGCTTCACGTGTCCGAGAAAGAAAAGCGCTGAAAGTCAGACGCATTATAGTAATATAATACTTAATGAAGAAGAAACAATAAATACGGAGTCAATGCAAGTCAACTATTGTCAAATGAGATGTACTAACTATTCGAATCGAAATTAAAGATCACTAGATTTGTTCTGTTACTATTGCTGTTCGTTTCAGTTTTACTTTTCACAGGTCGATTTTTGCCAGAATTCATTGTAGTCCGTGTTCATCCTAATCTGCCAACAGACCGAAATCTTTGTCTTTAATCGAATGAATGTGTGCCATTTATATCCATTAGACCGGATTACCTAATAGCTTAGGTACTTTCCAACAGTCGTTCACGCCGTCTTTCCCACTTCATTTGGGGTATTGTAGAATTGTATTCAAGATTATTTCATTCCTGAGTGACGTATGAATGCGAGAACTGTTTGTCTCGAGTTAGCCCTGATAGCACTGATAATAGGAATGTAAATTGTTGTGAAAG
This sequence comes from Fasciolopsis buskii, assembly GCA_008360955.1. NCBI lineage: Eukaryota > Metazoa > Platyhelminthes > Trematoda > Plagiorchiida > Fasciolidae > Fasciolopsis > Fasciolopsis buskii. The sequence continues at coordinate 91,691 of LUCM01008996.1, read as the reverse complement.
ATTAAAAATAGGATAAAATCGATTCGGTTCATCATTCATGAATTTGTCCCCGTTTGATTGTTTCGTGAACGCCTGGAGTGAGGACCGATTTATGAAATTGTCAAATAACTGTTATCAGTACTCGCCTTAGTTCGGATTGCTGCTAATTTGGCCCAAAATCGAAAGCTGGCCATTTGTTTACACCCCTAGATGTCACACCCGTCCCGATTGTTGGATCACACTTTGCAAATTCTAGGGCGATCAGTCCTGGTGCAAATTCGAATACGTGTCCCCACTGCAAACCTGCAGTGTGGGCATTCGATTCCATGTGTGACGGAGTCCCACAGGTTCAGTACAGTCGTGCTGATAAGCATGCATCAATGCTTCCAGACTGGGATTTGTTATTGTCGCATACTGGCATCATCCGAACAATCCCTTAATCAAACAATCGGCCGTCCACCTCCTTAACGCGTTTCCTATCTCTTCTCGGGGTCAGAAATGTGAAAAGATTGGGGTAGTCCTTCCCTTGCATTGCTGAATGCACAGAGTTTAATGCGCCACATTGTCTTTCCGGTTAGCTGATTGCTTTATGAATACGAAGACAAACATGCGTATGCAATGCGGAACGAGGTATTTGATTGGAGAAGCTGCCGTGAGAAAGACTACCCACGGTAGTCAAAACGTTGGTGCATTACATCTACCAACAACGCTGTGTTATTAACATTATATCATTCACAATAAAAACCAGTGTATGGCGTATCAATTTTTCGATACACTCCTCACGTCATTCAGTCTTGATGCTTACAAACTCGTTACCAAGATGGACAAAAGTTCGCAAAACGTCGGATTCCGTTGCAGGTGCTTTGCAGGACTTCGAACGACCACCAGCTAATTTGCCGAGATGGCACCACACAGCAAACAGACGATGATCACTACAAATAACGTGATATTCTGTTTACATTCACTCATCTTGCGTTTTTATCGCATTTGAGGCTCAAAGGATTTGCATTGCTCTTAACGGGGATGACGTGGTTGTACGGGGCTTGAGTTATTTGACAAACGCACTACATATGCTACTACTGAAGATTACAAGCAGTATCATGATACTTCTGGTATGCTTAAATGATTGAATGAAACAGAGAATCCCTATGACATTATATATATATATATATAGATATATGGAAAAATCTTTCGAGCTACTTTGTCCTCTCCGATAACTGGCAGTCCACATAAGGATGGCTGCCCACCCCGACAGGCCACTTTTGGTTTCTGATGTTTCTTTTGCAGCTGTGTCTACTTCAGTTAACAGCCAACCTAAACTCGATGAGACACGTGACTGGTTTTTGTTCTATTGTCTAGGTCGAACGTAGGAAGGAGTGTAGCAACCGCGCGGAAGAGTGAATGTTTGTATATGGCTGTATGCTTGTGTGTGTGTGTGCGCGCGCGTTCGTGCACACCCCCTTGATGGATAGTGAAATTGACTCTAGGATGTTTTTCAAAAAGACTAAAATTGGTTCGCGGCATCTTTCACTTGTCAGACTTTTGTTCCGAAATGACGAATTTAGATTACACTTATAGAAGAAAATTAAATAACAACTTTGTGAGCGAATGTGAATGCGTGTAGCCAAGTATCCCTTTTCACATATCTTTACCGCGTACTTGGAACAAGCAGTGAAACAATAAACTCATTTGAACAACTTTGTACGGGGCGTTGTCTCTTTCTTACAGTCCATTTATTTCACCTACCACACAAAGAAAACCAATTTTTCGCATAGAAACCGAGACTTGACAAATTAATTTCTGTCAGATGAACATGTCGTTTTTATCCCAAATCACCAAGTGAGTTAAATTTTCATCTTCACTGCTTGTCCACATAGCAGATTCTTTCATCACCTGGAAAATTATTCACAATAAGCCATTCAGTAGTCCGTACAAATCTCATCGACTAGGATCCGTACCAAATGGAATGAACTCAGGCCGATCGAATCATTCCGAATCAGTTACCGTTGTAAATGATCAATAAATAGTCGGGCTTTTCTAACGGGTACTTGGCTAACAAAGTTTAGCCGGGTCTCGCGACTAATTGTTACTTGAATCAGACTTCAAGACCGCAATCCAATTTTCCGATTAAGCTCATTGGCAAATCTATGTCATTTTCCTCCCTGTTTCAAGACCGTATAACAACTGTTCAGAATTGTCATTCGATAGGCCTATTGAGATCTCGTTCTCGTAAGTTTTACCAGGAGTCTCATGCGGACTCATTAGTATGTACTTTAAACTAGCACGATGATCTATGCTTTGGATCATAAATCGAGAGGGATCATACTCTTGTAATATCATGTGAATACCTTATATAATATATAATATATAATATATACCTTATATAATGTGCATAGTACAGTAAAAGAATCTGCGCATGCAGAGGTAGACTTATCAGACGCGATGGCGCCACAAACAAATCAAAAAAATGAAACTGTTTGCCTTCTTGCCAAAATTTCTGGGAATTTCATAAGAAAGTACGAACGTTTCAAGGGCTAAAAGTAAAAAATTTCGTGTGAGTACATGTCACCATTTGTGAGTGTCTGCATGTGTACGCTCGCGCGTATTCGAATGAAACAAGAAGTGCCTCCCCCCTTGTTCTAAAACGGAAAAAGAAAATCCGACCAAAATCATTTCTGAAACACGTAGTTTGTGGCGTGTACACGTTTGTGATTGTTTCGAGGCGTTCAGTCGCGAAATCGACCAACCCGCAGCGACCATAACGCAGTAATCACACGGACACAACGTAGCACTCATTTGCTGGCCTTGGATACGTCGACGGTCGAAAATCTGTGTGAATTACCCGGTGCGAAAATGTGAATTCATTGGACATTAAATTCCAGCATCTGTTTTGGTCCACCCCTCTCGCAGTTTCATTGTCTACTACCACTAATACAACAAGACATTGCGGATGTGTGTGACCGATTTTCCGGTCCGTGAACTATACAAGACATCAGATTGAAATCGAGCTTGTGGAAATAAGTGGCTTAGTTACCGTGGTAACTCAGTTGCCCTAGCACTTTACCGAAAAGATCCAACGAGACTGTCCGTCCGATAAGTCGTCTGAAGTTCTGTTTGGTATGGCTACAGCGGTGCCGTTTAGGAAATAGGAATAACAGTTGTTTGACCCGGAAAAGTATGAACATTTATCCTTTTGTTCTCGGTTCGCACTAATTCGAAATGTTGGCTCCATTCCGTTCCACTTGGTCGGTTTTGTGGTCTGCTGAAGGCCAGGTGAATTTGTATGCATGTTGTTTGATAATAAGGTCGTCAAAGCACTTTTGTGTTAGCAAAATCAAATTTATCGCTCATGAACACACACAGGTTGGCGGGATTGAAGTATTTCACAGTGGCAACCCTTCTGCAGATGTAAACATGCAGTCGCATGTGTGTGTGTGTGTATGTATGTGTCGTGCATATACCTCTTTGTGGGCGCATATGTGTGTGTGTGTATCTCTTTACAAGCCCAACTGGATACACCATCCCGTTGAACTTGGGCAACTCCGGTGTGGTAGCCGACTTACATTTTGTTTGTAATACCCGACACGAACTGGGGCAACACGAAAAAAGGATTGGGATGCGACCGGAGATTAGAATCAAAGCTCCTAATGGGTTCTAACAGACAAACCTAACGAGAAAGAGATGAAACTGGGTCATTGGGTGTTTTTCTTTATCAACTTTCTTTTATAGTTTGGACCACCTACAAATAGTCTAGCCTGCATTGAATCGGTAGATTAGGAACTAAAAGGCCTAATCCGACTCTCATTGAACACGTCATTTGATGAAAACTCGGTAAAGGTGTGGTCATCGGTATTCACCTGTTTCGCACACGTCGAATGCAAATAAGCATGTAGATGGCATATCCGACAATGAATTCGCATGAAAACAGGTCTCGTTGATTGAAGGCAATTTTACCCGATAAGCATTTTTTCCCTTGTCCAAGTCTTCCATAATTTCGATTGCATTCTCATCAAATAAATTCGTCATGGGTGATGTGGACTTCAATTGTTCTATCTATTTATGCCCTTGGTCAATGGAACTAAACATCACTTCCACGAACGGGGTGATAAGTTCAGTCATCTGAGCTAGCAGGTCTGCAGATTGTGCTCGTTTAATCTTACTATCGAGCGACTGAGGTCAACAGCTTGTCCATGTTTCCTAGTCGTAGTCAACAGTATGAAGCAACTCCATCAGTTTCATGGTGGAATGGGAAAGGTAATTCATGGACGTATTCTTGGGGTTGGTGTTAGTTTCCCGTAAACCAGGGCAACAAAAGGCCACGCCATGTTGAGCGGGTTGTGCAACCGCTTGAAGTGATCATTTCAAACCCGGTTGAAAGAAGCATATATCACATATGCCCGAAACAATTTTCGTGGTAATATACTAGAAGCAAGAAACAACCGAATGCCCCAATTAGAATTGGCGAAATCTAAAATGATCGCTTCCAACTCTGCACATCTACCTGAACACATATCGCAAAAGTGCACAGTTATTTAAACGGTTTCCATTGGTTTTTTGAATCATTGTACCATTGTCAGGCAAAAATTCAACCGCAGCTTTCGAGCTGGGACATGAATATGTTCCTGTTTTCAGAAATCTCTAGGCTTATGGTGTTGAACTTTTGAATGGGCAAAATAAATCCGTTCATATTATGTTAAGGGCCCCTGATGGCCTAATAAATACGAATACCACAACAAATGATCTAATCGATTGATAAACCACAACCATACTTTGTATAATATTTTTCTCGTTATACCAATACGATCATGACGGACCTATATATTGCCCCGTTTAGCTCAGAACAAAATATTACATCATTTTTTGACTCTTTTCTAAAACTCACTATTTTTCATTTTGAGGATAGTCTGCATGTTACTGAGGGTGATTTCAACCATACATCTACCCTATTACTGACTGTGTTTTATTTGACTGACCTCTGCGTTTCTGTCACTACAAGCGGCTCCATTTTTACTACCAACCACCTTGATTTATTTTCTCTGAAACTGTGTGCTCCAATTTCGAGCAGCGATCATTGTCTGCTTCTGTTAAAGCCCAAAATGTTCTCTGTATCAGCCAGCCATTCCTTCAAAGCAAACAAATCAAATCCGAATTCGCCTCCGTAACTTTTCACACAACAGCCTTATTCTTCTTCTTCAGAAATCTCCTTCACTTGCATCTACCTTTTTCTCTTTTGAACCTCTGCTCAATGACAATGTCAAACGTTTCACAGAGACGGTCAACGCAATCTTTGATATCTACTGCTTGTTTGAGTATGCTCGTGTTATTGCCCTCTCTCAAGCCGTTTCGAACAACGATGATTTTCAAAGTTTTTTCAACAGCGTACCTCCTGTTTACGATTTCTTTGCACGAGCTCGTTTAAATCTCGACACATCTAAATGTTTCGAATGCCTAATCCTTACCCATCCGAAGCGTCTTTCACCAACTCAAAAACGCTTACCGAGGTTTGTTTCTGTGAAATTTCTAGGAGTTACTATTGATAAAATGTGATGTGGATTACTCGCATTTCCACCTGTGTAAAAACTCTACGACGGTTGTCAGGACGCTTCGGAATTGCAAGGTGAAACAAAGCACCATCTCCCGATTTGTATACCAATGTGTTTTTCCAATCCTTCCTTTATGTTCGTCTGCTATTTTTCCAAGTTTACCTAAAAAAAGACTTTAAAATTGTTCGCCCGAGGGCTATCAGTTAGCGGCCATGTGCCCTTACTGTCACTAACTGAATTGTCCCTAAATCTATGCGATCAGCCCCTATCAGCATCATGTGAGATACTTGCTCACAAAATTCTTTCTGATCTCATCCTAGGCACAACGATCTTTCAAAGTGCCGCTGTCATATTTCAACACGATCCGCTCTTCGTTCTATACCATTTAGAATCAATATTCATAGGAACTCCACTGTTCCATATTTGGCATGCATTTTGACAAACTGTGACCATGTATTAGCCGAATCCCTGAGCAATCTATCATAATGTTCTCTGATCATACCTAGATGAGTTTTTTTCTTATTTTTACAGGGTGATGAATGCATTTTTCCCCCTATTTTTGCCCTCACTTTTTTGTTGTTGACTGAAATGCGACATTGTTTTTGCATGCAAACGTCTGTACAATGCAATACAAAACGACAAGACAATGCAAGTCCTAATCTCACTTATTGATTTTTTTGTGCTTCGTTTTTACTTTCTTTCAGTTATACTATAACCAAGTGTATTCCCTGCTTAGGAACATGATCGCCGCGAGATAAAGTCTGTAAAGCTGAAATTCACCTACCGAGCAGTAATCAGTGATACGGAAGGTACTTTCATAATTAGGATGAATGTCCTACAGGAAAACATTGAATATGCTTGAGAATGGCTTCAAGTCTGTTCGATACTTCATAGAAAAACCTATATGAAGACTGTGATCACAGGTGTGGCTCGTAGACCAACAAACATCCACGTAGACACACATGCATGTACTCATGGGGCACAATTCCAATGCAGAGCCCAAAAGGCTATTCAACTGGATTATGGAAACCTAACCTCACCCTACACACACACACACACACACACACACACACACGTACACACACATGAAACACGTGTGTCCACAGTCGTTTTTTGCTTGGGGCAAAAATCCATTCGACTTTTCTGCATTCCACCAATTCGTGGTTTGGCACAATCACCTTTTGTAACTGATGCTCAGGTGCGAAACATCTATGCAAGTTGATTTTCTCTAAAAAAACGTGTCTGATTGCCCTGAAGCGTTTGCTTTTCGTCCGCACGAATGTGCATCGGTAGTGTTACCCATTCTCGCCTTATTCGATCTGCAAATAAAGTGTTGACATCACCATTCTCGTCGTGATCGTTGCTGTTGTTGTTTTTGTCCTCGTCGGTATTGTTGCCGTTGTTTTATTGTTTTCTTTCCCTATGTGGCACTTGCAACTTCTGCGTCATTTAGGTGCGCCAATAAGAACGAGTGAAAAAAACGAGAATATGAAAGTTTTCTTCTTTGGAGAGACAACAAATAGTTCCCTAATTGTGGACTTTGGGTTGAATATCAGAAGATCAAGGCATTTCACAAGCAGTCCACGCCTGTTTACTTACACTGTTATTAGAATGGACAACCAATTTGTTCATACACTAACGACGAAGTGGGCTGAACTTACTCTGATGATTACTGTAAACCGTTAGAACACTGATACATATTATTTGACATATAACACAGCTAACTGGAAACCGTTCCCGACAGATCGATTGCCGGATAGATTACTTAACTGTGCAACTTGTAAGTGGACCAAATTAATTCAATAAATGACTAATCGAACATACGAGACAAGATATAAATTAGCGACACAAAACAAGATTGGATCAAGTTACTGGTATTATGGACTTGAAGACTAATATTTGAAAATTGCTATCAGTTCAGTCCATCGTAGAATGTTTGAAAGTTCTTTGTATACCGCCGAGATATCCTTCGACTCCTTATTTTTTATTTGTCTCCGGAAGCATCATCGATCGAAGAGGCAATCACTTCTGGAGACATTTCTCGGCCCACGTATGAAGTCATTTTGAGAGTGGTAGAGCTTCTTTGAGTATGACTCGTAGACCTTCGAAATGGAGCTAGGAGTTGCATTCCAGCCACATACGGTTCTGATTACCTCAGTTTCATCATCATCATCATCATCATCATCATCATCATCATCATCATCATCATCGTTCGGCGTTAAGCAGCAAGGCAAGCCTCACTGACCGCTGCCTTTTCCCCACAGTTAGATGCTTCTATAAAAAGAGTGAATATGTAAGGGCAACCGCGAGTGGACCTACACAGGCAGGAAAAGATAAGATGCTGCTGCAGCCAATACACGGAACATAGTGTAACTGTACCAACGTACATTTGCAATCGATCTGATTCGATAGAAAATGACAACACGATCACCACTGTTCACGGTTCACGGTTCACTGTCATATCCTTCAGTGTCTCCAACCAGCTAGTTGACGAATCTTCCGTACCTCAACGAACAAGACCTGAGACACCTACTTTACTTAAGTTTGCTGTGGATTTTCTCATTCCACGTTGCCACCTCATTTGCTGACTTCCACATGGCTTCCTCTACTCGGCGTCAGGAACGCCAAATAGGACACGACATGGTAGAGAAGTGTTCGACATACACAACACGTGACCCAACTAGCTTATTCTACCAAGTTTCATATGTTCATATGCGATATTCTGAGATGAAACACCCAGTACTAGATTCCTGACCTCCACAGTACTCACCCGGTCAATACACTCAATCCTAGCCGTACTACGTAAAAATCGGTGGTCGAAAACCTCAAAACCGACTAACATCTCCCACACGAATATTCCATGACTTGCAACCGTACAACAGAACTGAGCGCCCTGTGGCAAAGTACACACGACCTTTCAACTTCAGTTTTGACCTCATCTTACCATATTATCGGACGTGTTTGTTTTCTGGTTAAATGCGTTTGTAATTACTTGTACTTAAAACCATTACGTATTTGTATTAGTTCATTATATCAGTGTTGGGCACCAGAATGCTTCCCTTACGTGTTTTGTTCCACTATTATACTATATGTTATATATATTATATTAGTGTTTGTACTTTACACTTTACAATGTCGACAAATTTGGACGAAAAATACTTGCATATACGGTGCTGGCCCCATTCTGTTATGTGTTACCTGTGCGTAATTTTCATCAAAGGTGAACCACACTAGTGAGATGTTCGAAGTGACCCAGTCAACATTGCACATAGCCTTCGATAAAATGAGGCCTCTAAAGACTAAATTGTTTCCACAAGCTTAAATCAACCACAAAATTGGACCACAACACAATAATCCTTCGTTCGACTGCACGCGGCAACTTGTTTCGTTTGGTCACACGATTACGACCACCACTCTAGAAGAGGGAAATTTGTATTTGAACTGAAGGAAAAGATCGAACGGCGAATATTTCCTACTCATAGAATCGACAAGGTTTGCCTAATGCATGAGATACTGGTTTTAATTAACAGTTAATGGGTATCGGATATTGGTAACCGGAAATAGGACGACCACGGCCACTTCTGAAACTTCATGGGAGGATAGGAAACTTTGCGTTGTGCACTCAATTTGTTATTAATACGTGTCTCAAACATCCATTTAGTGTGTGTGTGTGTGTGTGTGTGCCTTCTCCTAAAGTCATGCCGGAGAGGGACAAACGAATGTGAACCTGGAGTGGCAAAGAGCGAATAAAATTCTCGATAGGTGAGACATGGCCACTTGTCACTGGGGTCCAGAATTCTATGCCGAAAGGAACCGTTATCTGCGGCTACTTCGTTTACCCACTATTTATCTAGTGAATCGATGGAATGCGCGAAAAATGATCGAACATCTTTCTCTCCGTTATTTGTCAATAACCCACCAATATATACGATCATGGATATAGCATTTTCTCTTTGAAATTACTAGTAAAAAATAATGAGATGGAAGATACAGAAAATGAATTCTCTAATGATCACCTAAAAAAGTCATTTGTAGCGCAAGGCATCAAAAGTACAAACTGAATATTCTATACCATTTTAATGATCATATACATTCTCGAAGCTTCACGGCAACAAGGGATGTGAATAAGGTCCCATGAATGACACTCAAAAAGATGCATTACTTCTTTCACAACTAGCGACTGACGTTTTGCAATGGTGCATTGAACATTTCCAGTTGGGCTTAACCACGTGAACACAAAGTAAGCCAATTTGTTAATGTCACTATTAAAGCAACAATCTTGTCTGAATTCGAGACGTGTATGATTAGGGCTAAAAGTAGGAGATTGCATGCCTTCCGGAAACACTGGACAGTGGACCAATTGGAAATATACTCAGATATACAATTGTCTATGATATTATAACATCATAACCTGTAACTTATTACACTTGACATCTCTGTTTGTGACAAGTAAGTGACATTCTATTTGCTTACCGGTTATTAGGGCGTATTACAGTTATCCGAAACTAAAATTGTTTCATCTTTTACAACTTTTTTTGAGCAAAAATGGGCCACGTTTGTGAAAGTGAACCAGAAGCAAATTTCACGTTTCAATCAAACAAAAAGCGAAAGCTGTTGCTAAAAAAAATATCTTACTGAGTTGTCCGAAATTTTCATATCGACAAATCAGTAGGACAAAAATTATGCCATCCAACTCGGATTTTAAAGTAAATGATCTGTCGAATAATTATGCTGAACAAATCAGCAAGCCGGTAACAAAACTTAGATGTAGGAAACTGTTAGTGTATCCAAGAGATCATAATTCAAGCACAATAAATTTGTTTTCCTCTAGGTTGAGGAATTGCAAACCGCTTATAAAATGTTGCAATTTTAGTTCGAATAATAATATGTTATACAAACACGGAAACTGATGTGCTTTCCGGGTGACATCACCGAGCTGACGCGGCCTATCATTTCTCACATTCTTTCGGAACTGTGTCGAAATTATTCCAATTTGTGTCTCTTTACCGTAACATATTATACGTATACGGACAGCTACCAGTGGACAGATAATCAGCTCGTACGCACGAATATTATCGTGTAGGATAGATCACGTTTCAAATTTATTGCAAACAAAAATTACAATTAGCTAAACAATTTTTCAGTGAATCCGAAATAATGCGGAATATGGTCTGGATATGCCATACGCGGTCGGATTAAATCAATTCTCTCACCCAGGCCATTACCATTATAACCAACCCTCGTGAACTACGTTTCAATTGCCACGACTACTCGGGAATCGGGTTTGCTTAACAGTGTTTCCTTGTTAGTACCACAAGATGTAAATGAAACATTTACGGTCAGTTGTGCACACACACACACACATACACACACATACACACACGTACACACGACCACGAAAATATGACAAGTAAGTTGATCACAAACTACTCATTATTTGAGTCATTTGCAATAAGGACAACAAAAAGTCAGAGAACAAAGAGGTAGAAGTAAACGGTTGCTAATTTCATTACCAATATATTCAATCCGTCTAATCCCATTCGGAAGCAAGACAACAGTCATTTAACCAACAAAAAATGCAGCCCGACTGCAGTTATGTTGGGCTCTTTCAATTTGTGATTTTCATTTAATTGAATAATAGGTGGGCAGTGGACGGAAGTGCCCACCGGGTGGCGTGAAACCTGAACCGAGTTGACTATCATCAACTATCCCTTCATGTGTGTTGATTTTGTCATTTCGAGACAACTCACTTATTGTTGACTGTCGAAATATAATTGACAATGTACGCGAGGAGACAAGTGTTCAATCATGTATGCATTACCATTTGTTTGTGTGGACGGTCGAGATGGATTGAGCATTGTCCACAAGTACGATCTACTATTAGTCTTCACAGTCGAACCATCCCGGGTGGTGTGTGTGTGTGTGTGTGTGTGTGTGTGTGTGCGTGGAATGAATGACGGGAGGAATGCATAATTTTCCCGTTTTGATCTGCATCTATTTGAGACGTACTGTGAACACTCATAATGCTCAATGATTACAAAATTTCATGCAAGAACTAATTGAAGGTGAAAACGGAGAGAAACTGACTTCGTGCTACGAATACATGTCGAACTGATTTATTGGTGGAGAATGACCTGATGGGTGAAAGAATTTCAGAACCGTGAACCTGAATTGGGTCTTCTACAAATCTGACCTATGATGACTATGGGCAATAGCCGTTAGGTGGCTGTTCACAAAATGTAAACTAAGATGAAAAAAATTAGTCCGGGCTACTGATTACAAGCGTATTCCGGATTCGGTGAGCATACACTTTGAATAACGCTTTCTGAGAGGGCAAACAAGGTGTTTTCAATGCGTATAGAATCTTTAGCCATGACAGGACTTTCCGTATGGAATGCCATTCATAGGAGGACATCTTGTGTAATGAAATCCAATCAAACGGTACTCGAGTATCCGTGCTGAACGGTCACGAAAGTGTTTGATCTGATTTTTTTAAAAAGACGAAAATAACCTAGCCATGGGTGTAGTTTATCAGCTTACCCAGTCCGGGTGTGGATTTCGGTAAATACGGTGCTCCATTGATTGAATGCCTTTGCTGCGGTACCGGCGAAGGTGATGATGATAGGTGCGATGAAAATGGTTGAATCGGTTTCATTTCCGTCTCTACGACACAAAGCCAATATATGTTCAGTCTTTGAGATTTGGTACGTTTGAGACGGGACGAGTCAGTTAGTTCTGGTGCTCTTATCCACTACTATCGTCATAGACCGATCGCAATGCGTGGTGCTGCTAATGCAGGCAGATCAAACAGTTCCGTTATCGATGACCAATTGCTCCCTTCGGCTCGTCAACCACCTTGTCACTTAGCTAGTGTTCCGTTTGTTAACCAAGCCCACACATACGTAGATAGTTTTACGTTCACAGATAGAACGCATGTAAGCGCGAACGCACCACATTCGAACGCAAACGCAAACGTGACCACCCATTTTTCCAACTATCTGTCCATCCGTTTGTCCGTCCATCCATTCGTCCATTTCTGTCCTTGCTTACGGTGGACGACTCACCACAATAGTCTCGTCTTCAACAATCGCCTTATCCACACAATACCCCCTACCCATGGAGTTTTATGCCAGATATACCCTGACCTAGTCTCTGTTCATTTGAACGACAGATTTCACATGGATTCTTGCGTGCAAGACTACACACATACGTACACTTATACAAGGCGGTCAACACCAAACAGGACCGTTTCCGACTCCGGTCTGATGGTGCGTTATGGTAGCTCGTTCGAGCAGTTCAAGAGATAGAGCTACCAGAAATGTGCGACCACGTTTATTGTTTGGGGTGGTGGTATTGACCACAAGTGATGGTGGGCGGGATCTCGTGAACACTGACTGTCCCTCCTGACTGGACCACGCTCATTCAGCCAACCACTGTCCGTGCAATGTCCGCATGAACGTCATGAGAAACGGACCAGTTAGCTGGGGCAGTCGGAGATGGAGAGAAAGAAAGAGAGTAGATTTACACATTGACCAACCACAGCAGAGTAACTGGACAGACGAGTGAGAGGGTCAAGATAGCCCATGCAGTTTGTCTGTCTGCCCGCTAGCCAGTTGTGACAATCCTATGACTACTGGCCAGGATTCTTTAGTGGGTATCAATCAATACGTGACCAACCAAGTTCAGTTATGCTTCACGTCATCCAGTGTACACAGACAGATGCACACACACACACACACGCACATGCACACGCATAAAGCATGCTTCTCCCGGTATCACTTGCTTCCGTTTGTCCCCTCACATTGAGGGCGGAACGGCAGAAGAACGGTTGGCGATCGGTTTCGTTTCTTAGATCAGTTGTAGGTGTACATACACGGGTGTTGTCGTGTGGTTGAATCAAGGTCCCACTGCTGGCCAAAGGTAAGCGAGAAGTCACAGAGATAAGTCTTACTGCCCGGCGGTCACTTTCTACCGCGTTATTCATTGTCCGAACCGGCCAATCAAAACCTGCGTGGCAAGAAACGAAAATGAATTCACGTTTGGCGTCCATGTGATCTGATCAGTTGTTTTCATGCGTTCCGATTTAGTTGTTAGTATATGTGTGCACAAATAATACATGTACGGAGAACGAGAATCATTAGATGCTCGCGATATGGCTGTTCTGCTCAAACCTACTGACTTTCAAGGGTATATTCTATTGTAATGAATCGAACTATTGTTCCACCAAGTGAACATCCAGATGTGCTACCCACACGCACGAACAAATTTGAAAACGGAATATGCGACAGAGAACGCGTTAATATATGTGTATCTGCCTGTAGATTACGATTATTTTTTTGGGGGGTGGGTTTAGTGAAAAAGTGTTTTTTATAATTTGGCACATCCTACTGAGTCAAACATTTCGGTGGCACGCCAGGCGATAAGTCAATTCGTCTCAGAAACACAAGTGTTGATACCGCATACCAAAAATTGTATGCATATTTATTTTGGATATGACCATCATTTCAATCGTCTATCTTTCGTAAGTTCATGTGAATTTTCCAGGATTTGTCGTAGAAACAACAGTCAGATCAACCTAAATACCCGAACATTCGATTGGTTTATTGGTAATCAATAACCTTCATTGCTTCATGAATTGTCATCACTATAACCTTCGAAATCAATGTTGTCTGATTTCGTGGTTGAAAAGGTTGCTAGTCTATAAGGCAATAGGACTTGGGTTACCCCTACGTAATTCGGTCTGACTAAGACAAGAATGGTCAGAGCGACAGCGAGACTAACCAATCAAGCAATCGTCTTACCCATGCGAATTCCCAGTCATCAATTGGTCGTTCGGGTTAAAAAGAAAAATAGATCAGTGAAGGTTGCTAAATGTAGATCGGAGAAGGAAAAATGCCAATTGCCGCCGTCCGTGAAAGAACTAAGAGAAAATTCGATTTCCTCATGCTTGGACTGTGAATATTCACGCGAACGAATTATAAAAAACATACGCGAATACACTCATTGTTATCCTCAGCCACAGTTTGATTATTGATTAGTTGGGAAAATCAAATATGCTCATAGTTATCAAGTAAGGAAGTTATAATAAATAATGCTTTAAAAAATTTTCTCTTAATACCGCACGTGGTTGTTATCCTTGGAAAAAAGAGTGTTTCCAGAAAATGCGTACGCAGTGAACTGGATCAATAAAAGCACGAGGAATAGCAGAATCATCCATTGTTTCTTTTACTCCTACTCAAATTCTCAGTACTCAGAGTTCTGCTGTCTGTTCGATTATTCGGTCCTTTGTTCGAGGCGGTTTGTGTAAGACACCTTTAATCTCAACAGTGTGTTGTGGCCCGGATGCTTATAGTGTCTTTGGTTCACGATAACCCCGAACATACTCTATCGGACGAAGTTACTAGTTGCTAAGGGCAACTGGACGTTTAAATAAGTACATAAGATCTGTTGACACCTTAGTGTCCTAAAACTGTCTGTCATTTGTAGCGTAATAGGAAAGCCAAAGTTGGACTAAGGTAACTTCACAGTCATGGCTGATATTTCTGTTCGGGAAAACCAGTACCACCCGGCCCTACATTCTAAGTAATGCTTATGAACGAAATGAACCATTTGTCTCTGAGACCAGGTTAAAATTTCAGCCTTTCAGCATATCTGTAACCTTTTTTGTTTTCCATATGTATAATTATCCACCTTACTCTTTTTAACAATTTGTTATTCTGAACGGGTACACTCCCAAGAAGAAGGTCACATGCGTTTGCGCATCGCCCATTTTAGGCTAGGCCGTTTGTAATGTTCATTTAATGAAGACATCTTTGTTCACGATTGTCTATATCATTTCTTGCGTTAAATCGCATTTACGTCAAAACTATTCGCACCCATGTCAAAAATATTCAGAATTCAGTAAGAATCTGTCTCTGTTATGAGACCTCGCGAGAGCACAACTGCTCGCAGATTGTGGAGCAATTCACTGATAATCAGTGCACGTTACAGTTTGAACGCTCACATGTGCTCATGTAAAATTAATCACTGCACAGGCCTACTCACAGATCTCAGTAAGTCAACTGAATGCCATTTCCCAATAGATCTGACATAATTCTGAATAGTTGGGACGAAGTTCCGAAATAACGTGAAAAGTGGCGCAGTCATTCTAATAACTGTCCACTGCTTTGTTGTATTTGTCATGCAGAACTCTGTCGACTGGCTTAAATCAGCTACAGCTGGGGATAGTGACCATAACTAGTATCTGGCCGCCATTGAAAAATTAGCTTTCGGGATGGCTGAACGAAGGTAAAACTTTCAGGACTCTGGAAACTATAACCGCTTCAAGATGACGAGCATGCACCCAAACTACTTGCAGTCTCAACACCAGAGTGTGCAAAGATGTGGATGAAGCGCGTCAATAATCGTGAAACCGACCGAGTTTTTTCCAGAAACCTTTGTTGAATGATCTACCTATCACTGATCCAAAATATACCAACTTGAGCTTCTACAGTCGCCGTTCTGTAGGTTTTTGCGCATAACACACACTGACACAACCAGAGATCACAGTTGTCATTATCGAAGGCATTCTCGATCCATTCACACTCCTGTCATCCAAATGAAATTCTGGCGATCGCATATATATATATATATATATATGAGTTGGTTATCCTATTGTCTTTCGACATAAGATGACATATAGCCAGACGGTCTGGCCTCAAAGTTACTAGGGACAGTTTAATGAAAGAAATGCCAGAAGAAAAAAATCCTTAAAAATACAAGGTTTGTACTATATTCCTTCAAACCTCATGTTTTGGATATCATAATGAAAGTCGTCGGTAGAACCTATTAATACGACACAAATCAAAGTGAAATTTCGAAACTGTGCACGGTCTCGTAATGGATTTAAATGCAAAAATAACCAAGGCGTAAGTGTAGTAATTTACCGGTATATTATACAAATGGACATAATAAAATGCGCCATCACGTTTCCACCCCAACCCACACCCACCCTAAAAACAATCAGATACACCGGAAATCATCAGCACATTTTTTAGGATGCGTCTTTGCATGATATCAACCGAGTTTCAGAAAGGTTCATGTGAAACAATGAGGATGGGCCCGTTTGGGGGAGTTTGGTATGTGCTGTTATTTTTGCTTAACGAAACGGTTGTTATCAGAGTCCAGCAATTTCGGATTGTGTTTGTATTAGCAAGCCGGCTGTGGCTTCAAATCGAACATGGACGACCTATGGTGGAATGCATAAAGATAATGTCCGAAACTGGCCATGGCAGTGGCGTTAGTAAAACAAAACAATTCGAAAGGTGCATCTTTTTGTTTTCGGTTCTACATCAATGTAGACATTGTTGGTCAGTAGACGAAGTGCTGTAGACGCAGACAAAATTGACCTAATCAACTGAATATGACCTTGAGATCATCACTAGTTGCTGAATAGGAAGAGGACAGTATTTGTGACTACCTATCTTGAGGTATAACAAGAGGAACAGCGTGTTTGCGTGGTTGCCAGTCGGTTTCTCAGTTTTTTTCAGAACCTACTGAGCCGTGTTACAAGGTCTTGAAGTCCCTGTGTTTTGGACAAGTGATAATGTAGACTGTATTCTTCCTCTCTCCGACAAGCATATCAGTATTTCAGTAGAGCAGATATCGTTTATTAGGTAGAGACCATTCACTAGAAAATGCAAATAGAGAGAAAAAACGAACGGGATTGCAAACATTATACACGTTACATCGCCTAAGGCTACTTATAGAAGAGAACAATTAAACGTGATCGAAGTAACTATCTGAAAGCGTCCCGGGGAACCCAAAGGACGACAAACAAGGTGGCTCACATTGACGGATGATCATTGTCAAACGAGATTATGGACATCGAACAGTATATGTCTGCAGAAATGGGTCCAAAATCATCAAAAGTGATTCAGGTTTTCCTGTACACTGAAGGCGCCCGTCATTGATACAGTAGACCGGCCATTTTGAGTTGGATTAGTTTGACAAATGAGGCAAACGACATCCAAGAAATTTTATTCCCAAAGTTCAAACGGACAGTAGAAATGATCTCCCGGGATATGACAAGTATGTGACAGGTTATCACACGTGGACCAGTTGAGCCAAGCAATGGCTTATAAATTTACCTTGTTCTATGGTACTTCATCTTTCCGTGAAAATTTTATTGGTCGCTCAATGGGAATCGTTGAAACAGTCCGCGTTCGAACGTTTTTGAAAAAGGTGTGATCACACGAAATAAATTTGGCGAGGTCTTCTAAAAAACATCCCATATTTTGGTTGGAGGAATACTAATTTTGTTATGTTCGACCAATTGTGGGTTTCATTGAAATAAAGTACGGGAATTCCCAGTGATAATCGAGTGACCGACTATGTCTACGTGCGGCCCAGAGAGAACGATGTAAACGGTGAGAACATTGAATGCAATCTGTTCGGTGATATTTACATCTTTGAAGGTTCGATGCATTATGGAATCGCATGATTTTATCGAATTCGCTGGGTTTCAGTTAGTTTCTTTCACTCTGCCGCATATACATGGCGCCTAGCGGAGCAAATAATTGTCTGTGGTCAGGAGTCGTCTTATACGAAAGCAGTCAAATTCACTACGAGAATCTGCCACGAAATCCTGAACAAGCGATTGATCTTTAAATGATCCCAAACCGACACAAAACAATAGCCCCAATCAGCTGAAGTAGTCAAACTGTTCGTCTTAAAAACCATGTCATCAGAGTGACTTTTTAACTTGAATCATCATGGCTACTAAATTTAAGTTAGTACTAATACCAGCGTTGTATTAGGAATCATGCAGGACGAAAAGCTTTTCCAATTTGTTTGATGACTGAATGAAAAACTCGGTAATATTTATTTAGACTTCGTGAATACATGGCTCCCCAAACAGATGACAGTACTACCGCTGCAGCTACTATTATTACTATTTTGCTATCGGTATTACTTAAAAACAATAACAACAACAAATACTACTACTACTACTACTTAGGGTGGGTGTTGATGTCGCTTCGGTCCCTTAGATTTATCAAATCCCGAAATTCTCTTCCTTATGAAGAGGTAATTTTGGATTGGCACATTGAAACCCTTTTAATTTAATCATTGTATCACAGTTTAAACTGGTAATGTTGTAAGATATATACTTTTGGTATGTACTTGAAGCTGTCGGTGATATATATATATATATATATATATATATATATATATGGTTTGAAGGGACTGTCACGTGGGGTTCAAACAACGATGGACAAGTCAAGTAAAATAGCCGTACACGGCAAATTCCAACGTTTTAGAGTGTCAGACATTCTCGGCATTCGACAGATTATTTGGCAAACTGGTATTAGGCCGGCGACTTTGCCGCCTGTGACAAAAGAAACGAGGATGTTCTCAATCATCTAGGGGCACAATGAGCTGCTGCCAGAGCGTCGAGACGAGAGACGCACACGAGCGGACACTTGTTTTTTTTTTGTTTGTTATCGGAATTCATCGGAACTGTCAAGTGACATCAACTGAGCTGCATGTCGAATGCCGAGTCTGTCGATTCGATCACTCGAGTGAGCTCACATATGATGACGAGGTCACAATTCAGCAGACAGCTGGATAGTTATGAGTGAACGAACGCGTGCATGCGTAGATACGTGCGTGCGTGCTTGCGTGCGTACACAGCGATGTTTGTGCATCGTACAGGTAGGCGGATTCCACCGAACCTTAGTCTCGTCCCCGTTCTCGGCACGTTTGTTTTTCTCTGTTTGCCTAACCAAATTTGCACTGATCACCGGCCTCATGGCATGATTTGACTTTAGCCAAATCCGCCTAACCTATTTCCTGTATGTGCAACTGTCTGTGTGTGTGTGTGTGTGTGCATGTGCGTGCACGCCGCTAATTTGTACCCCAAAACAGTTAAGCCGCTAAATGGAAGCTACGGAAGAATCATAATTAATTTTTTTCTGAACATTACTCATCCTGGATTAATTATTATTATACGAACTGCGGCTGACGAAATACATCCAGTCAAATGATTTTTCCTATGAGAATTGAATTGTTGATTGGGGCAACGAGAATAGTAATCAATAAAAGTTACTTGTAATGAGAGAACAAAAATCAAGCGATAATTGCGGAAAAGATTCGCGGGAAGATGTTTTCGGTTGTATTCAAAATGATTTGTATACAGTCAAAATGGTCACAGATGATCACCGTTTTTCGCCCCCATTGCTTCATCAATCAACTTCCGAATATCTAGTCACTTTGTTTATATGAAAACATACTATTTGTTTGTGTAACGGAACCCGCATTTTACAAATTCTGCGCCATCTTTTCAACTCCCCCCCTCTTTCATTACATTCTGTTGTTTTTCTAGGAGTCGCTTTACAAGTCACACATGTTCACAAACACAACAAATGGAGAATGTTTGACCGAAACATTGGGAAACGGCATTTTCTCAGCTCCCTTCCCAATCGCATAAAAAAGAACAGGTGAAGTTTGCTAGCAGTTTTTATATTCCTCCTTTTTATATTTCCCGACCTGCTGATTGTTCGGATGCAGGATGCGACGAATAACACATTGCCAAAATTAGGGCATTGCTACAAGACCGGCTAATGTAGACGTACTCAGAAGGAACTCGGTATGATTCCTACAGGTTACAATAATTTTGATATTACTCATACAGATGATAATAATAGCATCAATAATAGTAATAACACAAGTAGTAATATTGAAAATAACAGTAGGAACCGAGAAATAAATAATGAAATTCGCTATTCATGTGACCGCTGTGATTAGGTGACTACTTTTTGAGTAATTAGATACAAAATAGTATATCGTGGAATGTGAAGATTGTCCGATAGTGAACAATCATTTTTATGATATAACTAATGCTATGTTAAATAGATAACTAGCAAAACGGGGAATGACTATAATTGCACTTGGTTTTGATAACGGAGCATTTATGAACATTCAAATTGTCCGAGTAAAAAATTGCACTGAAATACCCAGTACTAGCAAGTGGATAGAATAGAATCCCTAGCATTTCCATGCACATTGAAAGCATGTACATGAATACTTTTCCACTGGAGTTACTGTACACCGGAATATTAACGGTTCTCAGAATGAATGGTTATCCATTCAAAAAGATGGACCACTGTTTTAATAGTGTAAGTAAGTTTGGGATGCACTTTCCACCTTCGAAAAGTAAAATACTGCTGAAGAACACAGGACTGAATTGACTCGAAAACCGGTCTCATTCTTGCATAGGAACAAGATTTACTTACTTCGCAGCTGTATTTCACCTGGGGGTCCCATATCCGATGAAGTGTTTCCCCTTATACGGAAGGTCCGATTGGTACTGACTAATTTGAGGTATCTGTCGTGTAGACGTGACATCCGTTTGTCCATGGAATATCTGGCATAATCAATGCCAATGAGGTTGGTACTGTACGTGGCTGTGAATCACGGCCGTCTAGAACGGAAGATATGCGAAGACTTTGGGCGTTTGAACGTTGTTATCTTCGTGGTGTTGGTAGGATATGGTGGGAGAATTGTGTGAGTAACTCAGGGGCTAGGCGTAAAGTACTTGATTCCAGGGTCCAGCCTTTCGAATAGGGATTAAATATGAATTGATTAAAATGGTTGCGACGTGTACTGCGCATGTCAACGGAATAACTACCTCGTTGTTCACTAGTCTTCGAGACAATCAATGGATTGAAAACGGTTCGAGATGACCAGTTGATGACATGGAAGAAAGTGTGAAAATCTCAACCGGCGAACTAGTTCGCGTAGGTGCGGTTAGACTATCGGATTAAGGTTCACAACACACCCTCCTCCCCGTACACACACACACACACACACACACAGACAAACACATAAGCACAGGCAACAATTAGAGACAATAGTTGGTATGGCTTAGTGCCACAGTCTGTGGCGTTCTTGAATCCGAAATCTTTTCTCTTCAGAATTATTGTTCAAATGCTCATGTCACAATCAATGTTTCACTATTCCTCGTTCTTTTTGTCCTTCCATTAGTTGGTCCTAGGAAATAGCAACTAAAAATAGAGCATGTTGTTTTAAAGTGATTGTTTGTACAAACCGAAAATTATTGAACTCTGATACTACGATCACATGAAATGGAGCCCACAACGATCTATTCTCAATAATGAACGTCGAAATAGTTGCGTTTGATTAAATGATTCATTTCAACCTACGAATTTGTTATTTTAATTGTTGATCACGTTAGAATTCACTGGACTTTTTGCTTATGCTTAGCTTATCACAGACAGGAGTAGGCATTTTTGGTCTGTAGAAGAATGCACTCGTACGGCTTGTTTCCGAAATCAAATGACATGTCGCAGGATCGAATTGATCATCACTTGGTTTACGGAAAATGTGATCAATTGGATAATTCACTTTCGAAATCCGGGACTGTGATAGTTCAACAATTTATGAGCAACTAACAGGTAGATGCCACCTCCGTTGTTCATACCGTCAATTTGCGGACGGTCAAACTGTAAGCGGATATCCAGTTTCCTACCACATTTGATCAACCGTATCATCCGGACTGATTTCGAAGTTTCGTCCGATCCAACTAGCGGTTAGGTCACCGGTTACCTTCATCTTGTGGTTCCCCGCAGATGCATGTATACCCGACTGATAGATCTTCTCGGCAAGGATTGCCACTTGCTTTTGTAGTGGGCTGAACAATGATTCGTCCTGTTGGGATAAACTGAAGCATAAATACACTGACCAACATGAACCGCTAAAATTGATCGGGCTGTTAACCCAATGGGCCAGCAATTATCATAGACCGTCGATGAAAGCAATGAAATCCTACGACAGATGTTTTCCCCATAGAAAGCCGAAGTGTAAGAAATGTTTTACAAACGATCCGGAGGACTTCATTACCTGATCAACGTGTAGGAAGTCATATTTGTAGAGGAATGAACAGTCATGCACTTTCCTCGCCGACTAGAGTCTTCATTGGAGCGCTACGTGAATACACACTGGTGATGAGCTCCAACAATGATCAAATGGATGTGAAACACTTTCACGGTTCCCAAGATTCGAGCCGGATATCGATGCCGCTTGGCACATTGCTTCCCTCACAAATCCAATACCCTTGTGAGAATGCTAATCAAATAAAGTTTAACTAATTTTATTATGGTTCGAGAAACAACTGTCATACTATTTATTTATCTTTTCATTTTGATCAAATTTGTTGAAAAATCGTACGTGCACGGGACACCGAACTGCGTAAAAAGGGCTTACTCTGGCATTTTCTAAATAGCTTGACGTGTGTTCATTGGTCAACTGTGTTCGAAAAATTGGAAACAGATGATAATCAGAGTTGTAGGCCATCGGTATATTTGCCTCACATGAGGTATTATTTCCATTAGATTTTAGTTAATAAAAAATCACGCCCATGTAGAAAAGAAGTTGGAATCGAGTCCTCAGAGGCTGAATAGCTGGAGAATAATTTTTTATCGCAATTATCTTGCGAATGTAAGATTTCAGTCAACAGATGTCAATATTTGATAATAATCATTCTTTAGGTAAACTCATTAAAACTGTGATGATCAAATAAAGATAAGGAACGCTACCACTGTAAGATTCTTCGTCATTTTGTAGTCTCCGACTCATATTTGTCGGCCATGATATATGTTGTACTAGCTTCACCAGTCTTCACCGGAGACAGGTATCACAGTACTTAACACGAGACTATCAGGTCACGTGACTGAGCCAGAGGTCTGTCTTTAACCTAGTGTAGACTAATTGTGTCAAACAGCAGTCAACGATAACACTGGGAAAAAATACACGGTATGCAGGTTGTGAATGAGACTTCTTTATATTTTCCCCGTTTCATACACCATAAATAACACTGAAAAAACACCAAAACAAAACCAGGTTGGATTTCATAACTTAATTAAATGTTCTTTTGAATATATCTGAATGTACGTACTTACGTGAGTTTATGTACATGTGTTTGTGTGACCAACATTTGATGACTACGTAGCATCTCATAACCGCTTTCGATTTGATGTAACATTGATATAAGTGGTAAAAAATGGAATTTGGACAGATGCATAGTCATACAGCAGCCCAGCTCAGCTTTCTGAAAAGAACCACGGAAGCACTGCATAGGTATTTCATCAACCTTGGTAAGAAGAGCCACTGGTGGGCTTCCGATCGCTTGAGCATACAAATTTCATTGACTAATAAATCCCACAATGCGTTGTGTTGAGGTTCAACAAACCGTTGGATGGTAGTCTGGATGACCATGTATCTGATTGTTTGATTTACACTCGTTATTCTGAGTTCGCAATCCATTTGGAGTACGGTGAATATTCACTGCTCCTGAGCACTAAAAAGCCAAATAAATCAGTTAACCAGTGCTTGGATGATTTTCACTAGTCATTTCGGTATGGGCTGTCCGTCGGGAATAACATCAAATTTACTGTAAAACCGAGCCCGTATTGATTTAAAAAATAATGCCCTCTTATAATGCCCTCTTAAATATATCATGTGATCGAACTGTTGATATCCATCGATATGTTTTATAATGTTCACTTGCTGGATTTGTAATCCCGTGTGCTGTAACTGTACGGGCAAGACTTGCGTGGTTGTTTGACAATTCATTATTTTATGCTATTTTTGTTCTAATTTCGGACACATCCTTAGTACTGATCAAATACAACATATTAATAGTTAGTTCGAAATCTGCTGAAGTAATGACTGAACTTCACTAAAATGATGCTGTGAATAAGGACCAGTGAAAATTGGACGGGATCGTGCGATATATGCAAAACAGGGGAGCCTGTAGACCGAATGTGCTACAGCTTATTAGTGCGCAGTGCTATTTTTTTGGAATTATTCACATACTACTTTCATGTCTTCTAAAATTCGTAGTTGCAAAGAAACTTTTATCCGGACTGATTCCAGTTCATCATCCTCAATGCCTTCGTGAGTATGTTCGCCGAAATAGATCTGGCCCAAGGAAAGCACGCATAATAGCTAGAAGGCAGCTCCTGAACGAACGACACCAGGCAGGATCGTTCTCGTTTTGATTAGCACTAACATCAGATCTTTATATGGGAAAATACTGCACTTAATCTATGTTCTCAACTCTCGATTTCACGCAAACGCATGCTTCGCTTGTATTCAGAATTCGTGACTCAACGGAACTATGGAGGACGACTTCATTCGTCTCGGCCAACTTCAGTGCTCCCGTCAGCGCATAGTTCAATGAAAGAAGAAGACGGGTGGCTTGTGGCAGTCTGCATCAGCAACAAGTGGTCCGGCAAGCCTAGCATTTCCAGTCTCTCCCTTAGTGATTTTGGCTGTGTGGTAGTTAGATGTCATCTCAAGTTTCTCTCTTATCCTGGCGCCATAACCAGTAACATGTATACAGCTTTATTTTTTGTATAAAGGATGCCAATCTATTCTATGATGGGTTCATACCCGTTTTTGGACCACTGGCGTCTGATTGTCTGTGCTTTAATGTTGATGATTTTCATCACACCATTACTTGCTCCTGACTAGCTTTCTGTTCTGCCGATGTGTTTGATCTCTAACATGGGGAGATATAGTTTCTTCCAACGATTAGTCTCTCATTTCAGTTAGATCTAATGTTTATCTACACTTCGCACATCAATCATTTTTCATAACAAGACAGACCAATGCTAAGAATAGAAACCTGCCTTTCACAAAGTATTCCCTTGCATCAAAGACCCCTCGCCAACGTATCGCCTTGGATTTCCTTTGAGTACTACCTCAGTACACTAGACTGTTTCGCAAAGATGTTGAATGCAACTTTGGACCTCAGCTACCCTATTGAAACCGCATTCTACTGCAACGGTAGGATAAATTCATATCTAATGAAATTCCTCAGACCAGTGAAATAAACTGCCTCTAAATTCATGACCGAGACTCTGTGAAACCCCACTCCGTCTTGGTCAAACAAGAGATAAAGCACTTGAACTCGTCCTTCATCAACCACTTTCTTGGCACTAGCTATGGTACAGTTGTTTGGCAGGATATCAAGCTCCTATGCAGACAACACATTCGGTTGTCTGTTTGCAGCACAGACGCCGATATTCGGAATGTTCATTCGTCCCGCCTCGGACACTGCCATCATCCTACGCGATACCGGTTACCTCAGAAGTTGAATCTTTTTCGCCAGATGAGATGTTCAAATTTCTTTGTTATTCCGAAACTGACTTCGCAGTTGTCCCAGAAAGCCTGTCTTGCACTGCTCTGAAGCTGAAGACAAGTGATCTAGGGACAATTATGGCAGAGATCATGAGCAAATCTTCCCTTATCCATTTTATCCCAGCTCCTAGAAACTTGCAAAAGTTGTTCCCATCCTCAAACACTACTACAAACAACTTATCAAAGCGATTTCATTCAATCGGCATTAAATCTTCTGTGCTCAGATTAACTGAACATGCTATCTCCAGTCGTTTTATACCTTCTTAGTTTTCCTTAATGTTCCGTTTCATTTTTCACACAAGCCAAGCAAGTATATTGTGAATGTGGTCGTCTTACTGTGAAATTTTGTCCCTAAACGTTTGAAGAGTTTCGTGAAATCAACCTATTGTGTACTTTAGACTATTCCTTTGCCTTCGACTCGGTCCCCACGCTTTCTCTTTCCCCGCAAGTTGGGCTCTTTTTGATATCACGTTTCTACACAGGCATGGTTGACCGGCAACTCTTGTAATGGAAGTCAAAGAACTTAACTTGCTTACCACTTAGCCAATCCCCAGTGTTCTACAGGAAGCTGGTCTTTCGCCTCGCCTTTTCGCTACCTATTTCAGTGATATGCCCACTGACTCGCTTGCTCAACTTTCTAGATATGCAGATGATACCATACTCTGCCAGTGAATTTCCGCTAAGTCGGAATTCGCACCCCGATCAGGAATTTTGTGTACTGTCCAAAGATTTTCTTCTTAGATCGATCTTCATCTTAATAAATTTGAATTTTCTGGTTTGCAGTTTCACTCTTTCGCAATTGTATTTCCCCTGCGAACTTTCGGTAATAAGACCCGTCTCCGGTCTCAGAGACGAATTCGTAACATGTTTAGCTGTTTTCGTTTAAATCCGTTTATGGTCATCTTTTCATGTCTTCCACTGTGTCAAACGAATGCGTCTCTTGCCTTTTCACACCCGTCAATTGAGATGGTTTAGCCCAAAGTCAACTATTACCGTTTCTTCTGTTAATCAGCAAGTTCTCCCAATCTTGCTTTATTGCTTTCCAATCAATCTACCGAAAAATGGACTTTCATTTATTTCGCGGTTGTCCACCGATAATTACCATTTTTTTCTTCTATTCCAGTTGATTCTTTTAATCATACAATACGTGAATTGCACTTGAAGCCATGTGAAGTATCCGCCGTGAAGATTCTCGCAGAATGTACCCCCCTTCTTCCTGACTGACGTTCGCATAGGTTCATTTGTTCGAAGAATAGACTAATTCTCTATTTTAATAATTTTGACCGTAAATTCCGCCATCTTCTATTTAACAAAACAATTTATTGATGAGGAACTAACTATGACGGCGCTGCGTTCAAAATTTCACCAGTAAAAATGATTCGCCCAATATCCACCATTGTCCTGCTTACTCGACAATGGGGTGATTGATTGTCCAACACGCATACTAGGCCAGTTTCCCTTTCTCTGTTGTTAACTACAATGCAAGTGTATTAAGTCAAAAAAGCTTCCAAGCTTCTTTGGATTATGTCTAAATGAATTCACATTTCATGTGGTCACCTGAAGTAATACTCGTGAAAATGGAGGGACTTTGCTGAAGAACTCAAATCCACTACTCGACAGTGGAAACGGTCAAGGAGACAACATTTCTCGTTTCATCTTGGAGAACGCCTTGGCAACAGAACACACATGCACAACATATCTATGTGTAACTCAGTGTCTAATGCCCGTATTTAACGCAGCTCATTTTCTTGCCTCCTTATCTGATAGGAAATCTGGGGCGACAGGCATTTGCATGTGAAGCGAATCGCGTTAAGAGGATACATCTTTTTCAAACCCCGGTCGGACACTGTTGGCCGAGTCGAGTTACACTTGGCTCTTCAGCATAAATCAGATTGGAGGCCAATCGCTGTTTGTATGCTGGTTGAATGAGTCACTTGGACTTCTCCTCACAGCGTGAAAAATGGAGTGGGGATTGTGATAGCGATATCGGAGTCAAGATCTGCAGCACAGAGCATCTCAGGCAATGCTCAGTAATACTAAAACAATCTTTTCTAGTGTGTGGCTTGCACGTCAGCCACGTCACATGAAGAGTGGGTGAAGAAATGTCCCACTTGCCACAACACCTACCGGTCTGTTGGAAATTGCTTCCTTGTGAGAAGGTGTTCTAACGCTCTCGTCTACTGGCTTAGCGACTGGAAACTTACGGATTAATTCTAATCTGAACAACTATGCCGCCGGTGAAATAGTCTACTTGAAATGGAGAATTGTACGCGGTTGTTTCTCCATGTAGCTAGTGTGAAAGGTCAGGATGTCACTTTTCCGATTCACGTCGAAATCCAGGCATAACCAACTACATTACTGCATATAGTTTGAATGACAAATACTAGATTTTGTTCTAACATTTTATCATGCAGCGTGGACATTCAACCTGTCGTTGGAAGCGCTAGAATGTTCAACTTCTCCATCTAATTCAATGAGTTTCTGTAGAAACAACAAGAAGTATATGACCAGTATGAGAGTCTTGTTGCTCTGAACGTCGATGGTGGTCTCATACAGCACAAACACAGACATTCTTTGTAACATTTTAACCGATGTCATCAACAGTGATCAAAGTCGAGTCAAAAGATATGAATTAAGGGAACGCACATAATCTGTCCCCATGGTTTTGTCCCAACAATGCACGTAGACATTGGATACTTATACCGACAGGGACAAAAGAGAGATTTCGAATGAAGCTTTATTTATTTATTGAGCCCATTGTGTATGGGAAGACGAAATGTAGGCTAACTGTCGATCAAGACAGACATCTGAAAGCACAATCGTAGATTAGCATACGTTTCACAGTTCATCATATCATTCCCTAAGACCAAGTTTTGTTAATTTCCAGTTCTTCTTAAATGGGGCGGACCAATCTATCACCCAAGATTTCGGGCGAACGGATATGGATGTGAGGAAATTGGACGCTAGGTAAACCGGATGCGAAGTGGAACTACGCTGTTCAAGAGGAATCAAGTTACACACTTCCCGGATTTGGATTAGGTCGGGACAGTCGGAATGCCGAGCCAGGCAGAATGCACGTGTGAAGCAACACGAGTATGATTCACTCAAACCCACTATCTAGGGCCTTGGATAACACATTGATTGCACCCACAGCCTGGATAATATCAGTGATGAGTTGACATCTAGTGAAATCGTCAAAGACAGCAGCACAGATTGTTGTACAGAAAGAACCTGCAAGTCATGTTTGCGTGATTGTGTCATATGACACAACCATATCATTCTTCAGCACATCCAGGTAACTTGATTATACATGGTTAGAGACACGAAGAGATTTGCCGTTGGAACAGTAAAGAAAGAAGATAAGTATCATACTGTTTAGCGGTACTCAGTGCTCCAAAATGCATTACTTGCCAAATGTGTTTGGTGTGCGCCATTTCGTGAATGGCGAATTGTACTATGAAATGTCAGTTATGGTTAAATGGTTTATTACGCATTGTTTTCTGTTTGTACGCTTTGATGTGATTGACTGTTGCATTCACTTATATAGTTTCAACAAAATAAGCCATCTGGAATTACGCATAGGAACCTGTCATCGGCACAGTCACCGCGCTTATCCTTCTACGAGATGGAAAGAACGACAGATTTACGTCGTGCGAAAGCCTTAAGAAACGAACACGTCAAGCCATCTGAAGAATTGTATCCTACCATTTTGAAATGTAACTGGGTGAGACATCATTTCGACGAATGGAAACACAGCATGTGTGCAGCAGTGAACGCTATGATTGAAGATATGGCAAATCAAAGGGAATTACGAAACAGCCATTTTCTCAAACATTGCCAGTACAGATTACTCGAACTAATTAGAGTAACATGCAATGAGCCCCACTTTTTTATTGTTTCTATCAAACGCGAAGACCATTCGTGGATACTTCAAATCCGTCAACTTGCAGGTCCCCAGTTCGCTCCCGGTTCACAAAACCGATCGTCGAACGCGAAAATGTCAATGGTTTTTCCATACTTCCTTCCTATTACCGAGTCTAAATTAGTTTGATTTAGCTTTTTTGCAACCAATGACATTGCAACATGCTCAAATTTAGTTGCTATTTCCTAGCACCAACTAATGGGAGAGCAAAACGACCGAAGAACAGTGGAAGATTGGCTATTAATTGAGACGTGGAAAGATTTGTGATTGAAGAACGCCAATGACTGTGGCACTGACCCATACCAACTATTGTCTCTAATCGTTGCTTGTGCTCGAGTGTTTGTTTGCTCGTTTGCTCGTTTGTTTTTTTTGTTTGTTTGTTTGTGTTTACGGGGAAGGAGGGTGTATTGTGGACCCCAATCCGGTAGTCTAATTGCATCAAAACGATCCAATCCTCCATGTGGTCTGTGACCTTCCGCTTGTCTGAATCAGCATTACTTCGAAGTTACTTTGTCAAATGGCGTGATAAGCTCGCAAAATCAAATCACACGGATTGTGTCCACAGTTAGGCATTTCAAATTACTACTGCACTTTTCAGGAGTACTGCTATCAGCAAGGGGCATGTAGATTCCCGCTGGATGAAAGAAAAGGATGGATAGTTCTAACAGCGGTTCACAGTTTCCGATGAATGGATTCAACAAATCATCGATCTACACGATTGCAATCCATCGTTGATGAAATCGTCACAAAATCATTCATTCATTCATTCATTCATTTTCGTTCTATCTTCTCTCCATATCACTGACGCCGATTAGATATTCAGTCCAACGTACGGTAATGGGCCTACTCACCCACTCACGGATACCGTGATGTTCATCCGATCATACTCACCACTCAGCAAACTGGCTTAGTTAGGGCCGTGAATAGTATTGATATTGGAATATGCTGCCTGCACGAAACCCGTATTCTAGACCCTATTCAAACAACGAAATTATCACAGGCTGATAACAATGCTACATATTATTTATCCTGTCCCGGAGAATAAATCCAAACCTTCTGACCGAGCATTTGCTTAAATATTTTTTGAATGAAACAATCCAGGTTGGTCCTCTGCGGTGGATTCCAAATGATAGTCGACTTTGTGTTGTACACACCAGAGGCCCGTGAAAACCAAACAGATGATCAGCTGATGGGCGATGCTTGGTTGTGATCTCTAAGAACGTTCTTATAGACTATAGACCGGATGCCGCGAGGAATGGGTTCTATCAGCGTTTTAACGACCTAATAAGAACAGCACAAGAAACGAACAATATCCTTTCAACTGGGGCTTAAATGTCACCCTGATTGTGTGGAAAATTCATCTGTGTAGGATGGGACGACGCAGGCCCAGTGCCCAGAATATAATGGAGTCACACTGAAGTGCGAATTAGAATTGGAAATATTCTTGTACACTTTGAATGCCCCAATTTCTGCTCCAGATCCAACGGTAGAATTTTATTGATCTAACCTCCGAAACGGCCTACCGGGTAGTGGATATGTACCGGTGTCGGACAACGATAACACAAATTCGACATTGCAAAATTGCTTGGAGAAATGCTTATTGCAAGTTCACACGCAATTAGGTTGAACGATGGAGTCGTTCCGCGTTTCAGCTTAACAGTTCTAACTTTTCAGTATCCGGCATTTTGCTGTACTTGCTCATACTGTAGGTTTTGTCGAATGAGGCATGCACCGGCTATCGAGTTCATGCTTCAGGGGTGTTATTTAAGAAGTTCACCTACGATTGACATGACATGACGTAGTGTGGAACCTAATCAGTTTAAGTTTCATTCTGTCGGCCAACGAAGACGTACTCCCTAAAAGTGATTAATAATGAATTTATTCCATTGCATACATACATACATACATACATACATACATACATACATACATACATACATACATATATGCATAAATAAATATATACACACATACATACATACAAGTATGCACACAACTATATGTATCAATATACATATATATATATATATATATATATATATATATATATACTCATTGACTGACAGACATTCAGGCATGCACTTACACAGGAAAGCACAAAAGCAGTCACGTTAGTCATTCATTCAGATCTGAACATAACCGTCTTGCTATTACAAGATCATCAGAAATCATAGGCCAGATATACAGAATAGGTGACACGTTACGAGGTTAAATAAATCGTCTAACTTGACTCAGTGAACCCGAAGTCATTTCAGCAACGATACAGAAAACGACTGGCAACCTATCCGTATGACTAATTTGTAATGTAATTGGACAAAGTAAATTTTGTGAAACGGAAATCACAAGATGCTTCTTTGAGATTACTTTAGTTTGCCACCAATGTCGAACAGAACGTTTTGGACAACAGAGATTGGGGAACCGATTATCCTCCAGTAATTCATTCTCAAGTCCTACTTTGGAATATCATGAAGCTAATTATGCAGTTACACGTGAATAGCACCAGCATTTACAATCCCGTTTCTTCTGGACCCCGCATATGGTTACATTTGCAGAAACAGTTCCAGTTGACAAAACCCTGTTAAGTGGTCAACAAAAGTCCCTGTCCGTTGCAGTCCTGTCATTCTGACTTCGCGGATCGATCTAGAACTGCATACCATCTCGGGCCCCATAATTAACAGAATTCGAGAATACTACATCGTTAATGAACAAATCGGACTAGGCTGATGAATTCCTGGCTGCTGCGAGCGATGGAACTAAATTTATTGAAGAACTGAACGCATCATGCTAAGCACCAACCTGAGGAATGACGGTAATCGACTGTTTAGAGCACTGTTATTCGTATTTGGACGGTATATTTTGTTCAGGTTATCTCACACAATATTTAGATTCTGTATGAATGCAATTTAACATAGCTGATAAAGTAGCACGTTCTAAAAGTGAACACGACGTGAACATTCGCTTCCCGCACTTGAATGTATTTATTAAAAAAGATTGGAAGACGATCGAATACATCTATCGGAGACGAGAACGAAGAGGCTAGTATAAGAAATTCAACAGTTTCGACCGCATCCAAAAGAAGCACAACCTAATGAAACGTTTCTCATTCAGAACGAGGGAAATCCCTTGTGCAAAAAAGGGAAATGAGTGAAAGCTCATTAGAAATACTCTACTAGAGCGTGTTTTTGATAGACCGATTTACTGGAGGAAATTCGGTCATAAAATGCCGATATCCCTTTGATGAAGCGATAAAGCGAAGGACATGTTTGTTATTCACTCATTTAAATGAAACTCATTTGGTGAGGCTTGAAGTCTATGCTGGGACAAATCGGTCTCTAACATGTTCTGTGCCGCCACGTTACGTTGCATGTTTCTGTTATTTTCTTTAATCTAAATTCAAAATGAAGTTGGCCGGTGTTGATCTTATCACCGACTTTCAAGCAGTTCAGATATCTTCTTGATGCATTGGTCCTATGACACGACAATTATCTACCAAGAACTAACTGAATCATTCACGTTGTCTGACTGATCGAATTGACTGCACGCACTAGCTAATCACTCCGAACTGTTTATCATGTCTATCTTAATCAATGGAAAGTAGCTCAGTTACATAAGGTTTTGATTACTGAAATGGCGAGCACTGGAATATTATCATCCGAGGATAGCGTTTGATCCAAACACTAACTTCCGCATCCAATGAATCTGCATGCTACCAGTCATCCAGAGCTCGTGTGTCAGATTACTCATTCACGTGAAGCATGCAACGGGCTGATGAAAATCCCCGTCCTTGTTTAGTACACCATTTTCATCCCATGCGTCACCTTAAAGGTATTCCCAACTAATCGGTAAACGGCTTCAATGTGGATTATTGCGAGCGGTTGTGTCCCTGGGTTGTGTTAAAATCTTTATTTGCCGGCAGTATATGAAACACCATCCATAACAGAAAATTGTCGGTCAATGCTTTCTTACTGTTAGAAGATAGTTTTACTCATCGTGGATTACACACCGTGCATCGACTGGTTGTGCACCTCGTCGAGGTAGGAATATGGTGTGAAGCATTGTGCTACTGACAACTTGTGAGTAGCCATTCCGTAGAACGCATATATGAACATTTCATACCCTGGCTGATTTCAGACGGCCGCACGAGACATTGCACACCGATGACAGCTAAGTGTAGATGGAGTCAGAATGTAAAAAGATGGGAAAAACAAAATGAACAGACGAGCAGCGGCATTGTTGTTTTGTTGTTTTGTTGTTATGTTGTTTTGTTGTTATGTTGTTTGTACATTTTGTTCATTTTGGTGAATGCTGCAAAATCCCATACGGTCCTGTCAGATTTCGATGCGTGTTCACAAGGGAAACTAGGCACCAGTCCTCTTGATCCTTACTGCCCCAACCAGTTAAACGAAATGACCGTACGCCTAACGGAAGTCCTGTAAATGTCTTAATCCCTCTGTGCTGGCAAGTCAGTGCTTGACATTCACGCTGATTCTTCCAGTCAGGCCTGGCGAGCCCAAACAATATGGGAAGCGGCAGGCGTTGGGCACACATTCTCAATACATGACCATATAGCAGTGTGGACAGGTCCTGGAAGCAGTCGATTGCACCATACATTCTGCTACGTACTTCAGCGTTGTTAATGGGCTGGCCCCACTAGACACGGACAATAATACGTAGGCAGCGGACGTCCAGCTCAGCCAGGTGACGAATGTACGCAACTAGAAGAGAGCCATGTTTCACAACCACGCAATGGCGTACGGTGCTGCAATATACTCGGCCTTTCAAAGGCCGACGGATGTCAATTCGGCGCCACAGATCCTCTGAGTTAGAAAGACTAGCCTGGCTTTTGAAATAAACATAGATATTTGCAGCCCTAAGCCGCCAATTCCAGAGATGTAGCTTCTCACATAAATGTAATTTCCACCGAAGACCGGGATTTCATTACGAACGAAGAGATCAAATACAGGCTCTCCCCAATCCTGAAGTAAAACCATGCACTCTGATGGGGCAGATTGCTTATGGTATGGGGTAAGTTCAGTTGTTTAGAGGTTCAGTAGAAGCCAGACAAATTGGATGTTAGAAGCAAGAAATAGGAGGTGGTCGACCTGTCCCAAGTGGTAATTCTGTGTCCTGGTAGCAGTTCCATACGACCATCTTTGAGACCCTCCATAGTTCTTATATGGGCATTATCAGTCGCAAAGCTAAAGGGAACAGACAAAATTAGACATCGTTATTGAACTCCTCTGAAGACAGCCAAAGGAGGCGAAAGTCTACCTTATGCCCTTACAGGTCCAGCAGTATGGCCGTGGAGAGATTGGATGGGTGATACATCCCAGACACGCCCTAATTCAATAAGCCTTGTCTATTCGATCAAAGCTGCTGTGATGTCCAGGAACATCTCATTGGTGTCGATGCTCCAAAAGTCAACAGAGATTGAATATTTGATCAATGGAACCTCGACCAGGACGAAAATTCACCACATCCTGAAACAGTTACTTCGCACAGTCGGTTGTTAAGTTTCGAATAACGCTAGGCTTGAGGATCTTTGACGCAACCTGAATTAAGTTCATTATTCTATGATTGACACAGACAGTTTGCACATGGATATTTTCATTTCACAGACGGCTGTTTGTGACGAATGAGTATTCCGACAAGACGATTTCACTTTCCAAATCACCCATAGTTGATAGCAATGAAGTAATATTATGAATGAAGCGGGCCGAAGATAATGCGATAGGGAGAATTTCATGCAACATCTACATAGATCGATCAGTTTCCGTCATTCGCCCAGTCATTTCTCCTACAGAACAAATGAGAGTTAGGGAAAACGCGCTTTCTTTCTACGTCGAAACAGAGGGACGAGTTTAACCTCGACCTAGTGTGCGATAACTGTTGTTTTTAGGTAGACGGAGGCTCCATTATTTGGAAGTACATTGGCGAGAACTACATGCGCCGGGAATACACACAAGAAACCAAAACAAAAGGCACAATTTATCCACACCAAGGTTAAAAATAACGCCAACAATTCGATTGATTAGTCCGGCAGGCCCTTTCACGTCACGCATGAAAAGATTAGAATATCATCCTGTTTGGATGATGAACCCCATGGTTTCCCGCACAAACAGCTGTAAGGTTATGATTCACTCCAACAGCGAGCAAGTTCGGAATTTCGCAAAAACTTGCGGCATTCGTTTGTCATCGGTTCAGAAAGTGAGCAGCTAGGATGACAAAACAGTCGATCCTCTATCCATTTTCTCCTTTTTGCATGTTTTATTTAGGCCTCAAAATGTGCAATAAACTGGGAAACATTCTAACGAGATATGTGGTTTCGAATGCTCGTATCTACAAATGGATTACCAATAGCACTTGGGAACTTTCTATCCCTGGTAGGCGTCAGTGAAGTTCAAATCAGTCTACAAGTAGGAACAGCATCAGTGGAGAGAACAGGAAGATCCGAGATTTTGTTCAACCTAGATATCACCAGTGAGATGAGTTTCACCTTGGAAAATATTGTCAGAACACACGATGGGAGGACAATCATCGAACGACTGACCTTGATAAATGCATCTCACACACACATCGCAAGGCTTCGAATAAGAGGAATGTGATATGACCATATACTCTACTTTTCTCATAATATGTGCAGTTACGTCCGAGGACAACAGAATATCGCATCCTATGTGTCACGTCTCATCTGAAATCGATTGATGATGCACGAAAAACACAACACACCAATTAGTTCACTGACATGAACTGTCGGCACTTTCCAATCGCAGACCGATCAGAGACCGTTGGAGTATAAAAACAAACGAGAGATGAAGAATATGTTCAGACGAATATTCGACTAGTCGGGTGGTCAGATTAATCATATTGAACATGTCGTCTTACTCCCTCATTTTGGTTAGTTCAATTTCTCGCACATAATTTTGCTCGTTTGCTCGTTTGCTCTATCAGACACTAAACATTATACACTGGTGTAACAACATTTCTGTCAGCTGACGCACATGGCTGATCGGATCACAATTAACGAGTGATATCGCACAATAATTACATCGTTCCTCCCAACCCATTTCATTCTCGCTCGCGATATCCTTGCGTATGCATACCCTGATTCTCTACATTATACCTCACATAAAAATCATACATGTCAAGACAAAATCACGGTTACCCACACCCACAAAATGGTTACATGCACTCACATTCACACGCTCACAGATAAATAAATGAATATATATATATATTTATAAGTGTATATGCAAAATTTTGCAACGAGAGACAACCTGACAAACAACCACTTGTCCGCTCACTTTCCCACACTCGATCATATTGATTCCCCAAATTATCCACATTGACAGAAATTGGTGTTGGTTATGATCATTCTCGTGTCCAGTATGACCGTGGCTCACGGTTTCAGTTTCTCCTGTCACATGAAGCGTCGTTGTGATCGTGCCGAATTCCCGGGTTGTGGTAAGTCCATTCATAATCAAACCAATTACAATTGCACCAAATTGATTCATCCATCCACCGATCATTCCTACATCATCCTATTCCTCTCTCGCCACTCTGATCGAGTTCATCATTCCCTCGTTCTCTCCATCGTTCATTCCAATCTCAATTTGTTCACTAGCATTGTCATTTGGTATTTGTGCATTTCAGATCATTGGAGACGAGCGTGTGAAGATGACCACAAATACATGGAGAGTCTCAGATCAGGTGCACGAAGCGAGCGTGCATAATCAGTCCTGATCAGTCCTGAACGTTCTCTTCTCCTCTGCTTGGGTGCGCCCTTCTCGTTCATCACCTTTTCTAATCGTTGTTTTTTTGATTAAATAAAATGTGCAAGTGCGTGTTGGATCAAATGTTTTTCTGGCGTTCTAATCTTTTGAAATTTGCTGATTTCCAGCGTTTTTCGGCCAGTCACCAGTAAAACTAT
Organism: Fasciolopsis buskii; assembly: GCA_008360955.1. NCBI lineage: Eukaryota > Metazoa > Platyhelminthes > Trematoda > Plagiorchiida > Fasciolidae > Fasciolopsis > Fasciolopsis buskii. The sequence goes on along the minus strand of LUCM01008996.1, from coordinate 54,115 downwards.
GCTTATGACCTCAATGAACAGTTTGGTATCCTAGAAATAGCCAATGAGCATCTGTCGGTGTCATTTTGTCTATTTTCGCTGAAGTTTTCATCCATCTATTCAGCATTATGTAATGTAGAATGTAATCGAGAATGGCTGAAACTGAACGGTTCCTCGCACATGTGCAATCGAGGAATGGACTTCCTTGACGCCGATGCAACTGAATGTGATTGACTTTGGCTTTGGTAACTACGTCCGTTTGTCCATTTGCCTATTGGTGCGTAATCACACCAGCCTATGCATAGCCGTCTGAGAGAATGAGAATATGTAAGTAGTTTTCACCCTCTGACCTTTGGAAAATGCAGACCATAGGAGAGCACACCACGCGAGCGAAGGGAGACTAACAAGTCATTGTTAAATGCCACAATTGAGAATAATGCAAATATAACAAAACTTTCAACTTAGTGTCTAATGAACTAAGTGAAATAAGAAAACCCTTCCAATTGAATCATAAAGCTACATATGATGGCTGTTGAACGAGAAACTCAGATTTGTTGTGTTTTGTCAGGAATTGAGTTCGAACAGCAAGATAATTGTGAAGGAGATTATGTCTCATGGTTGCGCTTAAGCTATGCGTAGCCGTGAGATTTTTATTAGGCCGTTAGTAAAACTGTGACCAATTTTTTTACTGGTCCTGATAAAATTTTGTAACAAACAATTAGACGACTCCGCCGACAGAAATTATTCAACCTAAATTTAACAATCAAACTTTTATGATTATCTGTACACTGGAGTGAATTGTGCTTGAATTTACAAAAGATATGGGGGATGTTTTCACGTACATGGATCAACGTTGGGAGAAACAAGGAAAGGGGTAATTTTTGTATTTCCTTGGCTTTATTAGGGCTTCTTCAAAACCTTAGAAAACAAAATGTTTCCAAGTCACTATCCGTTATTACTTTGAATGTTTACGCAAATTTCTTCATGTTGCTCAAGTGATGGTTTCATTAAGTTCACCGAAATCTTCGTTTTGGCGTTACCCAACTACGTGTATCCTTTTCTGAACATTACATGTGATGAGGTCATTAAGTTCCGTGTCAAGTTCTGACTAGTCTTCAATTATAGAATATTGTTAATTTTCCTACCAAAACCAATGCTTATCTCGATCTCAGTTTCGTTAATATCAGTGGTGTCAGTTGTGTTTTGCATACAGGCATCGTTTGGAACTTAACGTTTCAGTTAAAGTGGTCATCTTAATTGTCTTGGTTCAGAGACTAGGGGCTGCTGAGTTCGGCTTTATTGATACCAACTTTCCCAGAGATTAGACTGAAGGGATAGAGTCATGCTATTGGCTCATTTCTAGACTATCAATCATAACTGCGCCATTCGCTGATGTCGTTTCCCTGTAGCCATCGACAAAGCATTTAATTGAGGTCAAAAGCCGTCAACATGGAAGTAATTGGTATAGGACGTACCCGCCACGGGATTTGCGCCAACAGGATCCACACACACACACACACACACACACACACACACACAGGACTGATTAATTACGGAAATCTGTACGATTTTTAGGTTTCAATTAGAAATGCGTCTTTGAAACTATAGTGGCTTAGGCAGGATAAGTTGACTTCTAAGCGTACAATCGAGGTGGCTTATTTGATCCTCCCATAAATTGGAGCTTAATACTGCATTTGTTGTTCCGGTTACTTAACGGACCAATGCTCGAACTTATCACCGTCGTAAACGGTGATCAAGCAAACAGTTTAGGCAAACTGAACAACCCATTTTTGACCTGTACGGCACAGACACAAGCGCATGCATATGCAATGTTCCTACCCAGGTCATGTGAACTGGATTAATCCGATCACTGATGCAACAGAATTTTGCACCGACCAAAGCGAACCGGTTGATCGACTTCCAGCGTTCTTCCAACAACATGACCGGTGACCTTATTCCGTCCGACCGATACAATCTGAGATGAACCGATTAGTCTAAACTCTGCCAGTATGCGAGTAACGGGATGGCGAGAGAAAGAAACTGCGGATGAACAAATAAGTAGCTTGTCCACTCAAGGTCATTCCGCCATTTCAGCTGGGAAGTTGATATTTTAGAACTTGCCACACAATAGATGTTTATCGAATTCACTATGGACACTATGATGTGAACTCGTTGTAAGATCTAATTTAGGTGAAGTCAGTTGAGAAGTTGAGGTTAGAGAACCAGATGATGGCTCAGCTAAAGTGGGATCAGATCGTCGGATAGCAAAATACTACCAGATGGTATGGCAGCGAGTGTTTCAACCGGTCGACGGCAAATTCCATCACATTTTAAAGATTGCACAAGAATTACGCCTACAATTAGGCGAATAAAATAGTAGGCTATCAAATTGTGTACGAAATGAGAATAAAAATAAGCCGTGCATGGAATGTGCGATTTCACTACGAGGAATTTGAATAGGAACAGTCAGTCAGTCAGTCAGACACACTTGGATTTAATAAATTCGAAAATGTTTTATGGGCGTAGCTTAGGTGGTGGGCGTTAATGAGGTTTTGATCGCTATGCATGGCCCTTAAGATCGCAAAGGTTTCATCACCAGTCGAGGTGACACAGTCAAGATGTTCGTTCATAGTACTGTTCACCAATAGGCATTGTCTTTTGATTTAATCACTTTCAGTTAGCAGAAAAGAAGGATAGCTGCTTGGGTAGCTTAACTTGGGCATTATGCCTGACCGATCTAATCCAGTCGAAGGGAAGTGTGAGATATCCATGTAGGGGAAACACGGAATTTGGTTGGAAACTGGCAAGCAAAGACGACTCCCGGGGATGTTTTTTCAGTAATTTGTAAGATGGGGAATTCGGACTACTGGGAACAATGCTTGACCTTAATTAATTGATGAACAGTGGATCAGTTGGAATTTACGGATAAATGTGTTTTAAATAAGGGTTAGACAGAGGCTTCAGTGTATCTTTCCACATACCTGATTAATTAACCGTGTGAACTAAAATGTGAATTGCGGGCCCTTATTCTCTACGCGACGACGGAAAATGCTGACCACAACAGCGTGCTTTTGAAACGTCCATTCGTTTTTAATATGGCCCATACTGGGATACCTCTCATCGCTTGAATATGTGGTGCGTTTTCTTGCTAATACGACGAATCCGTCAGTTTGCTGTGCGAGTTGCAAAACTCAAAATGGTTCGCACCAGAAATTTTTCACAATAAGATTTGACTTGCTACACTGTGGTCCACTGGTTTCACAGCCGTTACCCTAGAAAAACTCCTTGTGGAGTTCCACGGAACCAACTACATGCCGATATATATCACCTTTGCTGGCGAGAATGGTGCCAGTATTCGAAATATGGGCCCTTGATATCAAGCTAAGCTCGTCAAACCCATGCTGTTATAGGTAATTTGCCTACTGGTAAATGTAACAGTAGTCCGACGCAGAATCCAGTTCCAATATTTTTATCGGCAATTAAATACACTGAATGGATCGATTGATGCATCATCAATAATATCACCGATAGCTGTTCACTCCGTCGGTTAATGAGATCTTGGTATTGTAGCAATAGTTCATTCGAGCGTTGTTGCCTTGCTTAAAGTTCGACATCGATTGAAACACGTTTTAAGAGACATTTAATATTCCACAGTTGTGTACTGCAATTGACTTCAAAAACCAACATCGAAATCACACAATTCACAAATGGTGAGTTAATTTTGCAGACAGTGGTGAATTTCTGATGCATTGTATCTAACTGCATCCTAATCAATTTTGACTTTTGGTGCCTTTCAAAGTCATGGACCTGAAAATATGTTCGAGGAATATTATGCAAAATGGATTGTGACTAATCTCAAGCAGAAGCTAGGAGCAAAGTTCTGTTTGGAGGTGTAGTGAATTGTACATTTTATTGAATTTCTAACCCAAGTATGTCAGAAACATTCAAGCAGACCTTTATAAGCGGTGTTCAATTGCAGACCGGCTTCATTGAGTTGCGTCAGTCACGTGAATGAACGATCGATATCAATCAGCCCTGCGCTGTTTCTGGCTGTCAACGGATCACTCACGTTATGCCGACTTTGTACCTAGACACAAATGTTGGATAACAGGTATCAGCTGACGGATAAAGTAATTAATATTCCTATTAATTTGAGATATTAGGGAATTTATTGTGAACTTCTAAATATTTCGCCATTCAGTGCCAACGTTCAAATTACCTTAGAAAGTCATGGATGTGTTGTACAGCTATTTCATCCCTGTTAGGAATCATCAGCAGTATGCATTCATCATGCCAGAAGTGGAACGCGAACCCGGGATAAGCGAATGTGATTCGAACACCTTGGCCAATGCTCTAGCCAGGCTTATTCTCAAAGGTTCAACGGACATCAACATTGCATGATATATCGCCTATATCCCTGACTGGATTTTGCGAGCCACAAACCTTTAAATGCGACAGAAGGACGACTGTAAAACTTCAAACTTCCAGGCGGCAAAATTGCCTAAGGGACTGTGTTAATGTCTTTGATTCCTACTGAAAAGTCGGTTCTCACCTGGGGGTTGTTCGTCTGGTGTGTCACTGCAATCTATCGTTAGAAATAGGACCCAGTTGCGATTGGCTAAAATTGTGTGTCCGTACCTCCTATATGGATCCAAAACAAGTGGCTGCAAAACTGAGCAAGCAATTCCGTAGAAAAATCTTCTGACCAAAGCCACGTTCTGCACGATCACTTATTCGAATGTCGCTTTCAGCTCACCAGGGATTTTGCAGACCGTGCTATGCTATTGTTCCCAAACTTCTGGCTGGCTGCATTTGGACTTATTGATTCCTTAACGAAACTGCTTGTTTTCGCACAAAGACGTTTGTCAAATGTGAACTCCCTCATTTTGCCTGACCGGAACTTTTCCCAATTTATAGGTCATTTAGAGGCCAGTAATACATCAAGACTTGGCAAAATATGTGATGACTGCTTGCCCGTCTACTATCCCACATATCGAGTAGAAAGTTTGCCATACTGTGCCACTAATCTGCTTGCAATCTATGCCCTACCGTTCCCTATCGCACCAAAATTTTCCACAATTGCACGATCGATTAGGTTTCACGGAAAATTCCCAGGGGTCATCTTTTTTGCACTGGCAGCAACCAGCACGCTTTGAGCCGAGAAGAATTCAAATAAACAAATTTTTTCTTGGTGACCCTCGGTAGGAAAGATGTCGTGGAACCGATGCATAGTGAATTCTGTTTGATGAAAGATAGTTTCGTATCTTAACGAGGCGTTCATGATGCTTAACGCGATAATGTCCCAGTGGGTTTGGCAAGGACAATTTGTTCAGAGTGGTTGCGCATCCTCGCAAATCACTCATTCCCCCAATCTGCTTAAATGTTTTTTCGCAGTTAATCATGTTTCCGTGAACGGTTTAGAACTGGTCATTCGTGATTAATGGGAAAACGGGGACCGTTCAATCGTAACTGTGAGATTTACACGATATCACGTGTTTGTCACGTTTCTCCCATATCCAAAATGTTTTTATGCAAATACCACTTTTGAACAGACATGATTACATGCATCTATCTTGTTCGAGCTTCCTGGCCGAAAACAAAGCGGATCGTTTTCCGCCATACCGATTGCTAAATAGCTAATTTCGAAGGTCCGTTAATCATGCATGGTGTGAGACCAGTCCGGTATTTTTCCCAACTTCTCCATCGGTTAGTGTGTTCCGTCAACCAAATCCGCTTTTTCGTAAATCTATGACGAAAGAGATGTCCGTACAAATGAAGAATGCAGTTCAGAGTTTTGAAGCAAGCAGAGAACAGCCGACCGTGGTGTGTGAAACCATTTGTACCTACACCGTGGCTCTCATAAAGTTCGGGTTGATTTAGATACATTATTCACGATGAATTTGGCATGCATCATTTCGTTAAACCGGTTCATTGCACAAACTTTAAGTTCTTAGTGGTAACTCTGGTCAACAGCTAGTTAAAACTGAGCTAGATTGAAGCCATAAAGGGGCGGGCGTAAGAATTCAGCGATGTCAATAGGATTGAGTAAACCTCGCTGTAAGTTTTCGCCACACAGTGATCCCGCACTGATGGTTTGGAGCACATTGTACGCGTTCATGAAGGTTTACTCGGCATTTATTCTACGGTAAAATTGTCGGTTCCCAACCTGTTGCATATAAACTTACCCAGTTCATCAACGCAGTGCTTGAATGCAAAGTCTAGCAAATGCTACCAAGCCTCAAATTTGACGATAAGTAAAAATAAACAGACAGATAATCAGTAGACAGTGCTCACATTGCGTTAGTTGAGCTTCTAAGCTGTAGTTCACGGAGGATACCAGCCAATATCAGTCAGCCAGACATGGATTGAATGAAATCTTAATCAAAGGTTCCGTGGGTGGTCAGTTTCCTTAACTCTATTCTAGTCTTATATCGAAGAGTTGACCTTTACCTATTCGGCTTATTTATCACTTGTACAACTAAAAAACGAAACACAACGTGTTAAAGCTAGACGGAAATGGACGAAATAGATTTTTTGGTCCGAGAACCATGTTGACTTTCAGTCGAAACCACTCTGGATATGTGACTCAACCAGTGCAAACTGGAAGTGAAAGCAAAGACATGACGAAAGCGGTGCAAGGACTATGTGGGAGGATCACATTTTGAAGATGCTAGCATTTTTAGGGAGCTTTTAAATTAGAAATCGTTTTAAGACATCCGAAAAAAGAGCAGTCCGATTCACAACATAACCGTGCTTTCACCAAACAGAGAAAAGTGATCCAAACAATCGCGAACAATTCTTTTCTTGCCCGTTACATGAGACCGCCTAGCTTGAACTTCACTATTGTACTTTTTCGTCCTCTGATGCAGCAAGTTAACTGCTTACATCCCATAGTGTATGAATTTCATCTCAACTACTGATGGTTGCAGCGTCTTGGTAACAAAAAAGGCAGAACTGTTACGCGAGGTGATGGATCTTTGATTTATGGAGCTTTTACATCCCATGCATGAAAGCAGTCTACTGTCGTCTAACTTCTTGTCAAATCAATTTATTTGTCATATGAGTACCGTCTAATGGAAGAGACTACTGATCAGTTTTGTTTTGTGTGGGCCTAATGGTTGATCGCAATACAGGACCAGAAACGGCCTCCTGGTAAGTGGATCTATGGCACTTGTAACCGTTCAAGCTGATGAATTTTGGATAACTTCTATTCTTTTGAAACGACACTTAGTAGTATGACTTTCACGTTTTTTTGCTGTAATGTCTTATTATAATCAGAGAGATGAGATTTTTGGCCACCGTGAAAAGATGCTTTGTATCCCGATTCATGTTTGGTTCTTAAGAAATTTCTTCACAAACAGTTGAGTGACACAAGGTCCCGACTCAGATCAACTGCTGACCTGAGAGCAAGGGTGGAGTGGTATTATCTCCAATTAACTGGGACGTTGAATGAAGTCAGAGCTATGAGGGCTAATGGACAACGGTAAACTAAAGACGCACAGTGGTCGCAAGTAACTGCGACCTGTAAATCCGTTCATTTTGTGAACCCATTAAAAATGTACAAAATTGCTTCCACTTTTGTGGCTACTTCGCAAAATCGATTAAGGGTGAGAAGAAATCAAAATATCACTAGATAAAAGAAAGCTGGAGGAGCAAGAATAGTTAGAATGCAAGGATGCCACTGACCGGAGTGTTTAGACCGAACAGTTAAAGCCTCCAACTATGGTGATGAGGGACTTTGTGGATTCCAACTTCATGATCTAAAGCGACCAACTTGGGACGGCCCACTGGTTAGGCCTTTCATAGCCTTTCAGAAAGTCACGAACAGACCATCGTGACCCATCTTTCAACGGCGTCGGAGAGCTGTGAATACCTGGAATATCAGTATGCAGGTACGCGTAACCCATGTCCAAAAACACCCGTTCAGCTGAGTGAGTTTTACTGACCAAAACTACACCTTTATCCACAATCTTGCTGATACAACTCGACAGCCGCACCTTACCAATACAATGAAGACAAGGGCGTTCAAACATGGACTTCCCACAAAGGCCATGTTTCGAGACCGCACTGCAGGCCAGATCTTATGGATGCCGTAAACATCTGACTGCTGGTCTAACGATGCTTCGAAATAGTAAAGGCCAACCGAAGTTTCTTTATACAAGGTGGTACTTCATCCAAGTGAGACGCAAATGACCAGGTAATAAAATTTATCAACCTCGATCAAATATTTTCCTCAAAAACAGGGCTCGGTTTCAAGCCAATCCAGTCACATATCAGTATTTTGGAATTTGAAAGTGCTAAACACAAAGCTGTGGACCATTAAGTCCAATAAGTCAACAGAGATCGGGGCTAATCTCTACATTTCCCCGTCCACCGCCTTTCGCGGTCATTTCACAGATTTGTGACCAGCTAGTTTCCCAGTGGTTTACGCGTAACATTGCATGCCGCATCCGGGTCTAACATAACGGCAGTCAGTGAGTTTCAACCTAAACCAGTCTGCAGCATGCATCAGGATATAGGAAACAGTTAGCTGTTCTCATCCGCAGCACAGACATACAAGGAAATCACACTCAGGCTTTTGTAGCAAAGCCCAAATCTCATTCGTGTTTAAGTCACCATGAGCAAACTGAACAACATCCAACTGTATATGACAAAACGAGGGACCTCTGAGCCGATGACCTCAATTTTCCCTTTGCCAGCCAAACGAGCTAAGCTGAACCGTAGTCCACACGAAAATTCATGGTGTCAGTCATGGAGGGGTCTGAGTCCAAAGAAGGTGCCAAGAGTGGAAATTGGTTCATCAATAAATATCCAATTATTAGGAATTTCCCTCATTTGTAAATATCAGGACCAAATGACGTAAGTAATGTATCGAAAACTGGATGCGCCATGTATTGGTTTTGATTGTGAATGATATAATGGTAATAACACAGCGTTTTTGGTAGATATACTGCGCCCTCATTTATTCATCTAAGTATATGTCGTTGTGATAGCGATTTACAGGACGAATTTCAGCATATGTATGAGATCACAGGTGTTAATGTAAGGACGAAAAAGGTATTCTCAGTTGCAAGAACTATCGAGCAGAGAGAAAAACAGTTTTAGACCGAAACAGGATCTCGTTTATTGGCGCAAAATAAACGGCACATAGGGCTTTTATGGTCTGCATTCACTGACTTGAAAAGTCTGCTGGTTATTTAGAACCAAGACTAATGAATGATTTCCCATTAAGTTCCTCCGTTTGGCTTATCGATCAAAACAACCATGTTGACCTTCGATCTTGGAACTGGACATGGTAGTTCAAAATCTACTTAGGTCCTTTGGACCAATCGTCATCCATTGGGTTCTTCACCTTACATAGTCAGGTAAAGGTATTCTGGAAACTGGAAGTCTATAGTTTCAACTATCCATTTGATGAATTAGAATAGACTTCGATAGGAACAAATGGCAAATGACTTCAAAGTGTGCACCACTGTTACGGAGAATCCTTTTCGCATTGGGAATCTTGGAATACCTTGTGGAGGCAGGTCAACTAATACGGTACTTAAATAACTAAACAGGAAAGCTCTTCAGTTCTTATTGTTTTAGTTGTGCAAGTGCATTCTGTTCTGTGGTAACTATTTCGCTGAGACCACTCTGGAATGTCCGGAACTCTGCATCTACTGTACTTTGTTATCTGACATTGCACAACTGGTACACTTAGACTGGTGTTTTTGGTCCCACTGCGAGCTGTGCAAACAGTGAAAACCATTCCGTTTTTGTTAGCGACCATCGAAATGATCACGCATCATAGGCCCGGTAAAGCATCTCCAAGAGAATCCATTTATAGAGATTCTCTGTGAATCCAGAAAACAAGTGTTCTAAGAGCATTCATGATATAAACTAATCGTTTTTGAGGTAACAAAATAAGCACGCGAAATTCTTTGTCTCATTTGGGTAGATGTTATGATTGACTTGTTGTCTAGATGATCACTTATTTCTAATGATTTTTTGCTAGTAGACTAGTCTGTTTTCAATCTAAAGGCTATCCTAACCGGTCGCATTTGATACGTTCAATAGCTGTACCTATGGTGCGTATAGGTAGTCACGTCTATTCACTAGTTTATATGAGTTATTTTGTGTTATACACTGACTGTAAGTATAGTTACCAGATGATTAATACGAAGTGCAAAAGGGATTCCATTTCAAGTATCTTCCGCGTAAAAACGATGCATCACAGTTTGAGGAATGGACTCATTTGAAGATTATGCGGCGTTTAGGAGAGTGCAGTGATTGACAAATGGTTCTCAAGTGAATTCCATGTAACTTCGTGCTTTCTGCACCCTATTCGATTGATGCTCAATGAACCATGCCTAACAAAACACAATAATTGCTACACGCTTGTGTGAACGGAATTCAGTCGATAATCGTCAAACAACAGAACATAAAGCTGTTGGTTACAAAACAGTATCCTGCTGTATTATCGCTTATGAAACCATTCTTCTCGATCACGTGCATTAACCTGTAGTCCCGGGTTCCTTTACCACACATACCCAGCCATCTTTCCGGTCCTGTTCATGGACAACATCCAGTTGGGTGCACAGGAACATTGCATACACAAGCTAGACACCACATTTCTGGTACATGACTTTGTGATTCTCCTCTATTCATCCAAATGTAACGTGATCTTTTCTTGATCCATGATCTCTCTGGGACTGAACTGATGCTGGAAGAAGAGAGCATCTTATTCACATTTCAGATGTGCAGCAGTATCTGGTCGGGATTTCAGTCAAACAAATTGCCACAAGTCATTTGACAGAAGTCGATCAGTCGACCACAACCGAATACCAATCACGAGGAATATTTATGGAAAGGTGCGAAAATTCCATCAGTCGTTCCGTTGCGATCCAAAGAACATCGACTTGGAAAGTGCATCTACAATAAATTTTCCAGCTTCCTCGGACTTCAAATTCAAAAGTTATTTCTGTGATTAGCAGAAAAAGAGACAACAAACATGTGACAGTGCTGTACGTTTTTTCTATCCTGTGAAAGAATTTCATAAAAGGTCACTGGGACATTTGGCCCCTGGCGGTTTAATTCTGATTGTTGCTTCGCATCCATCATTTTACACAAGTCTATCACATGCGAAGTGTTTCTAAAATTTGGTTAAAGTGATCAACATTAAATGGAGCACCGGATCCTGGCTAACCGCTGATTATTAAGTTCGCTCATTGGTTAGTCTTTCAACGAGCCAAATATTTCGTAGTCTCGAGTGCAATGGCTGATGGTCGGGGTCCGATACTTGGTGCCGTTTTGCCTCACGTTACGGGGCTCTTTTGCACGATAAATAAACGCGAGGGGATCGCGATCTACGGGGAGTGCGATGCACCTCGCAAGAGGACTAAGTGATGTGGATGTACTGGCAATGGTACTGAAATAAAATAAAAAGTCTATCTAGGGAAAATAAATTAAGTTACCTCATGAACGTCGTAAAGTTTGTCCACGGGAACTAACACATAGACGAGGCATGAAGTTGCTGTGTACGTGTCGTGAAATCATCTTTGCTCTCGATCGAATCAAATGAGTGCTCATTGCATCGTAACCGCACAGAGTCTGAAATCACACAATCCTAATTTGAGTTCGACAAGTTCACTGATGAACTTTCAGTATTACTACAAACAATCGCTGCAACAAGGTTGTCTCGTTCACCGGGAGGGAGACTTACCATGCCTTGAGGTGTTGTTTCAACAAGCATTTAGAAGCAGTAATCAGCTTGAGCACCAAGAAACGCATGCAGATTTTTCAGTCACACCCCCCCCCAACCATATTCAGTTCGCTAGTGTCAAAAATTGATTGTTATAAGCTGCTTGTTCTCAGTGAATTTCATGACAACAGTTTCTGACAATTCATCCATTGAACCCAATGTTTCTGCTTATCCAATCAGTCAATCGATTGGCAACATTTTCAACAATCTGATCATCGGCGATGATTGGACACATAACGCTATTCCCGGCTAGGACTGACTGATTCCATCTATTTCTAGTTTCCTAGACCCTCGTGCAATTTACTGTAGGCGTCAGTGCTCAGCAAACTAAATCTGGAGTCTTGAATCATTTATCCTAAAGATCTGTTTTTATAAATCGGACACCCAATTTATATTGTGAAGCTTACCACTGGAAAGTGTTTAGGTTAGTCAGTCGGGTTCTTTCTATTCTCGGTCTGCGACATTGCCGACTGACAAATTGAGCAGCATGAAAGTGCATTCTAAGGTTGGAGCCTTTCCGTAACGTTTGCTTTGTCAGTGAGATAGAATACGGAGGAATACGTCCTGGTTGGTCCACTGTCTCTCCGGCCCTCCCAGTAGAAGAAGCAACATTCAAACATGTGCGGAAGGAAAAGTGAATTGAATTGCAGAATCTACTTGGTATTTCTGACTCCTACAGTAATATTTATGTTCTGCCGTTCTGTTACAACGGGTCTTTCCCGATTGACTGAATTACGAGGTGGACCAGAACATTGAGTGATCTAACTGGGTGACTGTTTTGTCCGCGGTGGTGTCTCACGGTAGGCGCACCGCCGTGATTGTAAAACAAAGCTTGGACACAGAGGGAGCTCAACTGCACTTCGATCTGAACGTGTTCTGTTGGTTGTGCGCTCATGCTTGGCGGACCATCCGTCTCATTAACAGTTCGGCTGACCGATGAAGACCAAATCTGTGACAGGCTTCAAGCTAGTCCATTATCAGGCACCACCTACGCACAGGATTACGAAGCCCGTAGTTCTGAAGTCATGTGATCAGCTAGTGTTCATCTGATTGACGAGGTTTATGAATCGCATTGCCGTTACTTATTTGCTTCAGTTTGTGTCCTTTTAGGATCCCAAATACTGAATTTCCGCTACTTTTATGTTAATGCATAAGCCAAACAAAGAGTGACTCACTGTTATCAATGAACGATAAAAACTGCATTCATGCTGTTGCAGACTTATTCGATGCATTAGAACCACCGATGTCATCCGAATATCACCAAGACAGCTCAGTGGTCGAAGATCCTCGCCAATGAGAAAAAAGTCTCCAGTCGGATATCCCAGCTGGCGGAGTCGAATTTCGTATGCCGAAAATACACGTGGGCTTTTCACAATCCACTATTTAATTGTGCAAATAGTCGCACAGAACAAGACCAAGTGGCAAACAAACTCGTTTTCATCGATTTATAATTACACCATTACAAAATATTAAACATGAATACTATTCACTGAGATAAGGAAAGAGGGTGGTTGAGTGAAGTGAATGACACCCATTTTCTGGTACAGAGTTAGATATGGATCACCTGCTTGAACCTTTTCTTTTTTCACTCTCAACTCATCCATTTCATTTGGTCATCCTTTTTCCTTAGTCCAAATCATATTAGTCATATGTAATGTGAGATACCGCCACCATTGTCTTACCAACCGTCTAACCAATCAACCATTAGCTAGCATCAACCACTAATCCGCAGACCGGAATTCCCCATATCATTTCTGATCCTTTCCCAATGTAAAAAGTAGAATCTTAAGCCAAAAGTAAAATGTGGGTCTACAAACGCACTGTGCGTCACTATCCTTTTCTGTTTGTAGGTTATCATCTAAGCGCTCTCGCTCCTGGGCAAACAAAACTCATTCATTTTACTTATTCCCACTTCTTCAGTCGTTTCCTGACATCTCATTAGCACTATCATCTTATTCTACGATTTAATCGGTGTGACATTTTGCTAAACGTGTTCTTCTATCCGAAGCAACCAGAGACCAATTCGATTCACAAACACTCCTCGAATTGGGTGAACACATCAACTTGAAAACACCGTGATAAATGGCCCGCGAGATTTGCCTAGAAGGTGACATGTCTATCGGACCAGTTGGAGAAAATCACGTGTGAAGGCTAACCATGATCGCGCGGCCTTCTTTTTCGGTCAAAAACCCTACCATTGGTTCATTTGCAATTTCCATTTTATCCCGGCCGATTATGATTGTGCAGAAATTGTGACGTCTCGCTTCATTTGCATGTGTCTCCGTGAACGAGAATAATGTGTGATATACGCATCCGTTTCGGTATACAGATTACCGTCTGTGAAAGCTGAAAAGTATTACAGAATCACTAAATTTACTACTACTAAACTAGTAGCTTCACCGGCTTTTTAAACTTTGTAGCATTTACAACGGATCACAATTAGCATCAGAGGAAGGCAAAATCAAATCGTGTCACCAAGGACCAAATTGTACCAGTCTCAGTCTCTACCCAACTGTATTTTCACATAAGGGGTGGTTGTGCATACTGATGCTAATTATAGATTACACGGAAAACAGACAGAATGTGCCCTTTTCATTCCGCACTAGACCAGAGTCCCACTTAGGTAGCGAAAAGTCTGAAACAACCAAGAACAGAAATGAATTATTGTTGATTTTCAATTGAGAATTCAGTCATTCGAACTGTTTAAAGAAATTTGCAACGACACAGTGCTTTTTACTCATCAGTTTCTCAACAGTTACTGAGTCCAACACACAGATTTCCCCTTACCCAGGGATTATAGCGTGACCAAAACTTAAAAATGTCAAATTTCCTGGACAGCTAAATCATGTAAAACTTAATCTCCCACGATCTTCTAACTGAAACAGTTCGTTCGTTCTGACTGAACCAAATCAGACACAGTGGATTTTCCAGACAGGCTATTAACCTTTACGTCTCGTGGAAAGCGATTCGTTTTTCTCCTGGCACATTAGTGAACGAAATCTTTGTGCGACTCACGTGACACACAAGTTGATTTTCCTGTTTTGAATTCAACCGGGAATAAAAACGTTCGGTTGGGAGGCAAGTAAATTGTTGGACTATTAGCAAGAAATTGTGTCACGTTCGAACCCACGCGCTGCAGATTAAAAGTGAGAGTTGGTTAAGATCAATACAAATTATTTGTATGTATTATTTGCGTTGAAAATCGAACAATCGAGATTAGTATTTATCAAATGTTTTTGGTTCCTAAGGGTGTGGATATGCGAGTGTTCATTTTTCTTCACTTATTCTGAGAGATGCCAAATGACCTATGAAAATCACGGAGCGACGTACGACCATTACATGCGTACACTTGCCGAGCCGGTGAAAAAGCTCGAACTCCGGCTGAACGATCAGAAATACTAGTCCTGATAACTTATTCGATTCTGCATCACATAGCTTCTTTATGCAGTTGGAATCGGGCCTTATCAATGGCTTTATATATATATATATATATATTCAGCCCAATAATAAAGGCTGAAATCGAACGCATCGACATGACATTCACCAACCAACACCTGAGTTGTGACAAAAA
The DNA here is from genome assembly GCA_008360955.1 of Fasciolopsis buskii. NCBI lineage: Eukaryota > Metazoa > Platyhelminthes > Trematoda > Plagiorchiida > Fasciolidae > Fasciolopsis > Fasciolopsis buskii. Next base: position 38,822 of record LUCM01008996.1, on the reverse strand, counting down.
TCCATTCCTATGGCAAGTCATTCGACTGTCATGTGGGAAGAAGCATACGAAAATTTCTGTGGATGTCGACAACGTCAACGGTGCTCTCATCCACCCATCCACTTATGCTCCGACCATATTTGGACAGGGTGATGATATGACAGTTGCAAAATTCCTGGGGAAGAGGTGCTCGATCTTCTCTGAACCAATAAAATTACCACAGGGGTTGGTCCTGACAGTCTGACTTCAGCTCCTTTAAGGCATGGTGCTGTGGCTCTGACCGATGCATTTACTTCTCTAATTAACTCATCATTAATCTTGTCTTTCATCCCTGACTGTGGTAGACCCGTCACTATTATTCCCATCCCTAAATCTAGCAGTTCTAATGCTTTGGCAAAATGTTTTCGCCCCATTGCCTTAACGTCTTCTGGTCTTAAACTGACGGAGTGTACTATAATTAAATGCCCGCGTTCCTGACGACCCTCTTCAGTTCGCCTATAAATCTAACAGGTCCACTTTGGACGCTGTCGCCTCCCTCATTCGCCACATTTGTAAGTCCTTAAACGCATCAATGAAGTCTGTGCATTGCGCCCCTTTAGACTATTCGTCGGCATTTGATTCTGTCCCACGGTCACTTCTACTTCACAAACTGGAAATATTTGGTTGTCCCACGCCTTTATTGGCATGACTGTCTGATTACGTTACTAACCGAATCCAGCGCACACGAATGGACGGTAGGACTACTTACATCAGCAACTTGCGATTTCTGTGCACGAGCTGGTTTAAATCTCGATACATCCAACCCCTTTCATCGACTGAAAATCTCTTACCGGGGTTGATTCTGTGAAATATCTAGGAGTTACTATTGATAAACATGTGAAGTGGACTACTCACATTTCTACCTGTGTAAAAACTTTCCGACAGTTGTCATTTCAAATCAGGAAGCTTCGACATTGCAAGACAAAACAAAGCACCATCTCCCGATTTGTATACCAGTGTCTTCATCCCATCCTTCTTTACTTTTCTCCCATCATTTTTCAGATTTACTTATAAAAGACTTCAAAATCCTTCGCCGGGCACTATCGATTATTAGCCGTGCGTCTTTCATGCCACTGGCTGAGTTGTCTGCACAACGATCGTTCAAAATGTCGCTCTCATATTTCAACACGATCCGCTTTTCACTCCATACCGTCCAGAATCAATATCTACAGGAACTCCACTATCCCATATTTAGCACAAATTTTGACAAACCGTGACCGGGTATCAACCGAATGCCTGAGCAACCTTTCATAATGTGTTATGATTATACCTGGATGAGTTCTTTCATATATATACATGTATATGTATATTTACTAAATGAGGGCATTTTTATTTTATTTATTTCTACCCTCACAATTTTTGACTGAAATGCGACATTATTGATTGTACGCAAAAGTCCATACAATACACATACAAGGTCGTTAACTAACTGCGAAATCCACAATCAACTTCACTGAAGGGCAAGTTGACTAGAAGATTCAAGGAAGAACACAGAAACAAAACCTGCGGCTGAACCAAAGGCTAACGGTTAGGAGTTTTCAGCTGCTTATGTAGAACTGAGTGTGACCTTGTGAATTAGAGCAATGTAGCGCAATTTGTCAGTGGGACACTGTACATTTGGACTGCTCGATTCAACTTTGGGACGAGATTCGAGAATCTGCGGAAGTGGACAATATTAGCCAAGAAAGAAGAGGAAAGTGAAATTCTCAAAATCGTTATCTGTAGTTATTAGGTGATGGATTTCACTGGAACAGTGACTGTTCATCAGTCCATTTTCTTCGAAGGGGGCATGAATCAGTGTTGGTGGTTGCAATAGCGGGCATTCCGAATGTCTCTAGTGGTACTCGGGGCCCGCCATCATCCTATTCCATCCCTGACAGCCACCGACTGCGAATTCAATTCTGATAGCTCAAACAGGTTTCGACTGGAGTAGTACTTCACAGACACCTCCTCCAGTCCCACGCGTTAAAATTGCCTCGCCTTCAGTTGGCTTTAACAGGAGTCTTGCTACCGATAACACATCTTTTATTTTAGGGGATACTGTTGGTGCTATTGTCTCATATGTTGTTCGCATCTTCATGTTCATCGAAGCATCCGCCGATGACCGACTAAGTGGAACAGCTGGGTCTGCTGGTAGCTTTGTTCACGATAATGTGGACAAACAGTTGGATCAAATCAAGCGAGGAATACACTTGACAGCAGGCCATAAATCCGTTGTCCATCAAAGATAATGGATTTCTCAGGAGCCGCTAAGACCAATGGAGAAAAATGTTAGCTCCGAAACTGCGCAGAAGTGAATAAGACGGCATCTATTACTGGTGGGTTAAGGTAGTCGAAAAAATGTAGGTAGCAGCTACTACAGATAACAGTCGAATGCTACTTAAGCGCATACACGACACCAAGGGACGGCGAGACGACAGGCAATAAAACTTGAGAACCTATTCTTGGCAGAGAGCAGAGGCTTGAACGTTGAGGTGAGTATTTCAAGGTGCAGTTTAGCTGATCGTGCGCTTATTTCATTACGTTAATGTTAACAACTATAAATCACTGGACAGCAAATAATGTTGCAGGCGGTCTTTAGGATGTATGCATCGAACAACCAAATGGGGGAGCTGTGACCTTTTCTATATCCCTGTTCCCCTTGGATATTCACTCTTTTTATACAAAAATGTAACTCTAGGGAAAGGCAGCGGTCAATGAGGCTTGTCTTGCTGTGTTTAACGCTGAACGATGATGATGATGAGACAGACTCGCGTGGTTTGTAGCTTCACTCCGCATGTGATTAGCATCTTTGAAGTGTGAAGTATCATTACAAGATTAGCCCACATTGGTACCGAACTTCATAGTAGAGAGAAGTGAAGGATTGCAGACTGCTTCGCTTATCTTGGCAGCTGCGTGACGAAGGATGGTAACACGGTAGTGGGAGTGGGCACAAGCATATCCACGACTCGAGTGCACCAACCTGAGCTTTCGAAGAAACTGAACGGCTGTGTGTACTGCGTTACAGTGCGCTCAGTTCTGTTGAATGTTTACGAGAAGTAGAGTTTGCGTGCAGAGGATATTCGTCGATAAGTGCTCGATCACCGATTTTTCCGTAGTACCACTGAAATTTGAGAGAACGACAGAGTGAGTAACGCTCAAATTGGAAACCTTCTATTGAGCACCGGTTCATCCTTAACGATGCTGATTAAAGTTCAGGACTTTCTAGTCTCCGGAGATTCTATTGTCCCCTTCCGTAATCCAATGAATGATGCCTTCGGTCCACTGAAGTGGATCTCACGTGGGACAATAGAGAAACTACGACATTGAAGTTATTCATTTGTTCTGCCGGTACGTAGACTTTCGTATCAATTGCTACCTACACCACGCTCTCAGGTCCGATTGTAAAAGTCACCCATTAGGACTTGGGGTCTTCGGACCTTCTTAACGTGTTGTCTTTCTGCACTTGTCTGATCACTGGATATTAGGCATGATATTGTTAGATCCACAGGGTAGCTCACTCAAATGCGACTGTTTCAGAAAAACAAGTTATGGAACAGTCATTTCGCCCCTTGGATTTTAATTAAGCTTCGAATGTTTGGGTGAGTTCGCAGAAACGGAATAGTTTTAACATACTGACAGGAGTGAATAGTACCATAGTGAATGAGCAGTATTAGGTCAATGCATGTCGCTCACTCGACACCATTATTTCTCAATTTCACTCACCGATTCGCGTTCGTCTACTTCACTATCGATCTCTTTACCTTGTTTTCATTATCAAACGCACTCACCAACAGACTCATTCTGTTGCATTAACGTTATTATTATTATTATTATTATCATTATCATCATTGTTAGGCTTTAACAGCAAATCAAGCCCCAATGACCACTCCCTTTTCCCCAGAGTTACACGTTTCTATAAAAGAGTGAATATTCAAGGGGAATAGGGAGTGAACCTAGACCTAATTATCTACTGCACTTTGATCTGGCCAATGCTTTGTTCTACGTGATCTCAACCTGAGTGCCCGAGGATCTTTTGACCCTGTCCTGCTATTTACCTTTCCTGTTTTAATACCGCCGATGTATGCAGTTTTTCACTTCATTTTATTGTGATAGTACCATGTTTAGTTTGGATTCCTCTCGGGTCTTGATTGGGAGCGACTTGTTCTGTGCGCGACTCAGGCGACAAAAGCTGCATGAGATTAAGGTCATCCAATGCCTTGCCAACACAACGGTGCCCGAGCGCTGTGCTTGGAGTGAAGCCAAGTTTGTTCAGTGATCAACGTCGCTTTGGCTCAGCATCCAAAATTTGTTCAAAGATATCAAAGGGATTGGATGTGACAAAATCTGTCGTTAACACAATGGAAATTGGTGGAAAGAACAAGCAGGGTAGTTTTCAAAGATACTTTATAATCTGGTTGTGAATATGAGAGCCGTTATCGGAACAAATGAAAATAGGATGAGATCAGTAGAATAGGACGTGGGAAAATAATGAGAATGAATAGAAGCAACAAATAAATGAACAAAAATGATAAGATAAGAAGTCAGGTTACATCTGTTTTGTGCGTTGTTATCCATCCCGGAAGTCAATGCCAAAGAATTAGGCCAGAAAGAACTAGAAAATGTACCAACCCATTGCGTTTGAGTTAGGGTTATTTTGCTGGGGACCTCAGATTGGCTGCTGTACAGGCAAGCGTGCACCTAAAGTCTACTGAGGGTTAGGATGGCTACTCGTGGTTAGTTTCTAAAAGATGACACTCTGTGTTTCGTGTCGGGATCAGGAAGGCTGTAAAATGTCACCAAATGCGACGCTTATGAAACTCGGTCATGCAGACGTGGCTGAACACAACTTCTGAAATGAATTTTTGCGCACGGTAACTGAGCCATGAAGATAAATGAAATGCTACATATGAAAAACTCTGTTCGACAGGGCAAACAGTTTCCCTCGTGAATGTGAACAGAATCAAAACACGGAAAACAATCAGAAATTGCACGATGCCAGACAGCAGTTGTGACGTGGTGGTTGAGACGAGCGAGAAGAATGTGCACAGAGGACAGAATGACTAATTACTCGGAGGTGGATACGCATGGATGAGTGTGTGGGGATGCCAGGGTTGCACAGCCAATAAAATATGATGAAAATAGTACAGTCATATCTATCTCACCAAGTGATAACTGTTTATACCAAGCTGCCTATTGAGAAGCCCTACCCACGTTGGCAGACTGGGAATTTCCTAGACTAGACGGTTTTATTCCAGATGTGGGATCATATACTTCCGGCGTGCCCCGATCACCACAAGCAGCAATGGACTGGACTGGATCACCAACACTCTGGTCCGACTCATCATCTGAGACCAGGGGTAACAGAAATGCTCGAGAAGGCGAAGAAGAGGAAGCACGACGTGCAAAAGCGGAGCGCAACCGGACGCGCGGTTTTGATCCGGAGACACCGGGTGTGATGGTCGTGCAGCCGAAAGGGCCGCGCAACCCCAAGGGTGGTCGGCGTTTGGTAGATCGACCGCGGTTTTCGTCCTGAAAGAAGCAATTAGTTGAAGGATTTATACAACTGTTGCATATCATGAATTAACACCAAGATAAGATATGAAGTCAAGGATAGAGTTCGGTGGAACCAAAAGAGTTTTAAAATCTCAGTAATCTACAATGAAAGACATCCGGCATTGTCACGCTTTAAGTGAGTGGGAGAAACGAACAGCCCAAAGTTTCAAAAATTCAGCATCAAAAGAAACTACTATTGTGTTAAGTGGCTGTATCAAATTACTTCTTGTTAGATCCCTAAGACACAAGGCAAGTCACAACTTGTTTTCGGACTACAAGCTGACAAAGTCGGAGTGACAAAACAAATTGGAGGGTAGGAAATAACGGGCAAAAAAATCCAACATGACAAAACTTTGGGACTTCATAATTCCCAGGCATTTTGAGAGAATCAATTGATTACCTTGGAGGAAAATTGGTTTGAATTAAAAAGGCAGGCGAGGATTGCGTCGGACACGATTTCAATCGCATCAATGAACTGTTTTATGTTTGGCCGAAAAGGATAAATTCCCAACAGATTTTAAATTTATAAGTTTGATGATAACTTCTAAAAACAACAGTTGGTGAGTTGCTACAATGGCACATTTAAATCGATTCGGCGATACGGACGATATATTTAAACCCCAGTCCCATTAATGCGGAAAATTTGAAGGGCAGAGTTTGCCCAGAACGCATGGAGAAATGCGTGGTGGGTCCCATACCACTGGGGTCTCTAACTGAAACCAGATAACAAGTACTTTTTGAGTGTTGATCAAGCCAGTGCCGGAAATCCGGTGCACATACTTTTTTAGCCATGATCTGTTACTTGCTTGAGTCTTCGGAATAAAGAACTATAGGAATTTAAAAAAAAACGCTTTAGGTATACAACACTTCTCATTTTGGTTCAATAAAGTGAGTTACTTGAACACTGATCAATGAATGATTTGGGACGAATGACTGATGCCATTATAAAAATGAGTTCAAACCAAATCAGGTAGACGTTTTACGCGTCCAGGTAGGTTGATGCTTAGTAGATCTGATTGTATAGTTAATACTTAACCGCTAAACTTTCCTGATTGATTTTCTTTCTAACTCTAGTACCGTGATGCAGGAATACCGTCAAATCGCCCGGATTCGGTGGCCTATTTGGGAATCCGCAGCCAAGACACAGGGACATGAAGTGAGAAAGTATACATACCCTAACAAATCAATTCAAAGTAACAACCTAAGCAACATTGTACTTCCGTACACCTAATAAGTAAAGCACGCCGTACAGGCTACCCATAGACCGAAATACGCAACAATTGTGAGTTAGAAAACTCTATGGCCAATGGGCTAGACAACATCAAGCTATCTCAACTGAGGTGGAATTTTGCAGAAAGACAAATCACAACACAAAAGCAAGAGATGAGAAAACAATCTGCAAAAAAAATCGGACAAAATCGAAGTAAATTGGACTGACGAACCAGATGGAAATACACATCGATTTACCAGAAAAGCGTACCTACAATCCCATTACTACCAATCGGGTAACAAATGTGGGTCAAAAGAAAAATCAAGACCATTTTTCAAGAAAATCGGGAATAGCTAAAAGTCGAGAAGATTTATCCAGGCTTAGAATGTCTTGGATACCCGGACAAACAAACTGCTGTATAGACCGGTAATCGAGTGCAAAGAAAGAGAACGAAAACAGCCAAAAGAAGAACGAATAAGAAATAACTAGAGCCAGATAATTTGTGGTCGATAACGGGCAACTTGCCTTATTCGTACTCCCGAGAATAGCGACAAAATGAAAACGATCGATAATTTTAACGAATATAATCAAAAACCTCGGATGAATGATAAATTTATATCCGGATTCGCCAAAACCGTCTTTCGTCACGATCATACTGGAGTGGAGTGTATTACCGGGAGAGATGAAAGAAATATCCGAACAAGTGTCGCTGACCGACTAGAATTAACCGGTTACCGACGGAGCAGGCTATACCAAAATCAACCCGCAACAGGTAAGGCGGACCTCGTTGGCAATCAGGAACATCGGTGGACAATAAGACAGTGAGCAGAAATCGGGAAAAGTGAACTAACACAGAGAGAATGGTAAAAAAACAACAATGTCTGAAGGCCCATCGTCGAAACGGAGGTGAAAAGCACAGCGAGAGGATCGATCTGGTTTGAAAAAGTATTAATGGAAACACTATTTGAACAATAGATTTAAGCGGACTGATTGCGTTAACAAATGTGTTCAACCAGGTTATGACATCTTGTTACAATACGCCTATCACATACACGTGACGTGACGGATCCGGAAGGGTAGACCGCTTCCACTGAGAAAACACGCCAGGTTTCAAATCTTACTGAAATTTCACACCTTTAATACCCTGGTCATTCCAGAAAGGTTTGGAAAATTGGGGAGTAACGTTTGTAACCAAAACGGCGAGGTTGGCAAAAAAACTGATGGGGAATTAAGATCTGGAAAACGGACTATTCTGAAGTTATTCTAGAGTACGTTTTATATCGAGAAACTTAGACCGGTGACCTATGCGATGGGCGGAGAAAACTAGTTACCACCGCAACGGATTGGCCGTAGGCTGCAGTCTTGATTATGATTTTGTAAGTGTTGACGCTGGCTGATAAACTCATTGGGTTTTGGCTAATGCTTTCTTTCCATTTTCCACATTTCAGATCACGAAGCTTGCAACCGCCCTCTCGGATGAGTCCTGACACCGTGCATGTTACATTATTTGCGACTATCAAAGTCGATCCAGTGTACTAAGAGCGCAATTGAAAATGATCGATTACGCGCATTATCATAACGTGATATCATTATACCACAACACAAACTGCGTTAATGTTATACCCGCGGCCTATGACAGAAGAAACGAAGCATTTTCTCCTTCTGGTATAACTTGTTTCTGTGAATTGGACAGATAAGGTTCCCGCGTTATTTATCTAGTTGGGTAATCCGATGAAACATCAACAGTGCAAATGTTCTGGTGGCATGGTTGAGAGCTTAATTTAACTAGCAGCGCACCTACCGATCGTTCAGTTCAGCCTGAGGAATCAGATGAGAAATACATTTGGAGGAGTAAACTAAAAAGAGACGGATAAGAACAGATGTAAGCAAACATGAAAACCCGCGTCACCATCACCACAGCTGCGTGATGAGACACGATCGTGGAGCAATTGGCCCCACACAATGCAGCACACCTCAAACAATGTTACAAAAGAAATTGAGATATATCAAGAATGGATGTCGTGCTCTTCCGCACGTTGTCCATCAACATTTGTCCAGCAAACCGAAATTAAAGCAGGAGCTGAGTTGTAGTGAGGTGATATTTGGTTGTACCATTTCGGTGACCTATGCCCGCTGAATAAGCAGTCTCGGAAAGCCAGTGGCAGTGCCGAGACCATGTTGGATTTTCGCCTGATAACCGTTCTCCCTAAAAGGTACCGTAAGAGTCCTCTGGTGGTACTATGACGCAGCGTGTGTGGCTCGCCATTTAAGTAAGGTCATTACTCCTTGTCGTGTGTTCTCCTAACCCGCTAAGGTTAACCAAAAGAGACACATGGAGTGGTAAACTGGGCGCTGCTTGTCTGGAAAAATTCTGCTGTATTCCGCTTGATTAATCCAAGACCAGATATGCACCCTCGAATAAACGGCCCTGCTCCGGACTGGGTGATCGAGCCCACAGAGGAACTATGGACGACGATAGACAGTCGATGATGTGAAACAAAGGTCTAGAAGAGCTTATAATTGCGACGAATTCTACGCGGACGTCTCAATCATTTTCTCTTTTTCCCGGACCTTTTACAGCTTTTTTCGCCACAGTTCCGGCAGCGCAAGACCTGCAAAATATACAATACGCATGAACCCGACAACTAATGTTTAAATTCAACTAATTGTTTTTCAGTGAGTGCACTGTCTCAAGAGAGGGAGCAAAAGCCGTATCACTATTGATGATTTTTATGCATGAAATGAAAATCTATCACATACAACGAAGAAAATTACAAATTAGCGCCAAATACCAGTGAATTAGGAATCAATCTGCTTAAAAAGATTACGATAACCAATATCAAACACAAGCCTCTAGATACGGGAACGGTCGTCCATTAGGAAAATAAACTGGGGATAGGAAGCAAATACCTTTTGTGTAGAATTTTGTATTTGGTTCCTTATTGTCTCTTCGGAACACCAGTTTCGAGGTACCATCTGTGGACGAGGTACCAACCAGCCGCCTGGATCGGAGTAGAGTAATATCTTCAAGGACCCCACCCCCAGCCTTTAACAAGATGATCTGGCAAGACAGGGCACTCACTATCCGTTGAGAAGAGTGTTTCAACTCAATCGAAGAGGTCAAAAATTCATAGGACCTCATCATAGCTTGCGATTGAGAAATTCGGCTTTTATGAATCTAACAGAATAAGCTACTCGACAAGGAGGAACCGTTGCACGTAATACCAACCTCAGAACATTGTTCCGTTGCATATGTACCACATTCTCGATCACAGCCGCTTCTCGTAAACTGTCGTTCTTTCAGTGAGCCCATCTTATTTACAGCTAGTCAATAAGTGATTAGCCTTTCTCCTTCGCACGATTTGGGGATGACTCTAAACCTGGGACCTATGTAAAGTCACAAAAGATTAGGGGTTGCAACGTGCCAGGCGGCATTGGATTGTCCTTTATCTTAACATTTTTTATCTTCTATCTTAATAAAAGATAAAAGATCTAGACAATCTCACGATCCTGGGATTTCCTAACGAAACTCCGGAATCCGGTTTGTGAAGACGTCTTGGGCCCTTCATTTAGTCAGCGAACTCCATGTTTTGTTTACATAAACCACAAACAACTCAATTTCACAATGCATGGACAATTGAAAGTACGAACAACTAAAATGACCTAAAATAGCAAGCAGATTTTTTTCTACTGATTGACGGATTTCAAGGTCAACTAAGGGCCTGCGGGTGCATTTGTATTTGCTAAACTTTAGACCAGGTAGGAATGCCAATGAAGAGATATCAGGGGAAAGGAAGCGGCATAGTGAAACAAAAAAGACAAGCAGAAGGCAGATCACGGGGTGGTGAACAGGTACACAGTTTGTCATCCCCTGCGTTTGTGATAGTTAAGATCATGTTGCAGTAATGCACTTTAATCGGCAACTAAGAAACACATGCCATAGTGTCACATTCTATCTACAGATGAGTGAGCAGGCTGTCAATTCCGAGAAATCATGCAATATCTATTGCATTTGCACTGTATCGATATGAGGTCGGGATTTCGGAATGCCAAAACGAATGTGAATATTCACATTAGAGACGATAAGACATGTCAAACTAGTGATGGCAGTGCGTGTGCGCACGTCTACACCCGCACATAATAAAAATTTCTCGACTGCTTGAATTTCGCCAAGCGTAGTGTAACGCAATTGATGGATGTTAGTAGGAACAGCACAAAAATAGAAAGAGCTTTGACAGTCATGTCTCGATGAGGTTTCACTCGACTGGAAAAACCAAATTTTTGAGGAAGCTATTTCTGTCAGAAACCTACCAACTTTTATCACGAAAATAATTAGGTGTTTTGAGTTCTTCCGGTCAAGAGGAGAAATCCGACAAATATTTAAGCGTGCATACGGGAAAACGTTATAAAATACCTCACATCGCGGAAATCATTAATCCTCAAACGAGACTAGACAAGTAGCGTGTTTAATGGAAAATCACATTACCCTTTGAAGTCAAAATATTTAATTGTTTCTATTATTAGCATTGAGATAAAGTGTACGGTTTATCCCTAGCCTGGGGGTGGAAAATCACGAATGCTGTCAGACGCACAACAGTGTTGGACAACCTCCGCAGAAGAGTAACACAGTAAAAAGACGGATTTGTAAAATGCGAAACGACGAAAAACTGAACTCTATAAGTATAATATCCAAACTGATTCCGTTACGTAAGAAGCGAGCACAATACATGACGGAACAGTTACGAAACGATCAGGCAAAAACACGTGTTACGTGTTTACATCAGTTCTATGGACATTTCACGATTAGACGTATCACTTTGCCTCTGAAGTCCAAACTAGCTTAAAGAATGTATATGTCGTTTTCTCCAAAGGACGGTATGCTGGAGGTTGCATGCAAATTTACATTTCCAAGGGAGATGTTAGGAATTGAGGCTGCAATGAGTTCATGAGTTTGATGGTCTAAGACTTCATAAGAGCTGTTCGCAGTACTCGCACATGGCAGTAAGGGAGTCCCTGTCGTACAAATTACGGCCTGATGGTTTGCAAAAATTTACCGAATAACTTCAATTAACTGGACTGCCATTAATCAGTATCACACTGGTGATTGACGATAGTCACACGGTCAACTCCGTCGAATCTGAACGTGGTCATCGCAAGGTTTAGTCCACTCACCGCCAGTCACGCCCCCATCCAAATGACCTAAAACTGGTCTGTGTTCATTTTCCCAAATGCCGTACAACTACCGTAGGGCAAATAAAAAGAAAGCAAAAGTCACTGAGTGCCCTAGTGGCGATTCACTCCGATACACTTCAAATGACGTTCTATATGTTGTGACCTAGAATTTGCCCGGAGAGTTTATCACCGAGGTTTATTCGGAATTCCCCAATAAAGTACATACAACGCCTCAATAACCGAAATTATGACCTGATTTAAAGTGTCTCCTGATCACCTCCTCTGGGCACCTGATGACAATTTTGGATATCCCTGTACCGTTACTCTCTACAAACTATTAAAAAACCGCATTGGGTGAAAGCTACGATTAACTTGATTTGCTTTTTTTCGACATTCTTCAGGTCGTGTATTACACTAGTCGAATACTTGGTATGCTTTTCGATATCTCGTTCTGACATGTTGCACATGAATGCACTGAAAGGAAACAAATACTTCATTATGCAAAGACAGCGAATGTCTGTGGAGAAATGTCGATATCATGTATGGGCTAGTAGATTATCTTCACACTTCTCCATGGTGGAATTTCTAGTCTCCATTATTAACAACCTTCATAAGCATGAAAATCAGCTAAAAATATGACGTCTTTCTTTCATCTGGCGGTGATGTGAATATATATTGGAATCAATTCGACATATTAAATCTAATAAACTTATTCTTACAAGCGAGTTGGCTATTCATGAGGGGTTCAATATAATTTCCAAAATATTTTTTGCTCTCATCATCAGCACCGTCAACATTGTTTAGCGTTAAACAACAGGGTAAGCACCACTAACCGCTGTCGTTCGCCCAGAGTCAAATGTTTCTATAAAAGGAATGAATATGCAAAGAAAACAGAAAGTGGACCCACACAGGCAAGAAAAAGAAAAAAATGCTATAGCAGTCAACATACGAAATGCAGTCTAACTGTGGAAACGCACTTATTCAATCATCCTCATTCGTTAGAAAATGATAATACGATTGTTATTGTTCACGGTTCATGACCACGTCCTTCAGTATCTCCAACTGGGTGGTTGGTGGGTCCCTTGGACCCAAACCACGAAGATGTGAGACATCTAGTTTACCGAAGTCCGCTGCACATTTTCTCATCTCACGTTACAAGGTCATCTGTTCATCTTCACGCGGTAAATAGTACACGATATGAGAGACGAAAGTTTGCTATACGCAACACATGACCCAACTAACGAAGTCTCCTGTGCTTCATACGCTGAGATAAAATGTTCTCAGAACCGTTAGCTGATACTAGAATCCCAACATGCATATTATTCACGAGGTCACTTCATCCATTCCTAGCGATTCTGTTTGTTAACCAAAATAAAAAAGCTATCCAAAATAGGCATACCGACGAATGTCTACCAAGTTCGCCAACAATGATGTCATTGAATGTTATTAGCTGAAGTAATAAATTGACCGTGATAATAGTTTAACATGATAGGGCGTAAACGTTAATTTCCACCAAAATTTAGCTGCTCATCTAAGTGCTTAGAATAAACTCAGGCAATTTATTCTAGATTCATAACTTCCACAAAATATCACTGCAGCTCCCAAGCCTGTTTAAAACAAACAGCACTTCGTCAATATGTCGGTTTGCCGATTTGCTTTTGTTGACAAGCTAACACCTGCTCTGACACGATCATATAATGACGACCAAATATACAATCATCACAGAACTGCTTACAAAATCCCCTAAATCAAGTCGAATTTCTTGAACATCACTGGTATTCCGTATTCTTGTTCGCCTATGGATGTAATACTGGGTCAGCTTAAATGCTCTAATTTGAACATGATGTTTGTATAAATAACAATGGAATAAGATACGTCCCATTGGCCGCGAGTCCATTTGATTACTTTCCGGTACCCGATGCATTGGAACTTTGTTGTTGGGCTCGTTGATCGACCGAAATTGTCTCTCTGCTCTCAGTGCTGCCGATTTTCTGCTATGGAAATGAACACTGATTGATAATTGTCTGGCCGACACAGAGAAGCACAAACAAACGGCTCCTGCATTGGATTAACGTTTCAGCTAACCATCCAGTCTGGGCAACCTGAAGTGCTTAAGGAAAAGGGCTCCGCTAGGAGAGCAGCCACAGCAACAAACTTAGGCCTGTGTCCATTTGCCAGCTATCCAATTGAAAATATCTGCTTTTCTCGATTGTGGAATGTGCACAGCTGGCATAACCAGTTCGCTGGCGAGCCGGTCACTACTGGAACAATCGGCATCTTGCACAAACACCGATTCACGTTAATCGAGGTTTAGAATCAGTTCTTAATAATTCACTGAAAGAATTCCCTTTGAAAAATTTAAGTTACTTACGTCAAGTTATTTCTAACGAAGCAGACCATGATATCTAAATCATTCGGGTGGGCCGCGATAATGCACCATGTTGCGTTCACGATAATTAATTCATGAGCTCGATAAAGCTGTTTTCCGATATCCTAAAACAGGGGATTAGATTTATGATATCGATGACCGCAAAAGTTGAACCTTTTGTTAAATAATTTCCAGTGGTTTAATTCAAGCATGGCATACCCACCAGTGGGATGCAGTCTACCAGTCAACAGTCACTTGAGAACAGCCTCGTCCGGAAGTCAGAAAATGTCTAGTCTATATGGATACGAATGCAACTATTCACATGGGATGGAGACAGATTAACGAAAATCACAGTTAAAAAGTTGCATAGGACGGGAAACAGAAGACCATATCGAAGAATGGACCGCTCAGGAAAAACTTGCTTTCGGCCAGTCGCAAACGGAGAATTTCCACGGCACATCCCTTAAGGAGATGTGGTGCCAGAAAACGGCAAGATCGTCTGAGTCCAACAGCGTTCAGAGCAAGGGTCATAGAGATCGTGGGCCTAAGGTGATTGTACCCGTATACGAAAGTGCTTAATACAACCCAAATGGAGTCCAAAGCCGACTTGACCTATTCACACATATTTCAAGAAGAGCGACTAATTTTCATTTTTTTTCAAAAGGGATTCAATTTTTTTCTTGTTAACCGGTGCAACCATTGTTTAGAAACATTCCTTCAAAACTTACCACTTTAATCGGACTGATTTGAAAGACACGGAAAAAGAATGGTGTGTTCAAGTATTTTTTTATACTTTCATCTTTTCCAATACAGACCAGCTTCAACGGTGTGCGTGCTTTGTAGAAATCCATTCACGGACCTTGCACCACTGAAACCCTGGATAACACAATGACTGAAACAGCCCTAAGATGTTTCCTCTGACTTGGCATGAAAAGTTGAGTAATGAAACAATGAGACGATTAATCAAATAAAAACGTGCGAACTAGGCACCATTTGTGCAGTCTGGATATACATATCCGCTCTTTATCCACAACGTTCTAGAGATAAAGAAAATACTCACCGATCTGTCACAATTCATTGGCAAGGTGAATGATTTTGACCCAGACGAGGTGGACCTCGATTTTAGTGTACGTGAGCAACGGATAGGTGGCGTATTCGCTCGCGGTTGAGGGCCATGAGCTGCAGTTCCTGAAACAAGGGCAGGACAGTCTGGACGCAGCAAACGAAATCCGGAGAACCACGAGGGTTGTTCTGGTGTGCGACTGCAACAGCTAGAACTTGATGAACTTGGTCCGGGCGATAATGTCCTTCTATCGGTCAACCCATAACATGAGCTCGTATCAGGTGGTGAAGAAAAAATGGGACTGGCACATACGGAAACTGGTAGGGTTCCAGTGGTGTCTGGGTTTGGTTCGAAGGTAATGTGACCGAACTCAGAGTTGGACCGTTCCGAAGAGGTCGCTTGGTAGTTGAGTGAACAAGCTGTTGGAGACCAAGAAAACCGGAGACGGGGCAGAGGAGAAGGAGGAAGAGGTAAGGACATTGATGTCGTTGACTCCTCAGTTTGTCGTCGAGTCGGCTGAGATAATAATGCAGACGGACGAACGGGAACAAGCCATTCTGAGTCCCAACAGTTGTCCTTAATCAAATGAGCAAGTTCGACGATGACTTTTCCCTCCTTGTACCGTTGACTAGGCTCGAATGCCCGCTCGTACCGCCAGCCAAGCATTACATTACAACAGGAACAGAATACATCAGAAACAAAATGGATTCCCGTGAGTAAGACGCGTTGTTTAGCCTCCGAATAGTCAACATTGACAACCTTCAGGGACAGCGTGACAGAATACAAAAAAAATCATAGAGGATAAAGCATTTGTTGCACAACTTATTCTTGGTGTTGAGATAACCGAAAAGGTAGGTTACCACTGGTCTTCTTATGCAAGAACATTTAGTTTCCAAAACCTACCTGTCACTGACCTCACACAGTTGGGAAAATATAAAATAAACGAAAGAAGGCGGTTGGCACGTTTCACATGCAGTCAGACAGAGCCCAACTGAACCGAGATTGTTCAGAATGACTGAGGAGACTGCTTCGGTAAAATCATGATTTAAAACGTTTAAGGGATATACCTTAATGGAACTGAAAACTGGTTTTGGTGAACTCGATTGAAGACGAGGCGCTTGCAATCCAAAGGTCAAGGTCAGCGATCAAGATCTTTTTGCCTGAGCCTGGGTGAACGGAGAAAGAGGGATTTTTACATAAATTTTTAAACCTAAAAATGAAGACTCATATACAAACCAATTTTATTATCAGGAATTATAGTGACGTTTTGTGGTTGGATTACGGAGAAATCAACAGATCCAATAAGTTCACATAAGTCCCATTCAAATAACTCAGAATGGGAAAGGAACAAACCCTTGTATAGGGCAACAAATAATCTAAATGTGCAAATGATAATCAGGAATCATAGAAGCCCTAATATGCACTCGGTTCCCCTTTTTTAGGAATCACCAGCAACATATATTCACCATGTCTCGATTGGCAAATGCCAGGTGAACATTTGAATCAAAACACGTTATTCATCAGACAACGCACGACACATCTAAAAGATTCATTCTGACCTCAGCTGAGCGATACCTCAACTGTTTTCAGCACCATAAAATGAATCATTTTAGGAAGTCAATGTGACTCCGCGGTTGTGTGAAACGTGTTCCCCGAGGCAATTGTTTCCAGTTAACTAGGTTAAAAGTCTTGCTGTTGCCAACTCTGAGATACGGACAATGAAAACCCGAAGGACGTGAAAAGTGACCGCAATACAAGGTCAAACATAACGTGTTGATGGCCTCGTTTTGCCAGTTAAAGTCAATACAAATTATACAGAATCTAATCTTCACTCCTCCCCGTTCACTTGACACCTGAGTGCAACATAGTTCTCAGGTTTCTTTGCGTAACCAGTTGGAAGGAGTAGTATGTTAACATCTCGCAGTATTTGCCTTCTAGCTATATCGTTCCATTGGATAAGGGGCAATTAATGGCTTAAGTCGCATGAAGCCAGTTTGACAGAAGCGGCAAACGACGGAGAAAGAGTGATGTAACTGGGTATTAACTTTAGATTAACTTATTCATTTTTTGGTTACTATCCAAACGACGCCAGCTACCGACCGCTTCCTCACTCGACAATCTACAAAAGGCCGTGGGCCCCTGTCAAAATGAATGCGCAATGCTATGTAATTCATAAACGAAAAAGCGGCGACTGCATTCAGCTTCTTGGGAGTAACGTGCGTGTGTTGATTGTCGTGTACCGTCACAAACCTTCAGAAATTGTAAACCGCGGAATTGGGAGATAATGACATTGTCAACAAGAAACTGGACACTTTTTACGCTAATGCGGCTTAAACTCAGTTTGCTGAATTGCTTCTGATGACGACGGGTGATCCATTCTCTCACTAATGTAGAACGAGTGAATAGTCTCACCGAGTAAATAATTGACGAGATTCAACCGCTAGGGGCTTCGAAAATGTGGTTACGTATTACCCACTAAATAGCGCTTGAAGAAACCAATCCATCGAGTAGGAGCGGGGGCAGCAATCGAACGACCGAAAAATCCATAACTTCCAGCTGAATGCCTGCAGCTTCTATCGATGGCGACAGAAATTATCGCACTTTGTTGGATAAATTTAGTCCGACAAAGCTGAGCACCCTTCAGATCTTAAAGGGTGCTTCTCCATCTGTTTCCACATGCTCCATTAGTTGTGCGAAATAGAGAACGTGAATCCATAATGGAATGTCAAATTTTACAACAGGAAAAACGAAATGTGTGAACGACAACGGCGTTTTACGTGACAGACTTCAAGAGCCATCCTCACGGACGCTTCGGTGACGCTCGTGTGCGGAGTTAACGCCCCAGTGCTTCGTGGGTTGAAGGCACTCTGCGCGTTCGCCCAAGCTCCAGGACATTTTCCATGACTAAGCTTACTAACTTTCTCCCTTACGGAACGGATACCGCTGACGATATCATGGTTACTTGTGGACTAATGCATTGATCTGAAGATGACATTATTCAGTTCAGTTTGTATACCCATTTGCCTTGCACGAACCTGCTCTGGTTTCCGTTGCTATCTCGCAGCACCGAAAAGTAGTGGTATAGCTGGAAAAGGAGAAAGAACCGAAAGCGTTGCCAAATGCCCGATGTTCAATTCACTTGGCTGCTTCTAATGTCTGCTCACCATACCTCATAAGGAAACAAGCTGTCCCAGTTAGAACCTTGGAAACCTTTTAAATAAACGCATACTGTGACTCCAAAACGCGCGTGAAATATCTCACCTCTGTAATTACTGTCTGCTCCCTCTCACCTCATTCGTGAATGTCTAGTAGTCCGGTTTCTGGGGCAGGTGTTCCTGCTAGCGCTGGAGTCACTTTGATCAAGAGAGCCGAACATAAATTGTCACGGTAAATTGCTAACAGTCGCAGTTTTAATGCACGGGTTTGCATATGTTAACACCAATCGACTAGAGCGTCGTTGCCTTTTTGTCCTGTTCATGTATGCACTCAGTGGTTACGGCTATCCTGTAACTAAGGGCGACTTACAAGGGAATATGCATAAATCGAAAAAGAAAGACCGTTGGAATAATGAGCCGACGTTTCAGTCACCACGGGAAATCTACCTCAGGAGAGTTGTCAGCCAATTCGCTGTTTATGATGGTACTAATACCCAAGTTGGCTCTTTAGAGAAAGGCACATCATAGGCTCATTTTCCGTCCCAGTCGGTCGAACTGACAATGGTAATCGCTTAATTCAGACTTGCTCCGACCATAAGTTGTTTCTGGGGAGCATATTTGTCCTATACAAAACAACAACTTACTTGAGGCCACGTTCACCTCCTTAATATCGAACTCAGGTTGACCACAACGCCATTGACCACCGGTGGCGTGTTCTCGTTCGAGCTCATTTTTGCTTGAGTCTAGCCTGTGGGCATTGCAATACGAAAATCGTCCATTGTGCACAGCTGTTTACACACGATAATTGCCGACTTGAGTTCCAATAGGAGCCAGCAGTGCAGTTATCGTCACAATGAAAAAGCTAGGTTCCGAACGAACATTGGGAGCAGATCAGAGAAACATCATCTGGGAAGCTTTATTCTTCTCTCGGTAAGTGTTTATATTTTTATGGGGTGATTTTAGCCATGATTTTACTGGACTTCTGATGTTTTAAATCGTTGCCATCCCCACTAGAACTGACTCGAACTTAGGCATTTGCCTAACCAGCAACGTAGAGTAAAATCACGTCGTGCGGAAAGCTCTAGTGAAATTATCCGATCAGGCCGCCATGCCAATTTCTTGCGTTATTTATGACTTAAATAACTACAAAATCGTCGATCGATGTCGTCACAGAAAATGCAAAACGCGACAGTGCACCAAGGAGCACATTCATCCACACACTCTCATATTTGCCCGATCAAACAGACCTAAATATTTGATTTCATTATGATCCCACCTATTCGAGAGCACCTAACGAGATAATTAACACTTCGTTATGACGTTGTGATTTGTGTGGCATACAAACAAGAACTACTTACGTTGTGCCCTCCCTACGCGAATTGAGCAGTGAGTGCTTGAATGCATCGACAAATCTCACATCCTGCCCGCTTGATTGTGGGTAGTATGGGGCGCGAACGCAAGTTGCACGTTCATCTGCTGACAAAAGTCGTGGAACAATATGGAAGTGAAGTGGAATCTACTGTCTGACACCGAAGCCGGGCAATTCGTGTTGAGTGAACAACCGTTGCAAGACAATGATGGTACTAGATGTGGCTGGCTTGACTTGGATCAATTCTGTTCATTTTAATAACCTATCCAGAAGTATCAGATAGTAGGCCCAGGAAAATGAATGTACGACTTAGATCACGGTCCTACAGGGGTGGAACATGAAGAATTTCGTTGATGTGGTGTCATCATCGCAGTTTCTTGATACTCTGTGTGCTTCTACGCCATGTCCATGATGTTCTCATCCATTCCCAGCCAGTGTGTGAATCTGCAGGCAATGGTCTTTACTTCATTTATAGCCGCATGACCCGCATGCAACTGACGCAGAATCCCAGGTCGCAGTGTACTGGGTACTACTATTGCGTGGCACACTGTTAAACAGGGATGGACGACGGAAAATGAGTCTTGTCGGCGCGGAAGACCCAACGGCTCAGGGGTTAGATAATCGCGGGGCCGATATGTTTGAACGAATTTCATTGTACGTCGAAGAATCGGGTCATTCGAGGTTAACAGGCGCAAACCCGCGAGGATTGTCGGTGGTTGAACACCGAAATCTTTGTAATATTGCTAAGGCATGGTAGGAGAACTGCATTAGCAAATCCGAGGCCAGATACATTATATTCGGTTGGAAAACTCAGTCAGTGATATACATTGGATTTGAATAGGTTCATATACTTGGGACGTGTTACGTACTCTCTGAGGTCGACCTCCATGATATAGACTGTTCTCTGAGATAGGTGATGATTGGAAGATGAGTACAGGTGAGCAGCGTGTGACCTGGTGGGAGAGCATGAAGACAGTGACCAACCCGCTGTCCTCAGCAAGTACAGTTAGGTCATCAGGTTTCGGTCCACGAAGTCTCCCAGAGCGACGTTTAGCGACTTTAGATGACATGGCCATATACCGCAGTCAGTAGTGTTTACGCATTAGAAAACATTTTCGCTTCCCTGTAATTACAACTTAGGGTTTTTCTTATAATAGAAGTCGGTGGCACAAGGGAGCAACGAAAACCAGAACATGTTCGTGCAAGGTTGATAGTGCTATGCTCAAAATATAATGCGGTTTGATGACAATAGTTGTGATGTGGGGAGTTGTTAGAACGATAAACAACTGCTCGCGCATTTTCACATTCACCACATAAAATCTAGACATTGCAGCAAACAACAACGGTTGGAAATTATGGAGCTACTCTTTGCTAACGGAAATTCGATGAGACGCTAAGCCTGAAAAGAAAAAAACAAGTCAGTCAGAGCTGGCCATTAGGAGTTGAAATTCACAACCTGAGTGATTGCATAATTTAAAATGGACGTGGATCAACGTGTAGATTGAAACTAAGTGCACAAACAACTGTCTAGCAAGATTCGCAAATTCTGCGACGTGATTAACACCAATCGAAGTTCTTTTTTGACAGGTACCTACAAGGAACGAAAATTTGAAGACGCAATTTAGATAAAGGAAATTAGGTACAAACGAAACGACTCACTTGATTAAATAAATAAGCACGGCCTTGACTGCCTTGAAATGACTTGCTAATCAAGTCTTGGTGTCGCGCAAGATGCGCTCGACAGTGCAAACAGCTGTAAGTCCAAAAATTTGGCTTTGATGGAAAGTATTCTTGGAATTTGGCCTTCACCATTAGGACTCTGTAATGCGCCCTAGGGGGGAAACTGAAATTCTCGATCTGAAATAATTTCCTAGAAGACAAAAATAAGACAGGCATATGAAGTTGTCATTCTCTTCGGGGGACGAAAAACTCATTGCTCAGTTCGCTATCAGACGCCACCAGCTGAGACATCATATAGTTCTATGCAACCACGTTTCAAGGTTATAGTTACCAGTTCACCCAATGGTGCAGAGGAGCCTTGAGGCTATCGAGTTTCTCTTTCTCATAAGCACATACCCCGTGTATGCAATAAAAAATTATGGTACAGAAATTATACGGATAAAATAAGCAAAACAGTAGTGGGTACATGAAAACAGGGTTACAATACGTACACATTTGAGAGGTCACATTTTCACATCTCAGTGCATATTTACCTGCTCTGTTACAGTTAGCGGTTTGAACAGGTAGACCTGCCTCAAGAGTTGTTGTCACGGCCAGGTTAATTTAATGCTACATGCACCCCGAAAGGCGGACATTTGGCCCTCACACAACCGATACACAACCTCAATCCAAGCAAAAAAACAATGAATGTGCAACAACTTTTAAGTTAAAATATTTCCTATTCGGACTAAACGAATCTAAACAGATAGGGAATGGAAGAACAATTGTTTGCTCGGGTGCGCAAGTCAAGACACTGAAAAATAGAACGAGTGAAATCGGAAGAAATACATCCAGCTAGATGTTCATTGATGAAATATGGAGAGAGCGAGAATGACTCGGACGAACACGGGAAAAATAAAATGTAGTAGAAGAATAATTCACCGAAGTATATAAAACAGGTACATAAAAAGCAACAGCAAGGACTATCAGGAGTGAGCAAAATCTACGCGGAAGTACACGACCCACTTCGCGGTTGTTGTCACTCATGTATGCGTACCCGGTACTATCTTGTCCTAACATCCTTATACTTCGACACTCAATTGTTATATCTCACCAGAATCTAATTTGTGCATACAAGCTCTTCACCGAAAAGTCCACGGAACCACAAATGTGATCCCTTGGTAACTCTTTGTCAGTTGGGCTCAGACAACTTTGGGAACGAGGGCAGGATGTCACCAAATATACTACCTCCAAAATATACATGTGTATGCAGAATCTGTTTTTTAAATCAATCGCTTTCCGGAGAACCAAATGAATATTTCGTCAGGGTTTGGTCACTCATCTTCTAGGTGTATCTGAGTCTTAGGTTTTGGCTGATGCATCGTGTATAGCTCTTGGGTTTATGAGGGTGCACACGCTGCTAAATCATGTTAATATGCAACCCCAGGTAGGTTCTAGAATCTCACACTTGAGGATACTGTAATGATCCGCTGCCGGTTGGAACTGAAAGAGATAATGTGGTATGCTCTCCCCTTTGATGGAAAAGTCGATCAAGACTGTCAAAGCTTGTGCGTGTGCTACAGGTATGCAGGAGGCTGTCAGTCGTTCGTTTGACAGTCTGTTCATCGCAGCCCTCACTGAGCTGTATGCTTCCCATGGTTGTCCGAGCCTCGAATATTGTGGACCTGCAATTTTTCCGTACACCACCATTGAAATGAGGGATTTAGATCGTGTACAACGAAACTCAACACGCCAAGTCGGCGGACTTCGTGGGACCAATTACGAAGGTCGATTAAGACTGCTTAAACTGTATCCTTTTAGCTATCGGAGACTCCGTGGAAATCTAATCTGTCTGGAGAATTCTTCCAGGTGACATGGGGCCAGAACGGCAAGTAACGTTTTCGTTACGTGACTGCAATCGGAAGCGCGGTTACTGGCTGACGTTCCAGAAAATGGAATCCGTGGGCCTTCCTTTGGTGTATCGTCTCTCTGGGTGTGCGACTTCCCTATGGAGCTCCTTGCCGTCCTCTACGTTGGAAGAAAACAGCGAGAGCGTTACGACGAGCACTTGGTGAGGTGGTGGCAACTCGCGGATACGTGAAACGGATGTTGTTAGAGACGTTTGTGATGAGGCTTATGGGGGGCGCGGCCCCTTCTGCCTCCTATTCTCGGAAACGAGGACTAAGATGGCCTTCTAATGCCACTAGCTATTACGCAAGCCTAAGACTCGCCTAATATACACCGACGCATTAGCAGGCTCAGGCCGCTTTTCAACAGTTTAGTGCAGTTTCCGCAAGTCGCTAGGCTTTCACTGGTAGGATCCAATTTTAACTGCTACCTGTGGTGTAACGGTGACTGCAAACTCCACAGAACCAGAAACTGGTTGTTTCAAGTCGGGTACTTTCTTCAGTAGTAGGCAGTGGACAGGGCACGGCATGCACCAGAGGTACAGGCGTTATCTGTGCACATACATGTGCAAATATACGCATATATACATATGACGTCAACGTGAACAGTAAACCAGCTTGAGCAAAGGCATGACGCAAAGGTAACGAATACTAAAATAAGGAAAGGCTTAAGTGGAGCTCATGAAAGACGAAAATGTGTATATTGCACACCCATTTTTCTCCTTCTTTGTTGTCATAAACCACATTTTCAATGCTATGCTGTTTTTCCGAAAACGGATTTTCGGAATTTTTTAACAGCGACATCTGCAAAGAGAAGGAAACGACTGTAGGGCCTCCGAAATGTGGTGGTTTCGTTCTCGTTATAGTTCCACCCAAACTCCATAGAATACTCAGCGCAAGCTGCAATTTAGATTTCACAGGATAAATTTTGGCACGCGCCATCGGAGTGTCCAGAATTCTTCCGATGATAGTCACTCCAACGGGGCTTTTCCGTACTGCAGGTCCAGTACAGTGGGTCTCGCCAAAAGAAACAGAATGCCTCGTCTAACCCTGATGGCGAGAGATTTCACGAGTCGCAAGTGTTTGCAGTTCAAACCAAGAATGTAGAAAGAACAGTCGAAAAAGTACTGAATTTCATCCCTCAATGCCTTACCTCGGAACACGCCGTAGAAACACAACATTTGCCGCCCTATGACCTTGACGCGTTTTCGGTTTAGCTCAGTTACCCAAGGGGCCAGAAGAGCGTCGAGAATTCTTCCGATAGGAAGCACATAAGTTGGCATCGTCCTTTGCAAGCTTAATCATCCTCGCGTTATCTTTGGCGCCTCAATGACCCCTTTTCTGCTGCAAAGGAGTGGAGATAGAAAAATCAACCCACTGTCAAGAATGAATACTACCTGGGCGTTTCAGACGGATTTGAAGTGTCTAAGGTGATTTGCACATCTTTAGCACAGAGACAAATTAGTTCACTTCATCCCACCTATGACCAAATTCTACCTAAAAAATCTTGACAGTTTATGTCGCGACATCTCATCCAGACGTTGGCCACCCTGCCAATAGAGAAATGAGCTCCAGCTGCCAGCAGGGAGCTGTTTTATCAGTTTATTTCCATCTACCATGGTTCTTGGTTCGAGATCCTCGTTACCGTGAACGCCTCAGTTAGATCTCCCAGAATCCTTCGGCTCTACAGTAAGAACAGGTTTTAGCCACCCAATCTCTGTTCATAGATATTTCGTTTTTGACCTTTAGTCATGCGCGTGGCTAGTCACTGCGCAGTCCGTAGGCAGCACTCATGTTTGTGGAATGGGGCTCAAGCCTAGAAACAGCATTCTAAATGGGGCTTATGGAATGCGTCATAATGCGAAACGAAAACGACTTCTTTGCACGACAGCGCTGGCCTCAGACTAAAAGCTTCTACTATGGTTTTTTTCCAGCCACAACACACTGGCTAGACCAGTCGAGATCCGACGTAGCTTGAACTTTGCTTTGTTTACTGTATTTATCACGAGAAGGACACCATGGTGTGCAAGCCTAAGAACCTACTGGTTCCTAAATAACAGGCGATTCTTCCTAATTTTTGACGGCGGATCACGTGTTTCCTCCAGTTTGGCACTGGGACGACATTCCTGCCCAGATTAGCCCGCAAAATGCTGTTCACGTCATCCGCTAAGAATAACGTACGAGACTGCTCATTACATTGTGAACAGTAAAAGCAATGGCCCCAGTGCCGAGCACTAATTTACTCCAACTAGCTTCTCCGACTCGGACGTGAAAAATTCTCAGAGTCTATTTATTCACCTATCCACTTGCGTAATCCGCCGGTTGTGCCGGATGACTGCAACTTCAGCGGCAGAAAACGGAGGTTTGCCTAGTCAAATGCCTTACCGAGGTCGAGAAAATTTACTCCTTCCGCTATGTGTGGGAAGCATAGGAGACTGGTAGGCGATTTTTTTCAAAAATCCACTGCAGAGTTGATCTGCACAGCTTAAAAGTGGGTCTTAGCTGGAGGTCCATTGGAGACTTTGTAAAAGCCGGGCGAGTCTCATCCGGGACAGCTGATTGCTGGAATTTCTATTCCCTAGATTTATTCAGGCCGTATTCTATATTATCTGTAAGTCACCTCCATCCGGGAATCTATAAGAGCCATTACCCAAATAGTGAAATCAGGTGAAGCAGTCATCCGCTGTCATTCACTGCAACAGAATATCCGTCTGTGGCTGTCGGTCCGACCCTTCCCTCAGTGATAGATTTGACAGAACGTGGGCACTGTATTTGTTGGAGAGCTTCTTAT
Source organism: Fasciolopsis buskii (assembly GCA_008360955.1). NCBI lineage: Eukaryota > Metazoa > Platyhelminthes > Trematoda > Plagiorchiida > Fasciolidae > Fasciolopsis > Fasciolopsis buskii. The sequence continues at coordinate 12,575 of LUCM01008996.1, read as the reverse complement.
CAGTCCTGGCTAACCATGTCTTGGAGTTATACGTGTCTTTTAGTGCCAACCTCTTGGCTTCGTTTCTATGCGTGGCACACCGATCCCATGCCCAAATATTCTCGCAGACCTTATGCAAAAGCGAACTTCAGCCCCCGTGTTTTATAACCCTGCGTATTTTTAGCATACGGGCCCGCCCTCTTTCGTCATCCCTTCAGTGGTACAAACTCTTCCTGGGGGACCAGCAGGGACTCACTAAGTAAGGACCAATGGTTTCGCACAATGATTTCATTATTGACCAATGTCAGCTTTAGCCCCATATCAAGGCTCCGTAAGTCCATTTCCTTAATGCTTTTCGCCCTTTTGGCCGCAGCCTTTGGAAGCCGCAAACAGAATGTATTTATTGGCCACGTGAGCAATCTTTCCCGAAAGAGGTTAGAGCTACAGCTGCTGTAGATCCCTCTCGTGTTTTGTAATCACCTGGTCCAGTAGAGATGGCACGCACCCAGCTCTGTGCCCGATGGGCTTTTTTATAATTTGGTGGAGGTAATTTTCGTGCGGCCGTAATACGTGTCTTGATTTACCATTTGATGTGCGGTAATTTGAAATCACTCACCATCAGTAACTTAGGTGGAGAAGCCTTTAGCTACGTCAAGGCTGGAAAATCTTCATTGTCCCCCTGAGTGCCGGAATCTGGGAGGCAATGCACGCAAACCAAGTAGACCACCATGGGCATATGGTTATCTTCGGATAGCCACGTTTCCGTAGATACGATTACCGACAATTGCTGGTTCTTGACAAGCAAAACTAGCTCCATCCATATGTGGCGCACATTGCATGAGTTTGCGTCCACTATCACACCGTGGCCCTCAAGCCATGTGGGAGCAGCACACGCTGACCAGATGATATTTGCCGCAGCCTGCGGCGAGTCTCGAGCTCCTACGTATCCCAATTGATTTCTTACGTGGAGTTGTGCTTATGGGCATATAATGGCACTCAACTTTGATGTTGTGAGTCCCACCTGCCTATTTTTGCCCTTTGGGTGGCCCACCAGGATCCTGGTAATTTCCCCCACTACGCTATTGTGAATGAGCACCTCCCTGATCGGAAGATGATTTTTGACGGCTGCATGCCGAATTTCAACAAACAACGGTTTTGCTACTATGAATGCAAAACCTTACTTAGGCCTCTTCCATATGTCAACTCTGTTGAACTTACTTGATACTGCATTAAGTTTAAGTCTTGCAGGCTGCAGCATGTACCTCACTGATCTAAAATCCAAGTCCCTCCGATCCTTGGGTTTTTTAATAGCCGATTTCTCGCTATTGAAGATCAGATAGTTTTGCCCCCTGGCGGCGNCTAACCATGTCTTGGAGTTATACGTGTCTTTTAGTGCCAACCTCTTGGCTTCGTTTCTATGCGTGGCACACCGATCCCATGCCCAAATATTCTCGCAGACCTTATGCAAAAGCGAACTTCAGCCCCCGTGTTTTATAACCCTGCGTATTTTTAGCATACGGGCCCGCCCTCTTTCGTCATCCCTTCAGTGGTACAAACTCTTCCTGGGGGACCAGCAGGGACTCACTAAGTAAGGACCAATGGTTTCGCACAATGATTTCATTATTGACCAATGTCAGCTTTAGCCCCATATCAAGGCTCCGTAAGTCCATTTCCTTAATGCTTTTCGCCCTTTTGGCCGCAGCCTTTGGAAGCCGCAAACAGAATGTATTTATTGGCCACGTGAGCAATCTTTCCCGAAAGAGGTTAGAGCTACAGCTGCTGTAGATCCCTCTCGTGTTTTGTAATCACCTGGTCCAGTAGAGATGGCACGCACCCAGCTCTGTGCCCGATGGGCTTTTTTATAATTTGGTGGAGGTAATTTTCGTGCGGCCGTAATACGTGTCTTGATTTACCATTTGATGTGCGGTAATTTGAAATCACTCACCATCAGTAACTTAGGTGGAGAAGCCTTTAGCTACGTCAAGGCTGGAAAATCTTCATTGTCCCCCTGAGTGCCGGAATCTGGGAGGCAATGCACGCAAACCAAGTAGACCACCATGGGCATATGGTTATCTTCGGATAGCCACGTTTCCGTAGATACGATTACCGACAATTGCTGGTTCTTGACAAGCAAAACTAGCTCCATCCATATGTGGCGCACATTGCATGAGTTTGCGTCCACTATCACACCGTGGCCCTCAAGCCATGTGGGAGCAGCACACGCTGACCAGATGATATTTGCCGCAGCCTGCGGCGAGTCTCGAGCTCCTACGTATCCCAATTGATTTCTTACGTGGAGTTGTGCTTATGGGCATATAATGGCACTCAACTTTGATGTTGTGAGTCCCACCTGCCTATTTTTGCCCTTTGGGTGGCCCACCAGGATCCTGGTAATTTCCCCCACTACGCTATTGTGAATGAGCACCTCCCTGATCGGAAGATGATTTTTGACGGCTGCATGCCGAATTTCAACAAACAACGGTTTTGCTACTATGAATGCAAAACCTTACTTAGGCCTCTTCCATATGTCAACTCTGTTGAACTTACTTGATACTGCATTAAGTTTAAGTCTTGCAGGCTGCAGCATGTACCTCACTGATCTAAAATCCAAGTCCCTCCGATCCTTGGGTTTTTTAATAGCCGATTTCTCGCTATTGAAGATCAGATAGTTTTGCCCCCTGGCGGCGATATGTAGTAGTTCCCCCCTCGATCCCGAAATTCTCTGACCAACATATTTGACGTGAGCTGGTGATCTTCGATTCCAGCATCTGCCCTCGGCTGGAACCTACACTCCTCTGTTGTACGCAAATTTGGCCTCCCCCATTTTATCTCGGATCTTTTCTCCTCGAACTAGCACTGAGATCATGGGTGTTGATGCCACAAGCCCAAATGTTGTTATGTTTACGAGCTTGGTGAATTATTCTCTGCATTTTCTACTATTTTTGCCTGATACGTTTTATTCGCCTATTCCTTAAAATTAGAACAGAAACAACCTGACCATTCATTTTTGGCATAATTTGTTTGGTGCTCGTTCTGCAGCCCCGAACATCTCTCATGGGTCTATTCTCTACTCAGTACCTTGAAACGCCTTTCCCACAAGCATCTGTTAAAAAGGGATAAGACACCCATAGCACGAAGGCATTAAGCAACAAACGGTACAAAGCTGGATGAATATTAGATCCAAAGTTTTACAACAAAGAGTAGAAGATACGAATCAGGAATCATCCATGGTAGACAGCAAACTATTGGCCGTTGGGCAGAGCACTTCAAAGATCTGTTTAGCTGGTCACGCGACAACGTATTTAGGCCGACTTCTGTAGTTGCGAATCCGAACGGAATTGGAATTGGGGTGGAACATTTGACATCTAAAGAGAGGGAAGCAGCCAGTTCCGACGAATTTCTCCCAGTTATCTTTAAAATGGGTGGTGAAGCCCTCATTAAACCGATGAACGTGCTGTATGACACTTCGAATGAGGAGCGTATTCCGTTTTCGTGGGGTGAGTTACTTATTTTACCGACCTTCAAGAAGGGTACACGGGGTGACTGCAGCATTCACCTTGCGATTAGCCAAATTCCGGTAGTTACTATGGTATTAGTTTTGACAACGCTGTGCTATTTGCAAGAGTAACATCCGAGAATAGCAGGTGGGGTTTCTTCCAGGTCTAGATTGCATCGACCAGATATTCACTCCTCGCAAAATACTAGAAACGAGACACGCAACGGCACCGAACGAGCTCGACGTGAAAGGCACGTTCGATTAAGTAAATCGGACAGCACTACTCATTGCTCTCCACCGGAAGAGTGTGCCAACGAAGTTCATAAACGTATTGCAAGCACTGCATTGACAGACCTATGGGCGCGTGAGATTATAGGGTGAACTATCAAGTTCAACCGAAACGATCATGGCGTTCGTCAAGGGTATCCCGTTTCTCCATTCCCGTTCAACTTCGTCATGGACGAGGTGATGGGTAATGCTTTAGGCGGTCTCCAGGATGTAGGAATCAAACTGGGAAATGGAGGGAAGTTGGGTGAATTAAACTACGCAGATGACGTTTGTTCCTGTTCAAATCCCCGGGCCATACACAACACGCACTGGACAGACTCGAGGTCGATTGCTGGGTTTGGCATGTGCTTTACACCTTCAAAGTGCAAAGTGCTGTTACAGGACTGGACGACCGTATTCCCTAAATTGATACTGGATGATAGGGAACTAACGATTGTGGACTGTTTCACATACTTTGGCGGGTGCGTGTCGAACGATGGTAGCCCGGCATTGGAGGTATATCGAAGGCTCGTATAGGAGATGTTGAT
>LUCM01008995.1:0-13341 GCA_008360955.1 Fasciolopsis buskii | reverse complement strand
TTAATTTGATCTTGCCTTACACATCTCTCTCGGACGTCAAGAAATTTACCCATTATTATTATTATCAAATGTTGAGATGTTGTGTATATTTTTAACAGAAACACTCGCGCCGTGCTTGCGTAAGTAACGCGCTATTTTCGGCTGTATGCAGAATTTAGCTATACTTTTTGCATACTCCTTATTGCCTAATGGGTTCAGGTGTATAAAGACTTGAACTCCGAGAAAACACGGGACTGCAAATGCGTGGCGGTAACTGGCAAAGAACGGAAAAGAGAAGAATTTAGTTGGACGGCCAGACTTCGTCAACGATGGCTGCTGGTGTTATTCATTTAACCCAGGACGAAACAGCTTTTATCCGATGAACGTTCTAGTAGTGATCTTCCAGGGTACATATTACTGGTAACCGCATGAATGAATCGTTTTGATCAGATTTGTTTTCTCCCTCATGCATACATTTGAGTATCCTGGACCTCCCCTTTGCTTCTCTCATTTCCGCTCTCCTTTCTCTTTTTTCTTCTATTTTCTTCCTCCTTTTACTTATTTGGTCCAATTCTATTCCCGAGATTTTGTTAAGGATGTTGCGCTTAGTAGCGGTATGTCTGCACATCCATTATATCTTTCCCTAGCGGATCACTGATTTGTTCCTCCGGATCGCCTGTTTAATTAAACGTAGATGGTCCAGCGTGATCAGCTGCTTTCTGGTTGCTACTCTTGAGAAGGTGGCCAGATTTTGGCACCAACTAAGACCAGCAGTGGGCTCTAGCAAGCTCTTTGAAAAGTAATAGCGGAAGATGTTTGCTTTTAGGGGTATGAATGACTCAAGATTGACAGCGAAGTGGCAAGTGGTCCATCCCGAAAAGCCGTTCCCGACCGTCGTTGCCACGTCAGTTAATAGCATTGGAAAAAGCAAGCCGGTGTTTGGTGTGACATACTGACGCAATGCGTTAAAGAAAGACAAGAGGCGACCAGGGACCGAATGTGAGAACCAATATATTTCAATGTCTTTGGAGACCCAGCTCACAAACTTGGGCATCCGGGGTTCATCATTTACTGGAGGAATCTACCGAAGATCATTCAAAAAGCGATAGACACAACCCGATATCATCCGATATTTTAACCGTGCTAAGCTATACGAAGTCGCCCACGGCTTAGAGTAAGGTGGTTGAAGTGTGGACCTGAAGTTGTCCTTTCGTGCACCAGGCATCCACTCCTTTTCGAAGGACTCTGCGCTTTAAGAAGAGAAAATGAACGGCCATGGAATTTTCGCCCACTCAACCGGGGTCCATAAGCCAGGTTTCAATCAGTAGACGAAATTTAATCTTTTGTTAGGGTAGATGGGTGTATGTAGCGCATCCCACTCCTAATAGAAAAAAAATTAATGTGCAACAGCTCGAAAGGCCGACAGACCCCCTGTTTTCCTGTGCGGATCGTCAAGTGGTCAGGCAGTCATTCCTAAACAGCTGCCTTTGCAGTCCGCAGTGTGCTTGGTGTGAGTGTGGGAGGCGCAAAATTATATTAATGGCTGAATGTGAATCTGACTAACTTACGTGCTGACTGGATCACGCCAGGGCAGACGGTAGCTCAATGCTATTTAAAGAGTCACAAGTGGTTCCTGCTGTGTATTATACTATAGGGCATGTGTCGTCAGGAATAACTAAGGAAAAGTGTACGTTTCAGTCCATAACGGGAAGATTAGCGGAGGGTGGTAAAGTGGTTTGAGGAACCGGTTAACCAAACAAAGGCGGGAGCTGAAAAAAGAAATAGTGTGAAGTCAAACAGTTCGGGAGTGGATGCAGCATCCCTATAGTGTAGATAGTTTTTTCACGTCTGATTACTGTTTTGTCTTGCGAGGTGGCGCCAACTAGCATTTGGAGACCTTGTCATCAAAGCACAAAATTCGTACCCATTCCATGCTATCCCTTTTTGCCATGGGAAGACGATAGCTAGCATTTCAACGCTCTATGGGTTCCATCGTCACTTGCTGATTTGGTAGACTACAAGTGATATTGGTAGTGCTTTGAGTGACACCTGAGTGCTTTCTGTTGGATGTGAGGTGAATGAAGTAGGGCTTGAGATATGTTGGTGTTTCTTGGGGGTCGCGGTGAAAATAAATCTGAGGCACTCAAGTCAACAACCAATACCTTTGTCTTTTCGAACATGGGGTTGAAAAGATGGACTGCGCAGGAGATAGGTGGCAAGATGGGGACTGAAGATTGTACCATCGTTATGAACCGATATTATGCTGGAAAGCTTTCCTAATTAACGTTGCAGCGGCGTCTTATCAACATGCATTTTTGTGGACTCGAACTGTATAAATCTAGGTTCCAGGTTTTGTCTGTTAATACGGCTCCTCGCGAATTCTCTGGTGGGGAACTGAACGAGGAGGGGCAAAAAGTGGTTGAGTGTGTGAGAATGGGTTGTTTCTACTCGGTTTTCAAGAGCATCAGAGGGAGCGGTATTAGGCGTAAGGTTAGTAGAACGAAGGAGGTACACAAAGTTACGTGTGCCATTTGGGATGAGTGATGAAGATGTACTGGAAGTTACTCTGACCGAAAGATGTGTTCCCCTGCTCGCAACCATGAGTGTCTTCTCCAGCCTAAATAAGCAAACGCACAACGACAATGCGGCGCCTATTGCAAATAAGCGTTTCTTAGGATTCCTCTGCATCTTTGGGGTATCTTTAGGTCTCCCCATGGTGGCCTGTAAACTACTATGTACTGATTCAAAAAGCGTATTCCGCTGGGGTGGACTAAATTACGAGACTACATACGGATTTTGTGACCCACCTTTGGACTTCCACGCTATGCATGTTGTCCTCCGAGAATGAACGGCGGGTCCAATTAGAGTTGAGAATAACTCTGGAAAAGAAACAGTGGGGAATCTCAGTGGGGTCCTTCAGCCTGAGCAATGAAATCTGGGCTAGCAGGCTACGGTAGGCACTGTGAAAGGCCCTCCATGAATCGATCCCAGATCCCGCTATTGCATGGAGTTTTCCAGATTATTCTCTCAGACCTTGTGCGATGACATGACGCCCGAATATGGGCACTGCATTGAAATTACCTGCACTGAAAGGGGGATTGGTGATGGTGTTATCCGTGGCTCGACGAATCCAGAAACCCAAAATAAGGCGAAAGACCGGCCTTCCAAGGAGAGACTTAAAATTCAGCCTATCCTAGAGTGAATATGACACCCATTCAAGCTTCCAAATAAGTGTGTTGCCGGCTGATATCACTAGCTTCCATAGCTGCAAATGTTCCTCTGTTTCTGAAAGACGAAATATTAGGCGTATTGTCAGATCCAGCAAATAAGTTTTGCCTTTGCTCCTGAAACTTGCTTCCCTAGCTCTGGGCATACCGCCACCCACCAGGTATCCAGAGCCTCAGTAGATCCAAACGCAACATTATAAATAAAAATTTCTGGCCGTCGATTCCATAATTTATTCACCACACCGGTGAAGTACCCAGCTTTCTTTTGGGGTCTTGTCTGGTTGCACTGGGGTCTTAAAATAAGCCTTCTTGTGCCCCTGCCCGGTGAAAGAGTGTACAGTTCCTTTTAATGTATGCCTGAAAGATCCTTCATATATTTTAACGCCCCGGTCTGCTAACCTGGCTTGCTTCAGCTTCCGGGGGGAAAATAGTTAGAGCCGTAGGAACATCCTTTGTACCTTTGGCCATTTGTCCTCTCAGTGACCAGGCTGTGCAGCTTTTCTAAGCAATTTACGTTTCTTTAAAGGTACAGCGATTAGGCCTGAACGATGTACTGTACATGTGGTCTGACGACAATCCTACATATATATACACCGTATGCTTCGCGGCATCCGAAAGACATGCGCAAGGCAAGGTCAAATTTACACACGCAGTGGACACGCGGGAAACGAAACCTAGACTTAAAGATGCAACGTGTCTGTGCCCCTATGATCATAACCTGCAAATGGATGGGCCAAATACGAGTTTTCGAGATTTTAAATCAAAGTTGGATAATCATTCACCACGGCTTTCTGCGGCTGATTATCAGTCGCGCATTGCGATTCAATCCATGTCTAAACGCGTCAGAGATGCGTANTATCCACCGTCGGGCTCCGTCCATGTTGTGTGCCAGCAGTGAGCACACTTAGTGCACTTAAACACGAAATGACTCGTTGTCCGCTACTTGCAAACAGTCCCAGTAAACTATTTCTCGGCCTTAAAAATTGAGTTTTCTACTTTTTTGCTTTTCACTGGCATACTTGTAATTCTCCTATTGCTTTGCAGCATCCCATTTAACCTTCCAGTGAGCCTCTGAAAAACTCATTATTGCTCCCACCATCTTATCCCATTCCACTTCTATCATCTGCATTTCCTGTGCATCATCCATGTATGAATTTGATCTTGCCATGCGCATGCCTCTCGCAAATCGAGAAATATACAGTATTATTATTATTATTTAATGTGGCAATCCAAGTCTGCATAAGATCATTGGCAAGATGGTTAAGTGGAGAATGGGCCAGAAATTTGTGTTCAGAAAAATTAAGCAAGCCTTACTTTTCTGAACACCATAGTAATAATAACGTGCACATTTCTTGACATCCGATAGACATACGCAAGGCAAGATCAATTTTACACAAAGATGGTGCAGTGAACATATGAAAACAAAGTTCTGTCGTGAAGACGCGGTGTCTTTTCGCTCATGGACATAACCCGCAATCTCATAGAATGAAAACATGTTTTTGAGCTTTTGAATCAAAGCTAGATAATCCTTCGCTAAACCTTTTGGGGCAGACTATGAGTCGCAAACTGCGAGTCAATTCGTGTTTAATTACATCAAAGGTGCGTGTTGCAGGGGCAAAAGTTGCCCGGGAAGAAATGGTCGGCGTTATCATGTAACCAGATTGCCAAAAAATTAAGAGGGTTATATGGTGAAGATAAAGATCAAGATAGATGTAATAGCGGGCTGGAGATCAGTCTAGACCACACTGAACACAATCTGAAATGGATGGAGAGTGATAATTAACAACATTCATGAGTCAAAATAATGCCGAACATGGAAAAACGGGAAGCCTTCAAGGTGGCTTCAAACTATTTACGAGACGAAAGTATGTGAAGAATTGTGCATGGAGAGTCAATGGAATTCACAAGAAAGTACTTATGCGGCTGGGAGCAGACTGTGATTTTTGGTGGAATGTAAACGGGTACGCGTAAGAATAACAATTAATCATTAAATACACTTGCCATGAATGACTTGTGTGTTGTCCTTGTTTACTATCGGAGATTTTGGTGTTCCGCAGCGGTAGGGTTTTGGAGGTTTGAGGATTGCGCGGCATTTCAGTAGTGTTAGTAACTGTTTTAGCCAATGGCAATGGCTCATCCGAGATGAGGCATCCGGGACGGTCATCGGCATGTCTTGTTTTGTCTTAGGGTTACGCGGCCAGGTACTGGACCGTCAGATCCAGATAGCAGCTTCCTAACGAGGACAGGCAACCAGGATAAAGGATTGAGTGATGCATTCGGCGAGAGTCTTCTTTGTATCTGTGGTTGATGGCGAGCTACGAGGAGTGGTTTAACGCAGGATTCGCTCTCTTTTACAGAATGATACAGCGTTTGTTTAAAATTTTTGACGACAGCTCAAATCTAGGCGCACTGTGGAGCGGCTTCTTTAACACTGTTGTGTTCCGGTGTCATTTTGGCTTTTAGTAGACCAGCAGGTATTTGAGGGAAAACAACATGGTAGAAGTCGAAGGTTAAGGGTGCTCCATGGATCCGTCAAGGCCAAACTCGCATAGTCTAGGGCAGGCAAACGTCCATTGAACGGGTTATTTGAGGTGCACCAAAGGATACACAATATCTCCATGTTCATCCAGGTGCGCAATGATTTCGGATACGGGGTAATATAAAGGCTTATATGAAATTCATAGGCAGTGAAATCAAAGGACATTTAATCTGTGAAGCCAACGGTTTACGCGCTGTAAGCATTCGCTTTCTGTTTATACTAGTAATAGACGCAGACGGGTAGGTTTTCCTCGGCTTGTGCAATGCGCTTGAACGGACTGATAATGAGACTTTGGAGGAGATGATTGCTGAGTCGATAGGGGGCTGATAGGTAGGTAAGACAGCAGCAGGCGTAAAAGTGGGAAGCCCGGAACCTCGTCATTTAAACACCGTAGGAGACAGGGTTCCCGATCTAAGTATCAATACGTTTTGAGAAACCTTGCGGTTAAATTTGTGCCGAATATCCACAGCGGCATCAGGATTTAGGATTAAGGAAACGGACAAAGGGCCTTAAAAGCGGTGAGATCTATGCGTCTTTAGAGATGATGGGCTTGAACCATGGGGTAGTTAAAAGGGGAATCAGGAAGAGGTCATTAAAGTAAATGCGAAACCTCGGGAATCCTTAATGCCGTGTACAGTATAGATTCGGGCGTAAGCTGTAATTCTAATCCATGTTCGCAGACATTATTTAGTCTAATGTCAATTTTTGACATGAAAAGGAAGATCCGGAACAAACATTCAGTTTCATAGCTATACTTCAACGTGGGACAGGTTTTGAGCATAAATGCAACCAACTGAATAGTTTGTTCCAGAGTTTGGAGTGGGCAACTTCAGGAAGGTTGTCCATGACCAAAAGCCTAGCCAGAGTGACTCTAATCAAAGGTGTGGTTCGGACCAAGCATTGATCCATCAAAGTGTCGCTCTCATCTCAACACGATCTGATTTTTGTTCCATACCCTCCAGAATCAATATTTAGAGGAACTCCACTGTCCCATATTCAGCACCAATGTTGAAACATCGTGACCGGGTTTCAGCCAAATTCCTGAGCAGCCTGTCCTGATGCAATTTGATTATTCCCTAATGAGTGTTTTATATTTTTTACGAGGTGATGAGAGCAATTTATTGTGATTTACTTCATCAATTTTTTCTCCTAATTTATTTGTGAAACATTTTTTGACTGAAATGCGACATTATTTCTTGTACGCAAGCGTCTATACAGTGTAATACAATACAGTGAAAATTTTGCTACCTCTTTTAGGTGAGTTGTTGCAGTGCAAACACTAGTGTGACAAAGTTTGAAGAGAAACCCCAGGTAAAGTTTGGCACGGAGGAGCAAAAGTGAGTCAGAACGAGAAAGCCCCCAACTTGCCTTACGGCTTTGGTTAACTAAGGGACAAAAGCAATCCAAAGAGAACGTCTGTTTAATTTTGACCAACTTCATGCCTAAACACAGGGCGCAGCTTCCGGCTTGAAACCGGTAGGCTTGCCATGATATGTGCGAAATGCACATGGGCTCAGAGCAGTTCTTCTTTTGATTGGGGCAGTTTGGTGTTGGGCTTGCACAGGAAAGTTGAGAGAACAACAGTGATGAACTTTTTAACCTTTTATTTTAAAATTTAAAGAATTGAGTAAGCAACTTATAGACAGGATACCGTGGAATGTGAGTAGATGTGATATTTGAGAACTTTTGTGAGTAGAATGATTCAAGAACTACTTGCTAACCCTGTTTTCTAGAGACACGTGATCTCCATTCAAAGGTACACGGGTGAGGCGTTTGGGCAAGTCTAACACAGGCTTATTATTTCAGTGCCTTTAGAAAAATAAAACTATTGGGCCATAACAAACAAGCTTAAAATGACGCTGATGTGCAATACAAGAAGAAAAGTACCTAGAACGCTGCCCTGAATAAATCCACACGCAGCAATGCAGCGCTGGAAATAAAATCCGTTAATACACGCAACTTGGAAGCGATCGCAAAGAAAGAGTTACAACAAGGATAGGAGTGAATTTGTTATTTCACTCCTAGCTTTCGCCAGATAACGGGAAAGCGAAAAATGGCGAAAAGTCCATAACACCCTCACAATAGAGAGCATAAATCGGTGCATATAACCATTATTGGTAACCATGTTTAAGAAGTCGAAATACCACACGCGGCAGGTTCGTTTACCCAGGATACCGGTCATTGGCCAGCCAGTATTCTTGGGAGATGCTGGGAAAAATTGCTATGTGGTCAATCGAGAGACATTTCTCAGAGTAGCGCAGAGACCCTTTTTGGAGTGTGGCAACAATGGAGGTCTTCAAATGCCACGGGAAAGTGGCGCTGGGTACGAATGAGGAGAACATACCTGAAGGAAGAAGTTCAACGTCTGCGTGAAATGCTTCCGGTGGTGCTCCGTCAGGAACGGGACATTGAGATAGTTTAGCATGTCTTGTTACGTCGTCGAATAGAGCAGGGAAACCTTACACAATTCCAACTTGCGGAGGATTAATGATCCTGGCGGGTTGCCGAAAATGAAGATGGACAAAAAGTATATAATAAATTCTTATGCTTTGTCAGCAGGGGTCTCCATGTTTGGGGAGTTGGCGATGATGAATCTAAAGATGGCCGAGGAATTTAATCTGTCTATTTCACATAGACTTACACTCCAGTGCACAGGTATATGCTTATAAGGTTCTTGTGCGTATTTTCAAAAATAAGTATCCACGGATTCACGCAATTACCTTTTCAGTCCCGTTTGGGTCACATCGGAACTTCCTCACTCATTGTCACCTTTCATGAGTTTCCCAGCTTCTTTCTCGTGCCTGCCATATCCGAGCTCATTTTCTATCTGCAGCTGATACCTGCCGCCCTATCCTCTACTTACTGTCCCTCATTGCACGTTCTCTTTCTACCATTCTTTGCCCAGGTTTCACATGTGCGCACTTTTAATAATAATAATAATAATACTGTATATTTCTCGATTTGCGAGAGGCATGTGCATGGCAAGATCAAATTCATACATGGCATGATGCACAGGAAATGCAAGATGATAGAAGTGGCAATCGGAGATAAGATGGTGGGAGCAATAATGAGTTTTTCAGAGGCGCACTAGGAAGGTTAAAATGGATGCTGGCAAAGCAATAGGAGAATTACGAAGTAGTGGCCAGTGAAAAAGCAAAAAAAGTAGAAAACTATTCAAATTCTTTAAGACCGAGAAATAGTTTACTGAGCTGCTTGTGGCAAAGAATAAGGCGGAAACCGAAGTACATTTACGCTGAGTATTAAGATGACCACCTAAGTGTGCTCCACTGCTAGACACACAACATGGACGAGAGCCCGACGGTAAGAAGATAAGATGATATATGGCCTAGAACACCCAAGCGTAACGGAACGAATTACGTAATGGACGGAAACGGAAGCTGAAGGAGAGGGACAAGCAATTGTAAAATTGGAAAAAGGTACTGATAGAAGATGCGTAAGAAAACCAGACCAGAGAACGTCAGAGACAAAAATTGGAAGGACGCAATACTCTGACAACGAAAGGGACCCAAAAAATTATGGAAAAAAGATATTGTCTCAAAGTAATCTGGGAGGAAAATTGTGAAGCTTTGGAGATCGCGGAAACTCCAAGGATATTAATTAAGATCTACATACAGAGTGGTAAGCATTACGAAGTCTCGTCACAGATAAGGAGAGTATGTCATGCAAGAACACTCAAAATACAATAGCCAGAAGTCGATCTATGCTGTCCATTTGCATTGTCGGCATCTTTTTATCCAGTCAGCACAGTACGGGTGGAATTATAAAGCGCGTAAGCCGTATCCGGGGGGAACAAGTATGCCAATCGGGGGGGCGATTTGTTAATTCGATTCTCAGAAGATGCGAGTAGAAATAGCATATCCAGTGCACGACAATCACCTGCAGTTACCGCACCGGGACCGCCAGACAGGGAGTGAACGTTTACAACTTCGGAATCGCCAGTACGAGGAACCAAGTCAACAGGCAACAGTAATAGACAAACGTCGCCTGCGGATTGGCGACATCTAATAACGCAAGACGACAGATAGTTTTTCCTGCGCTGGGTCCAGCTGTGCGGTTATGGTGATATTGGGGATCGCAGAACAAACCCATACCCATACACCATATGTGCATACTATCTCAAATGACAACGGTAAGCAGATTATTCGGCGCTAGATGAAATGTTAGGCGGCGCCAAGAACACCTACTCGACACTCCGCCCAAGCATAGAGAGGCGAAAATGAAGAAAAATAGAAAATTAGAAAAAAAAAAAAAAGGCAAAAGAGCCGAGAGGAATACACCAGGCTGTGTTTAAAATCACAGGTGTCGATCAGACATCGATCAGTACAATAAGGTAGCTGACATTTCGGTCTACCCACATTGGGAGAATTTGAGAGTTAGTGAAGGAGGGTACATTCAACTATACAAGGGAGGTCAGAAAGTGCATAAGAGAAGACCGTGTGATTGAAGTGAAGAATTGAGGAGAAGTCCCGAATCCTGATATAGTGGATATCAGCAAAGAATAGATTCACAACCTAAAATTCTATCCCATGTTCTAGGCCCCGTCCTAGTCCAAATGTTAGCCTCGTGGCAGTTAATTAAGGCCTGGACATCCAGTAGCTTTGCCAGCATGGGCTTATGAACTGGGCTAAATTTGGGCACGGACCGCAGGGAAACTAGAGAGTTTGTTTACACACATTATCAGAGTAGGGCAACTGTTAAAATTGTAGCCCTGCAACTCGGAATAGTTCGAGTCAAGGGGTATTCTTAACGAGTAGATATCATACCACGAAGATAGATATGGGGGACGTCGGCCGTCGCGTTACTTTTGTAGTAGATGACATTTATTATGGCAAGATACAAGAGAAACGCAAGTTAAATTACACTCTATAAGCCACAATGCGTTCATGTCCAAGCAGCTCGGCATTCTGGCCCTGTATTTAAGCTAAATCAGGGACCTAGAAGATTCCTAGTGAATGCACGCTGCACACTCACTCTGATTGCAATTCGATCGACTTACGCATATGCGTAAAGATAATCGGCGGCAGTTTTCGAAAGTGGGGGCCTACATGACTTGACAGGTGATATCTGCAGCCCTATAGTTGCGAAATGCCCTTAAATCATATCGGCGGATGCTTCTTAGCTATAGCAGGTTCTGAATCAGTGGGCACGCTCGAAGAGGAGTGAAAAGAAGCAGGAGTATTGGGCAACCCTAATTCCGTTAACGTGTGTGAGGATATCAAGGATGCCATCCGTCTTATGAGGGGCGCCCCGGAGGAACATTATGCCACTGTACATGTATTCAAAGAGCTTATTGTCAGCAGAGACTTCATAAGCCACCTTGGAACACCCAGGTGTATCAATGAGACCTAAATCTTCATGAAAAATGCAAGAGTGGAGCTAAATAAGCATCCTAACAAGAGTAGAGCTAATTTAATGTACGGCAAACAGAATGTGTGTGCCATGACGAATAACTTTAAGAACGTCATTAATGATTATAGCAGGAACAGGAGGTGGCGCTGAAACGCAACCTCTGAATGGACAACACAATTTAATAGGCAGAGGCTGAGAAAAAATAAACCATTAATATTGAACTACCTGAAGAGCGAATCGGAAAAGGTAGAATGATTAGCCAATATAGAGAGGAATTGCTTATTCCATAAGTCCATAATTTGGCCAAAGTCGGGAGTTCGGAAAACGCAGGTCCAAAAGTCGTTGAACATGTCTAAAAAGATTATGCAGCATCGACTCGGTGGAACGGGGCACTTTGGTGACCAGTTCAAAGAAGTCAAACTGACAGGTAGACAGGATCGGCCCCCAGGAATCCGGCGTTGGGTGTTTGATAAAGTTGTCAGTAGTAAAGAAATTAACTCAGTCTGTTTTTTCCCTTTAAACAAATCTTTTCCAAATAGAGCCTGGATAGGACTGGAGTGTGGTTATATGGGCGCGCGTAAAGATTTTCAGGTTCATCGTGAATGGAACCCCGTTTTTTGATGGTGGACAATTAATGGAGTTTTCCATTGTGCTGTGGAAAAGGTAGAGGGCCGGACAATGGATAGCGAGAAGAATTAAAAAGAAAGCAGTGAAAGATCTTCCGAACCAGCCGGTGCGAAAAATAGAAACTGGTTGGGGAGCCATCATGGCCCAGGCCTGTGGATGCCCTGCAATAATTGCATCACATTGGTATCCAGCAATGTGAACGAGATGGAGCAGTAAATCTAACCCGAAGTTAGAAAATGGTAGTTGGATTTCAGAGTGTTCCGATGTGTCATAATGAGAAGTAGAATGGAAAATATGTACTTGAAGGCTTCGTGCCGAGTCTACAGGGGACTCAATAGACTTGAGCTATTAAAATGAAATGAGTAGTTCGAAGATTGAGTGTTGCGAGCGGGTAGCTTTGAAATGAGGGAAGTCACTTCCGAAGCTGGTGTTGGGCAACCCAAAGCTAAATCTCCTGCCCTTAACCTAGTTCGGACTCCAATAAGAAATCTGCTTGTGCAAGCGAATTGACCCTTGGTACAAAAGCGGGGAGAGTCTCTCCCGGTTTGTTTGATAATTTTGAGCCTTCAAAATTTCGTCTGAGCCGACAAATCCTACTAGGCCTCTTGGTTTATATGTGAGTGGTCGAGGGGACAGACGATTAATTAGTAAAAAAGAATTTTGCGTAAAGGTCGTCCGCCGCTCTCTGCGGCAGACGATAGAAAGAAGGCTGGCCAATCAAAGGGTTACGCCAGAGCCTCAGGGATTTTCGGTCCCAACGAAGTTGAAACATATAGGAAGAGGCAGCAATGATGTCGAGGATACACAACATGGGAAGTGAGAAGGTTTGTTACGGAGAGCGGAAGCTACACGTGACGCATACTTATGTGGTCCGTTCACAGGGAAAGAAGTTTTAAAGCACTGAAACCTTAACTTAGGAGTGCTATGCTAAAAAACTAGGTCACATAAAGATTAATATATCTAGTAACTTGAATGGGCGTAGAATACCCATGCTGAGATCACAAATCCTTCAGGCGTAGAAACGTTTCAAGAACACAAGGGTTATAAGGGTGAGGTGAAGAGAACAACCACCAGACTACCACACGACGAGACCAACAAATTTTAGGAAGCAATTGAATTCACATGACAATAAAATAACTTACGAACGCTGGGTAAGGAACCAGAAAAGATAAAAAGATGACAGGCTTGAGTTAGACGAGAAATATAACGGAAACATAAATACGAATTGATAAAGGTCAAAACCGTAACAAAACACAATCCCTATTCTAGATTACGAGATACGGGTAATTGTACCAGAGCAACCCAAAAACAGGGTGTACACAGGGAATAGAACCCACAGAACACGTGGATTGTGATGGAGGGAGAACGGAAGCATTAGAGTTGAGAACATGAACTTTACGTAAGCTAGGCAACCACCTACCTCTACACGCATTTGACCTATATTGGTTTGAAAGGGCATTATAGCCAGCCAAGTGAAAACGATCGAGAAGTACGGAACTGTGGTCTGCTTAGCCAAGTCGTTACCAAATAATATCGTAAGACGTTTCAGCTTGCTTAACAGTCTCGGCTCCCCTT
The DNA here is from genome assembly GCA_008360955.1 of Fasciolopsis buskii. Taxonomy (NCBI): domain Eukaryota; kingdom Metazoa; phylum Platyhelminthes; class Trematoda; order Plagiorchiida; family Fasciolidae; genus Fasciolopsis; species Fasciolopsis buskii. The sequence goes on along the minus strand of LUCM01008995.1, from coordinate 24 downwards.
ACTTATGAGTCAGATCTCTCTCTT
>LUCM01008992.1:45431-75991 GCA_008360955.1 Fasciolopsis buskii | reverse complement strand
GTTCAAATTTCATTTTGGCGGATCATGGAAGTTCGATGAGTCCGGAAGCGTAAACATACCGAAGCTGGGTACAGCAATCAATTCCCGAAGACACGCCAGGTGCCGCGGTTGGCCATGTTCTCGTCCAAACCTTCGATCGCATCTGTGAAAAGTGTATAGTTTGTTTTACGGCAGATAAAAGGAATTCCATAGATTGCAGGGCCCGACACCCCCCCCTCCGACAGGAGAGTGATACTCAGCACAAACCAGAGTGAAATTCATTATAACGAATAAAACTAGTTGGGATTTGATTCTTCTGGGAATGCTGACAACGTTAAGCAAACCAAAGGAAAGTTTAAAAAAAGTAGTAAAATCAACCCTTAAAAGTTTTAGAGAAGGGTCAAAGATGTCACTATGGTTGCTGAGGACAGGTCACAATGACGTCCCAGTTTGTTGCTAGAACCCGAACGTAATCGAATTGTGGTTACCCAAAATTATTTACTATTACCTTTCTTTTTACTTTTTATTGATGAAATAACAATGTACACCATTTTTCAGGACGGGAGCCGGGGCCAACAGAGGACTGCCGAATGGGGAATTCGACGGACGGTGGGAAGATTCGAACTCGTGACCTTCACGTCCAAACGCCACGGCCTTATCCGCTTGATCACAGGCACACACAGGGTAGAAGAAAAGATTAAAAACAGCGAGCCTTTCCAAATGAACAATCTCACTGTTGATGTTCTCATGCAACCACATCTTTGCAACAAAATCGTTCTGATTTTCGCTTATCTTCGAACAGGCACTATGATAGTAAACTCCAACAGCGTACCACTAAAAGGGTTAATTGGTACTACTCATTAGTGCTCGTAAGCATGTGTTTGATGAGTACTATTCATGACTTGTTTTCGGAGTGAGTATGGTGAAACGGGTATGCCCTAAAGCCGTAGAACTACATAGGGTCTTATTAGATCAGTTACGGTAATAAACCTGCCATCAAAGTGATCGGTGGATTTGAGATTTGAACCTCTGACCTTTGCGGGTTGATGGGCCCAGTCTACTTGATCACAGCAGCTATTTCTGCAAAGTTCCCTTCCGGAGGGCACACTGTTTTTTTTCTTGTTCCCGTTGTGTTTGGAGTAAATGCTCTCCAGCTTGGTTGTATGAATCCATCAGTGAAGGACACATGTGACATAAATGAACGGTATCTTAACAATGCAACTATTCGACCGAATGTGAACACGTTGTCTTCAGTTGTAAAACGCTCGCAACGTCAACAGCAAAGTTTTCAAACTACAATGGAACAGACAAAAGGATGTCTGAGAGCGCATGACTATGTGATCATGAGTGCACGACTAAAATGCTTTTCCGGTGGTTGACGGTAATTTTAGACGGCCCACGGCCATTTCGTTTCCCTCATCGGACCGAGTTTATATCATGTACTCGCCTGTGGAATGTTCTACTAATCTGACGAGAGGATTTCCCCGGGTGGATTTCAGTTTAAATGTTCTACTAGTGCAAAACTTCCCGGGCGAAACGGCCCGCATGCGCATTTATCACCCGCCTGCCTAGGTGTCGTTGTTCGTTTGCCATCTACACTCGTGTAATTGTGTAAAAGTGTACGACGAACAACGATCGTATGGTCCATACTGTCTGACGCGGATAGATATGATGGGCATGCAACATGTCGTGTCCGAAATGCGAAATCAAACACTTACGCCCCATAGGCTACGAGACACGTCAACATATTTCGCTGTCTTCTAGGCTAGATCACTTAGTCAAAGACTTGGAACAGGATTCTCCAGGTTAACTGACAAACGGGCATTCTTATGCGCAGTCGATGATAGAATGGTTCAGAATGGATGAGATATCACACATGTGAGATGCTTTTTGATCACGCGTGATCTGTTCACAGACTTCATGAATAGTCGTATACGGTTACCGCATTTTTTGTACATTTGATAACGAAAAAAGATCATTTAGGGAAACGAGCAAAAGACTATCTTTCCTGATTCTTTACAAACAGATTTTGAGAAAAAAATAAGTAACCGTTCACGTGTAACAATTGGACACAAATTCCGGACAACTTCGATGTGATTTCAGTCTGAATGACACCTAGGTGAGTGACAATAGAGGAAATCTAGCAAAAGTCTTTTGAATGCATCGTTTAAAAAATAAAAAAACCTCGCAGCAATTCACAAGCGGAAATTCATTCTCTCAAACTACTTTTGCCTTTACGTGATTTGTCCCAGAATTCAACTTCTACTGACCAAGGGGAGGAACGAGTGAAAATCTTGAGATTTGAAACAGATCGAAATGCGGACTTGTAGAGTCAATCAGTTCAAGTCTGGGCTTGATGAAATTCACAAGTCCGCGTTAGATTTTATCCAAGACCGAATTAAACGATATGCATAATAGTTCAGTTTTCCTAGGAAAAGCGATAATTTTAACCATTCTGACAACTCGACAGTGATCATTCTATGCTGGGGGAAAATTTGTATATTTGATGGCATGTTGACATGATGCATCTTTCCGACCGGTGACGTTATCAAGTGCACAACATCGTGATTTGTCGAACCAGAGTCCCAGGGGGTTTGAACCGTCCAAGTACTAGCCATCATCTTATTAGGACAACGAGTCAATGACTGTGGCCTGTTCGTAAAAAAATATGCCAAATATTGCTTCAACAACTGAAAAATTTCCAAAGGATGAAGGCAAAGAGTGAAACTGCATCATCCGAGTAAACAATCAATTGCAATCACTTCGAAAGCATTTGTTAACTTGTCATTCCTTTCAACCGAGCTATCAAAAACTATTCTACACGGTAAAACAATACACTAAATAGTCTAAACTTACAGAAACAATTCACCTCTAATTCAAGTATGCGTACGCACCAATAGGCATTGAAAGTATGAATCTTACATTCGTTTCAGGAGTGATCACAATTCCTCTCTGAAGAATATATGCATATATATATACATATATATGTATGTTACTTGCAACTTTCCTGTCCTTAGACGTTCATCTGATCAACGACAACAAATCTCTTGAGTGCTCTTCTCTCTATTTTCTTACCCAGGGCCACTGATATTGAAAAACAGATTTGCTCGTCCGACGGCCTTAGGGATTGCATGTTTCATCACTCATCCAGTCAGCTTTAAGCCAATGAAGCATCACATTTGGTGCGTTTGAGGTTTCACCGTGTCATCGGCTACCGCCCAAAGTTGACAGGACCGTAGTGCTGGATCCGTGCTTAAATTTATCCCGGATCAGACACTTCGAATACAGTGCAGAATAATCCGCTCGAGGTAGAACTTCGTGGGCACGCAACAACCGGACTTAGGTCGATACCGTCATTACAACAAAATTGAAACATCGTTCGAGATGTGTGAGACCAGTCCAACAGTTCTAATCTTTGATATAAGAACTTAAACTGGATTTAGTTACACTGGTTCCTGTTCCAGCCAGTGATCGTCTTTACGCGTCTGACAGAAATGTTTTTTCGTCAGGTAAGAAACTGTCTAGTTTTAACTTTCATTGTAGCCTCTCGCCGGCAAAACAAACATTTGAACGTGGTATACTATCAAGGAGTTCTTACCACTTCAGACAGCGCATTCTACTTCATACCGTTCTCATCGATCGCTCAAAAACCAATGTTGTGTAGACTGTCCCGAAATGTTGATTAGCTTTACTGCTTTAAAAGTCGCAACATGCAGTTGTTGAATGGATTTTGTTGATACAGACATCAAAGTGAGTTCCCAGCATACAAGTCCAAGTTTAAAGCGAGTTGGATGACATCACACTGTCTATTTTGATCGAAAAGTTCAGTGAAAAAGCTATAAGATGCTAATCAGTTATTGACCATGAATTGAATTGATCGCCGGGAGAGTTGATCACTGATTGCTAACCTTGAAAAACTGCCACAAAGGATTTCTCTCTCCAGTAGGTACTGATTGAGCAGGGGAACTTTGGTGTTTCAAAGAAATGCGTCTGGATGCGAGATATCAAAGCACGTGTTGAAATGATTATTGGTTATCGATCGCGAAATGGTAAAGCTATGACACAATGTCACTGTCTCAGAGAGTGAACAGGCTTATAGTCCAGTCAGTATCCGATTTCATCAAGACCAGTCTTTTTCAACGGATCCTCGAAGAAGAATCGAAGGGGATTCATTCAAAATGAATTGAACACAATTTGCCGTGAAATTTCGTACCTTAACTACGGCAATAATCAACGGGTGTTGCTTTGGTCCTCGGTGTTTTTTTAGTTTGCTTATAAAGTCTCATATCTCGCACGTTATGACCCAAATGAATTTCAGCTATCTGGTTTCCAATGCATTCGAACATGATTTCAGTACGATCAGTAAACCGACTAAAGGGTACGTCTTAATTAATCACGTCTCCAGGACTTTGTCTACTCTCACACGAATAAGAGAAAATATGAAAAATCTTTTTACTCAAGTTTACAAAATTCCGGTAAAGAGTTAAATCAAAATTCATTGTAAAATCTATTGGTTTTTGTCAAATTTAATTTTTGCTCGACAGAACACCGAATTTCTCCCAATCTGTGACACCTGTTACTGTGGCTTGCTGCAAACTTGGTGCTAGAGGAAGTGCATATACCGAGCAGGTTTGGTAGGGTTCTTTTTGTAAAAAAACAAACACTTTGATCATCACTTTTTCGCATGCCATTGTTATCCATGCATTTGGAAATACAGACGACTCACCAAAACGATTTATCTAGTTATCGTGATGTTCGAAGTAAACCACAAATTGCTTCAAGATCCACGAATGCTCCGGGATCGTTCTTCTGGTATGAACACTGACCATTTTTCTATCCGATTTTCTCAAGACATCCGAGGAAATGCAACCTAAGCATGTCTACGATATTTCACGAGCGAATCTTTCAACAGCCCATATTATGCTACGGTCTGCAATAAAAAGATGGGCATTGCACGTGAACCTAATTGTCTTGAGACGATTGGTCAGACAGTCTATTCTTTTCATAGGAATAACCTTTGAAAATCCAGTGTCAGCCACCCTTCCGCAGGGCACGATAGAATAACCTTGCACCGGGAACTACGTTTGCATTCCTGCACCTACACTGATTTGCCCACGCGTTTTTGTTACGAAAACCATTTGACAGACTCCTTTTCGCTCACGACTCATTGTTGCGTGCTGAAGGACTTTTGTTTCCCTACCTATCAAAAGTCATCTTATTTGGTAGAAAATGTGTCCTGATGTGACAAAAAGTACCCAAAAAGACGCCCAGAAAATATTGCAGGCACATTCTAAATGTTTGCAAAGTATGCCTTGGGAACATATGTTTCAAAGGAAGTTAGCATATCTGTTAACTCCCTGATGGAGCTCGGGATGTTCCAACATAACGTGTGTCTTAAACAGTCTCTGCTGAGGAAGTCCTACGCACTGCTTTTCCGAAGCAGACTTTTAATAAAGTGCAAAGACGAAGGGAGATGCACGGTGCCCTCCACCTGGTTGATTGATCTTCGTTATTAGTTTAGGATGAGATGACTCCAGACCAACCAAAGGAGTCGTACAAAGCATACGGCTGTACGCTCACTGACATCGGGCGCGGAAAAGTATACTGCACACCCCAATGTGTCTAGCCCCGTCCGAAGTATTCATGGACTGAATAATCAATCACCAGTCCCTTGAAGGTCACGTGACCCTCAGATCGTTGTACCACCTTGCGGGTTAGACCACTTAATCAGAGGCTGTTGGTAGGATCCACTAAGTCTACCCACTACTTCTGTTTGGGGATTCGAGTAGTATGATGCCCTCAGAGGAATCATGGATCCCGATGGATAATCAGCGACGTGTGGTAGAGAATGGGAGAACCAACAAACACGTGATGAACTCGATACGATATCCCATATCTGTCTTTTTTCTTCCCTATTTTCTCTTCAGCCATGGTTCTGACCGTACTTGCTCTCTTTCTCTCTTTATATATATATATATATATACATATATATATATATACATATGATTAGAGTCTAAACGATTAACTCATCGCGCTTAAATGGCCTTGAGATGAGGTCAAATTTGATTTAAATCATGATCCTTTGTAAACGAGAGGTTTTTGTCCGTGATCGGCCATCTGTTTAAAGCAAAATATCCCAACCGACGAGTAATTATCTTCATTCCATTGATGCATGCGTAATCTGAGGTAGAATATTCGATGAAGTAAATGCTTTTGCTGGACAAACGAGTTTCCTCTGATTTATAGATTCAAACATGCATAAATCAAGATTTTCATGCTGCATTACCGTTTAGTTTTTCATATTCAGACGCGTCTGCGTAAACTACTAAGGTGACCCATGTTTAGCTGTCCTTTTTATAGTCTACAAACAGATGTAACAAAAAAAGAAACCTGAGAGTAAATTCATAGTATTTACTGATACAAGTAAACACCTAGCAAGTACTAGAGCCTTCACAATAATGCCATTGGGAATTTTCTAGTCTATCACGAACGGTGGCACCTGCAGGGACGATCGTAAGTTACATTTAAGTTGATCTTGCATCAAGCTCAATAAAGGACTTCACTTTAATCGTCTGTGTTATCGTGTTAGCACCCAATTGGAGCTAGTGAAACGTTTAGCTGTCACGAAATAGAGGGTAATGAACTGAATGAGGAAACCTTGCTTGATTTCTATTGTTTCCTTTAAGTACAGCCATTGTCATTACCCGGGTAAAAAAAGTGACAAACTGTCTCAACCGCACGTCTTCTAAATAGCAAATCAATCGCCCGCAAGTGAACGCAGATGTATCGATTTTCCCGTTGATTAATTACGACGGGAAATCTCCTTTCTGATCGTGTGGCAGATTATTTCAAGTAGTTCCTGTACTTTTAACCAAATAGGGAAAGAAAAACAGAAATATCCAAATGCTTCCAGGATGAACAGATATGGAATAGGGATAAATGTAACAATTAGTCTAGAAATGCCAATATCCCATACAACAGTGCTAATTAGGAGACCCATTAATTTTGTTGTTTTCATGTGATTTGGTGATCCTAAACTGTTTCGGCTTGGAAATATTTCTAAGAGAAAATTCCTGGCCTAAATCACGCCACTGTTATTTTATATTCGGACACAAATAAAATGACAGCAGACTTTCTAAAAGATCAAAAGTGACTTGAAAAAACCATGGGAAGAAAATTTGCATTTTGTCCCCATGGTGATATGTGCTGCAGACAGTAACAAAACTAACGAATTCGGACAAAATGCCAGTTCTTCCAAGAGGAAGCTGCGAGCCACCGTGCACCAAAATGACGTAAACAACCAATCTGGAACGGCGCGGTTTTTTTCATCCAATTTGACGTTATTGCCGCGAACGCATAACTGCAACGAAGATGTTAGGGTGAAAATTTCACAACTTTTCGGCCTATGCGATAAAACTAATTTCATATTCAATTTTGTTTTTGCAGGACATGTCAAAACGACTAGGAGATTAGTACGATCCAATGGCCAGTCCATCGACTATCAGTGTTCATTGATGTCAGATTTCTAAAAATATGCGCGTCAAATTGTTGTGGACAAATCTGATCTACTTCTTCCCAGTGGGCTTGTGTAGTTGAATGACAACTATACAGACTCAAACAAGCCGTTATTTACTGGAGCAGAACGTGTTCATGTGACGTCTTATGCCCTGGTTCTAACAAGACATATTTCTATATTCTTTAATCGTTCTCATTAGTAAAATCACATTATACATCATTTTTCAACAACTAGGTCACGGCCAACAGAGGGCTACCAAGTAGGGAAGTTGACCGATGGTGAGAGGATCCGAACTTGCAACGTTTAAGTTGAGATGCCGAGACGTTGGTTGTTTAGTTACCCCCAGTCATCACAGTTAGTCCCCGTCGGAAATTGATGCCGAACGTTCCAGATGGCAGGCGGAAACAATCACCAGTGGCATGTACTATACACTTACATCCTCGAGTCATGACACCTGGACAGAAACCGAAAAGCTTGCGACGTGGACACCAGGCTAAACGATTAGAACATCACGAGAACCGAGCATTTGAGCAACCTCGATCTTACTGGTCCCTGGATTGGTATTCGGGCTTGTCAGTTGAACAAGAAACGAGACATGGAAAGCCCAACCACGACGCCCAACAAATGCTCGATCTCCAAATGAATTGTGCAATGTTTCCATACCTTGTTTTTTTCATGGTAAACTATGACGGGAGTCCAGTAAAACTTTAAGGCGGGGAAACGTGGAAAGTAGTGCCACGTTTGCGCAAGCATGTTGATTATTATTTCACCACAAAAATTTCAACGACTAGTGTCTAAGACAAACACGTTGTCCAAAAGTTCGTACGACCTGGTAAGTGGTTGAAACTACTGAGTAAAGATAATGAAATTTTCGTAGATCGATAATTCTCAAGTGTCTTGAGTGTTTGGAGGACCACTCTTGGTTTTGAGATTCATACTCTACTAGCCGTGCCATCAGTCAACTACCATTTCTGGACTGGCTTTAGTTTGTCGTCCAAGCGTCTGGATTTGTGAGTGCCATTGTCTGTCGATAGATTGTACCAGAAGACTCCACGATAAGAATCAGGTGACCGTGTCAAACTAAAAGGTTTTTCCATAGCTTATCAACCGTGAATTACTTTCATTGACCACAGATTTAGTTACTAGGCTAATTTATCAAGTCAGATTAGTGGGTCATACCATTCACAAGTGACGTGCCGATTTTCAACAGAAGCTAGCTGAAAGTGTGCATTTTCACTTCGAGTTGTTGACGCTACAAGAATGCGAGGATACCATACGTGGTGTAGCGGTTGTTAACCAACGACCCGAGGCTGACAAACGCCCACAGTTTTCATCTTGCATAAATGCACTATTGTTCAGACCGGTTAAGAATTACATTCCTCTTAGGTACACGAACGAGTTCATCAAAAGTAAACCATAGATATAACGATTTGAGCTATTCGTTTCACAAATGTTCATTCTGTCTCCGGGACAGGGTTGGAATGTTTAACACGACTGAAAACATTTAGCGAAAATAAAACGATTTACCTCGACTGGGACAGTGCAGTTCGTCCTCAGACAGTCCACAACTTTCAACTTATCAGAACATCGTTGAGTAATGTAAGTCGAATTAACAGTTGAACTAGAGATCACTACACGTTCGCACGGAACTAAGCATGGCAGTTGCAGAACAATAATCCGAGATATTTTCGTTGTAAAAAATCACGTGACAATTTGTGCTTATGAGTAGTTGAAAATGATGCGTCTTAACTTGACTTCGGATAATGCAATTGGCAAATCTAAACTCGTCCGGATCGCGTTAGAAAGCACCTCCCCAGCTGCTCACAGAGAAGGTAAATAGGAATCCGCTTTCCCGGTAGATGTCCACCTTGAATCAACAAAATATCATTTCCGGAAGCAGAATATACTAAATACTACGGTACCAAAGGCTAATCGTGAAAATGTCCAGCTTCAGTTGATAACCCTAAATACTTCTGATATTCCTAGCGAGAGCTCGACGTTGATAATCACCGGCAACTCGTAACCAACCGGTCATCATTGCATAACTCCGAAACGTTAATCATTGTACGGTTGATTTTATTGTGTAGCGCTGAAGCTGGTTCTGATTAAATGTAAACGTCCGGAGCAAGCAATCGAGTGTCTTCCGTTTGTGGTGCAATTTGACGGAGTCTGACTGGCAACAATGTAGTTTTGTCTCTGCGTTTCGGTAACACATACTTCATTTCGCAATTACCTATTCGGGGAACGTGAGCCGTACGTTGCGGAATTCGCTCGACAATAAGTGAAATTTAATAGAAAACACACGAGTCCGTTGTATCCTCCAACGAAAATGCCTTGTTGTTTCGGCATCCGCACACCTCATTCGTTGTCTCATCCCACAATCTCCACCCATCGATTTAGATCCATCCTCATGTATACAAGTCAACAGGCAATTAGGCAAAGCCTGCTACTCCTCCGATTCGATCCTTAGGTCCAAATGTTTCACATACTAACATGCCCATCTTAGTTGTCAAGATAAATATTTGGTCAATTTAACCGGTCCGATCAAAACACAATTTGCGGTGGAATATCATTCGAATTTCCTATTACCCAAGTTTCGTGTTATTCAAGGTGTTGTTTTTCTCATTTTTTTCTTTGCATACCTGGGTAGAGTGATTAAACCATCAAATTATTTTAAACTTCCCAGAAAACATTTCATTTCCACTTGACTCACCCAAACGAGAATCTGGACGTATCCACGTCGCAGCTTGTTCTGGCTTACCCAGGAACCATTGTACTTCTTGAGAGAATTGCAAAGTAGTGCTTCTGTCTTCGGCTGTTGGCTCATCTTTGCAGATTTTTGGCAATCGTGGCGAAGCTGAGAATTCTTACAATTCCATGTCACGTCTAATGTTAGTTTCGCATTTGTTGTTCATTGCTCATTACTAATTCTACTCCATTACTCCTCTCTAATCTCTTTTGCATTGTTAGAACTACCACACGTGGTTGTGTCGCGGAGTTCCGTTTAAGTGGTCATCTTTCTGCTACATTGTTTGTTGATCTAATCTGCACCAAATGTGTACTAAACATTGGTACTTTTGGGAAAGTTGCTTCCAATATCCTCGATGAATGATCCCGCCTGTTATATATGCTTTTGAGATTCCCGAACCGGATCAATTACCGTGTGATAATTTCCAGACTTAATTTCTATAGATCTTCTCCACTTGCATATCGATCCTCAAAGATGCAGTCACATTAAATTAAATAATCGTTCACACGTTTTTGTGTTCCTTCTATTTTCATAAAATTTCGAATGCTTCACTCTATGAGTGATAAGTTCGAATTTTCACCAAAATCAAAATTTCTTCAAATAACCTCTGGAATTTGTATATTCTGCTATTGTGAGTCCATTGCTTACAAAAATATCCATCCTTGAAATTAGTCACCACGTGATATCAACGCTCAACTACCGGTTAATAGACTATGGAAGCAATGCACAGGGACATTTCCAATGGTTTCGTCGTACTTAGGCTACTTACGGAGAAGTCATCTATTATTAGCGATCGATTGCTTATCTTCAGTGGCTCTTATGCTTGCGGACTGGTAACGAGTAGAAGAAGGGTTGAGCATTGATATCACGTGACAAATAATTTGATGAAAACCCTTTCCTACTACTAACACTTGCCAAAATGTCTATTCAAACGTCCCGGTAGTGTGTTCAGTCGGTCAAAATTGTGACATTTTACTTCCACTGGAGCCCACCAACCACCAATCAGGTCCCCCAGTGGGCTACCCACCAACCTCTCCTTATAAATGATATATGGTTATACATATATATTGTCCGCTTATTATGAAATGCAGACAGAAACCTAAGTTAAAGAACCGCTGTCGTTTTTTTATTTCGCCGAAAAGTTTTTTGAACACTGGATGTCCTTGACTAATAAGGATCCCGATAACAACTGACACAGGCTTTTTTGATTCACCGAGCAACTGGTTCCAATCGACGCAAATAAATAAATATATAATTTTGTATATGTATTCATATGTATATATAAATTTCTACAAATATGTATACTGAATAAATTTCACTATAACTTCTCCGTCCTCTGGACCCGTGGATAGGAAAGAAAGAAAGTAATGCATATTAAAAAAAGAACAAACAAAGATATCCTGTACCGTAGTTCATCCCAAGTGTCAATTTCCCCGTAGACTTGTTTCTCCTGGCAGTGGTTGATTCTCAATCCGAATTCACAGTTGGTCTCAAAAAGTGGATTTTTACCCGGTTTCCAAACGCATTTTCCTTGCAACCATTATTTTGTGTCAGGTACCAATTGGTGCCAACTAAACACATTTCGCAAGGAACATACAAAAAAGCAAAAGTAATAAAATATGTATTTGCATAAAATTACTTCGTAGTTCTAAATTTGCTCGTCAACAGTTTGCAACTAATTCTTGTTTGTCAAACACTATATTTTCACCAAACCACCTGTGCTGATTTCGGCACTTCCAAAAGAACGATCTCATCAAAAATCAAGAACTTCAAACCCACGATCATGTTGTTCAAACTCCAACACGTTGGACAAGATCAATTCGTAGTATTTCTGGACCCGAATGTTTGGAAAAAACAAAATTAGGAAGAAGACTTCCAGCCCATTTTACCCCCCCCCTCCCTCCAACCCGGGAAATTCATCAATCAATTCAGTCACGTGGCTCTGTCTTCCTTTTCGGCTAAGCGCAATACGAAATACCAAATTGAGCAGGCACGAGCATTTGGTTATTGATCAAAATATACAATCGTTTGTATTAGTTTTCTACAATCAACACTTGATGATCGATTAATCTGCTAGCTTGCTTGGTTCGTCATTATTAATTGACTTTCTTACGCGGTCGTTCTGCTCAGTTTGTCAAATGACGCTAATCCGTGGGGTGTCACTGCAATTCTGGTGACGTTTGATCAACGTGCAATCGTTGCAGTCAGCCAATATCCATTGCTCTTGTAAGCTTTCTTTTTGAGAAAGTCAAACCGTTCTTCTTCTTTTTCCTGGTTCATTCAAGATTGTTCATCGACCTTTCGTGTTCGTATACGTTTCCTTTACTCGGGTGCAGCTTTTTTCCTTCGATCTTGGGTGCTTAGTCTGTTTCTCGTCACTTTTTGTGTATACGTTGCATATTCCATTTGGTTTTGTATTTCCTGGTCACTCCATGTTGACATTTAACTTGTTTCATTTTAGTTTGAACATGCGATACACTTTGCACACCTATTGCCGATCAGAGGTTAACACAATTTCGACGATTTCATGCCGATAATAAGCGATCAATAAATCGAGCGACCATCTCGCACGGAAACGGATGAGTTTATTAGATCAGGCAATTAATCGATCATTGAGTGCTAATCACAAAAATAAGTAATATAAGTAAATCACGTTGGTTTTTGTGTCTGCGCGATTTGCTTTTATTACTAGAGCTAGTGTCAATCGACGATAGAGAATGGAAGAAAGAATTTAACTTCAATTGATGAGTCAAACTCACGGAGGCAATCGTATTCCATTTCTTTTAATTTTGTTTATTAAAATGTAGGATTTATCCAAGAAATGCAAACAGCAGCGTCCGGTTTTCCGTTTCGTCGAAAACATTTGCTATTCCTATCGGGAATTACCCATCATCAAACATGTCTGTCGTCAATCAGCACTTGCCCAAATCCACTAACCCTAGCAAGAACGCCCAAATTAGACGAAAATAAATGTCTTCTAACTGGGGAAAAAAGGCGCGTATTCATACAGGTACACGGTACAAATCTACGCCTGTTTGACTGCCAGTTGTTTCATCCACTTTCCGAATCATCGCCTGACTGGTCCGCCTTGCTGCATGGCTTTCAACCCGCAGTGGTTAAATTCACTTTATTGGGGAAATCGAACAGTTCGAATGAAATGGGGGTTCCATTTAATGTACCGCTAGTTCGAATGATTTCTCTGTACCTTTGATCTTCGATTACGGTACTGTCGCACGTTTCGGTTGATAGCCGATGACGTAACGTGGTCCCAGAGTGCAGATAATATCGGAACTTTGAAACGATTAGGTGCAAACAGATTGGACCCACTTGTGTTTATCGAATGTGACTGGCCGACAACGGACCACCAACGATTGAACATTACCGGTAAACAACGACATGTTTCTGTTTGTTTTTGTCTACTCTCCGACAGCAACTGTTGCACCGCTTTCCTTTCCGACGGCAAACGGTCACCGTGATCTTGGACATTCGCGCAGCCCTTGACTATGCTGATAGGTCTGCATTATAGCGCTGTTTGTTGATAAAAGGGAGTACCTGAAAAGTATGTGTCGTTTCTCAAGGAGTTGTAGCGGCATGCGACAGATGGGTTAGGGTTTATGGCTAGCTTTCGCCACCCTTCATCGTTTGAAATGGAGTGAGACAAGTCTGCCCTATATCCCCATTTCTTTTCAAGTTTGTCATAGAGAATGTTCCATAGAACACTTTGTGTGTTCTTCTAGAGGGTGGATTTGGGCTTCTCCCAGAGAACAAAGGTTTCAACGAGCGTTGGACTGCTTGGTGATTCAGAATGCAATGTACTTCTTCAAGATTGCCAGGAGCATACGCCTGCACCCACCCTTTTTGATGGTCGGTTAGAGTTAGCCAACAGCTTCGTGTACCTCGCGACCCTGATCACATCTGGTGAAGAAATTGGTGAGGAGGTCACAACACGAATTGCAAAAGTCAGAACAGCATTCGCGAACCTTCAACTTTTGTGACACCGCCCTAAATCATCCGACTTTCCCTAAAAGAAAGGGTGTACGATGTCACAATTCGTAATGTTGCGAGACTTGTTTTAACATCGGGATAGCAACGACGAGGTGCCTCATCGTGTGTTGGTTGCAGACAGTCGTGCCCCGACTGAAATAGTCGCTCTGTATGGTCTTCTGTGGCTTGGACACGTATTGTGAATACCAGCCCATCATTTGCCTTTTCGTGTTTTCATTACGCGTGCTGATCAAGGCTGGAAGAAGCGACTTGACAGTCTGGCTACGATGTGGCATAGAGGTAGAAAGAATCTAGATTCTATTTTGGCCTCGGTTAGTCCTTACTGTCTTCGTGATTTAGGCCGACATATGACGATTGTTGGTGGTTGGAGACGTTGAGACATATGGCCGAGAAGAAAGGTCCGTGGTAAGAATGCTATGTGTCCTGCCCGCATCACGTGTTCTCCTCTTCCCAAGCGAAACAGCAAAAGCAAACAAAATACAAAATCCCAATTTGTTTTCTTGCAATTTATTACTTACCCCCCCCCTCGAATTTTATTCATTTCCTGTAAAGTTTGACTTACATTTTGTTTCGCTGGTATTATGCCTGCGTTCAAGCCAGTGTGATATTTGTTTGTCCAGACAAACCAAGACTTACATTCGTTGATCGAATTCAGTGAAACAGAATTGCCCGATTGGTGCGTGTTTGTTGGTAGCACGAATAACCGAACTTGGTGCATATGATCGATCACGTTTCCAATTAGCATATCCTGTTCAGTTTTAATACAGCCTTGTCATTTTAGAAATGCTTTTTAAATAAGAGATCACAAATCGATTGATTACGGTGGTTAGGTGTTCACGTTTCAACAGTTCGGTCCACTTGATGGAGCAATGGTCAGCAACTCCTGGCAGAGGTCGTTGATCGCCCGAATTGGGCCTTTCGTTTCTCGTTATTCATCCTAGAGATGGTCCGCTGTACTTGTATTGTTCAGGAGCATGGAAAGCTTGGTCGTTTGGAACGCGATTTGGTTCAAACGAAACGGCCCATGTCATGCATTCACCTTTTTGCCCGGGCAAAATCACAATGATTTTCTGGTCTCGTGCGTTTCAATTCCCGTTGGTACGCAGGAATCAGCTTGGCTAAAGTTTTCCTAGCAGTAAAAAGGTTTGGGAATTCCATATGATTATCTGAGTTGTTTGTATACACTTACTTGAAGGCTGATTCAGAATGATTTCTAATTTTGTTTGTTTTTTTGTTTGTTCGTTTGAGATCAGATTCTAAACTTATCCGAGCCAGGCCAGTTTGGAATTTACTAGTGCAATTCTCAAACTCGTTTGATATATCCAAAACGGATGAATTAGTAATTTGGTATCGTCATTTCGGATGCCGTAAGGATTGGATGAACAAAACCGAGGATGGTTTCACAGCTGCTTATTTTCTAGTCTTTTGTTTTTGCATTCACGTTCCAGTTCTCACGTGATGAACCCGTACAACAGACAATTCCTCGGATGATAGATAAGGCAATTATTGTACAACGATTGTGTAATTTCTCTGTATCAGTTTCATCCTTTATTCTGCACTGCGAGTGCAAGAAGAGAAAATCGGAAATTCGAAATGACAAGCTGGCGGAGTGTTCAACAAATCTTCGGTTCAAACCAAAGCTTTAACCGGTTTTCGTGGTACTGCTCGAACGTATTCTTTCACGGCACTACACAGCAAAATCTTTATAGAACTCACACACGAATTTATATAAACNTATGTAGATGGTTGACAGCTTTTTACAAAGCCTAAGGTTACCGACAGTGGCCAACTGGATAAAGTCGTGTCTTCTGGCCGTGAAGGTTGCGGATACGAATCCTCCGACCGCCGGTTAACTCCCCCACTTGGCAGCCCTCTGTTAGCCGCGGTCCCCTTCCTGGAAAGTGATGTAGATCGTTATTTCATTAATAAAGAAAGTAAAAGATTACATATTAAATATTCACACACCTTATGATCTCCAGGCCGTGGAGACACACATTGTTGGTGAACAATTAAGTGAAGCTCACTAAACACTAGACTAAATGACCTTGAGATGAACAAATCATTGTAAGGATGAGTTTCAATGAGACCTGGGATTTCCGTAAAGTGCGGAGTATATGAGACCCGTGGTTTTAACTGCTTAACTGTATTCTAATAATGTCTGTATATCCTGTTAGGATGCTTCTTCCTGAGATATCTTGTAAGCCTGCAGTGTATGTCCACTTTTGCGAGGTAGGCAAGGCTTTCCACTGACGAACGCCTGTAGTACTGATGATAAATTAAAACTATCAGAAGAGGTTTTCGGTCTTCAGACCTAGCCAGTTTACTAAGTGTCAAATAAAATTGTGCGATAATAAGAGGACTGAAAGAGTTCTTGCTACTGTTGAAGACGATATGGTCTCTTTCATGAGGTTACTTTATTACAGAAACAGTCAGTCATCTGGTTCCTGGCTGATTGCATCTGTCGCTTAGGTGATTTCATCTGCCGGAGGGATCGAGTGTTTGATCAACAAAAACTGACTAACTCAACAGATTTTGTTAGCAGACAACTGAAATTTTGCATCACCCGTAATTTCTTTCAATCTTGAGCTTTCAAGCTGCTAAGAGTGGTGCTAATATGCATTTTGCACAACCAGATGTGCTAGTCAAAATCGAAATCATGAGGACTGTATCGCTTGTTTTGCTGGCAAAATTTCACACAAATGCAAGACTGTTTGCAATTGTTTTGATGTCATTTTTTTTCCCAGATGAATAAAATCTCTTCTTTTTTTCTCCTAAACTGTGATTCGACAACAAATGATCGAGTAAGTGGGGGTAAGACAAGACGAACTGACTATGGAATCTATCCAAATCATCTCAAATGATGGTTGTCTCCAGTCCATTTCAACCGACAAGTCACACGCTTCACTAATCATGCGGTCATACCTATAGGGGGCTACGAGTGAGCATTTGTGTTATGCAAGTAGGCACACCGCACACACATACAGGCACAAGAAAATTGCCACGAAATGGCTCAAAAGCGAGGCAACCTGAGTTATCATCCCTAGAAGCACAGCGTATGGCAAACGAACTCGATCGGATATGGGGAGAATTCGGTTGCTGTCATGCAATTCAGTTTTTCCCTTTTTTGGTCATCCCCGACTTTGCATCACTTCCTATGTTCGATCCGTCTTCTGTAGTCATCCGTGTGGGTAACCGATTTCAGTTCGCATAGCTTTCCCCTTGTCTCGATTTTATCGTTTCGTTTTACCAATCTCATCAAAAATGTAGGAGAGAGTAGTCTTAATCGTAACACCGTCAAGGCATAGAATTCAACAAACTTTGACAACGTGGATCGCAAATCAACGTGAACTTTGTTTTAGTGCACGATCATACCAACATCATGAGAATCTCACGACCAACATACGTCACTTGTTCATGACCGGAACTCGCAAAAACTGCATGGTATTCTTGGTAACTTAAGGAGAAGAAAAACGTGTATTCATACTTTAATTAAACAAAAATAGATGAACAAAGGGTAAATTTGCTTCACCAAAAGCGGATTAGTTTCCCCGTCAGCAAGAATTAGACAAAACCATAAAACTGTTTACTTCTGGCTGATTATCATGCAAGTGAAGAAGAAACAACAACATTGTTACGTTTCTGTAAAAAGTATCAAGTTGCGAATCAGATCAAATTTTGCGATGTTTTCCATCGTTCAAGGTAGATGACCATTACAATAGACCAAATGGTAAATTGATCCCTTCAGTCTGCAAGAACTGTCTACATCAAGAACAGGGCCTACTAAGACACGAATCAGTCAGAATTTCTATGCAAGTAAAGTTGAGTCAGGTGAGAAGAACTTTGAATTGGGAGCATATGAGACAAAATCCATTGGACTGCATTCACACGAGAACGATCAAATATCCCGTTTTACGCTTTCTCACCCATTATATGGAAACCATACGTTTTTTTTATTGCATTCCTGAAGCTTGAGTGTAGCGGACGAGCTATGCGCCATAAGCCATGGTGCCCACGACACAGCGAGGGAACCGGCAACCGTAACTCTGAAACCTGGAGTGGTACAGAACCACACAAGGTTCCTTCAGGTCAGGTTTGGTGAATAGCCTTGCGTCAGCCGATTGCTGTCTACCATCAAAGTTACTGGGCATTCTGGGAATCGAATCACCGAGCCTTTAGGATGACAGACGCTTAATTCACTTGGGGATATTCACTGTTTGAGGTTTATATCGTCCAGAATTCTGGGTAGTGTCTGTCTTTGGTTATAGGAGTGGACTTCTTTGATCTGCTTTCAGTGTTCGCTTAGATCGTGGACATTACGTGTTGACAACAATCACATTGCAATCTCCTTCAGGAATAGAATTCCGCAGTTAGCATCTAGAAACGGCCGTGAGGAATGCTTGGTTTCCGTGTTGCACCACTACAGACTAGAAGGAGACAAAACGAGCAAAGAATACAGCGCCACCGACGTTCATGGACGTTGACTAGAACGATCGACAAACCCAGACAGATCTACGCCACCGGTGACCAAAGACAAAATTTGATAAATCTGAGTTCAACCAAGTAACTGCCAAGGTGGGTGCCAGGTGATCCGATGCCGCTTTTCAGAACAAAAATTGCCGTTCACCACAAACGGGCTGTGGGAAAGAATAAGGCGGGGTAAGACGATCACTGTTGTCGGATGGGACATACAATGAGACTTCGAGGTACCATTCAGTCCTCCAAAACCGCCAGGTTGAGTGTTGACAACGCCAGCGACGGCCGCAACATCGGTTAAACGCACATTTAGAAGAAATGTGAACAATTCTTGGTAGAACTCATCGTTGACCTCAGTAGACCTCCGGTCAGTGGGCTCGCAAATGGATACAATGAAGAAACAAGGAAGCATCATTCGGCTACTATCGACAAGTACAGAACCGTCCAACCAAACTATATATAAACGACTGTCGACTGACGCGAACGAAGGACGGGACGGCGAGAACTCGAGACTGGATCATCGGATACGTGAAGAATGATTGGGCAGAATGAAATCTTATTTGGGCTAGTGCCGATGGCATTTGGTGTGGTGGTGTGTGGTGTTTGTTTCGTCGCATCTTTTCTCGGTATCCGCATGATGCGGATGTGTATTGTTATTTTAAAGTCTGTCGTTGTGATGCAAATAAATTTGTCAAATCTAAAGACCAGATGATTTACACAAATCGTGAAAAGAACTAGTTTATCTTTAGTATAAACCAGCAAGAAAAAACTATTACTTAGCGCAACTCTGATGGAATATCCAAGTATTAATGGTCAGAGCTTATCTCATTCACCGGGCGTGCGTGAAACTCAATAGGTATCGAAGCCTTAGTGGATCCGGTTGGGTAAACGTCTCCAGGGATTTATCTTTTTTTATCCCTGGTCCACTGTAATTTGCTTTCTTCGTTGAAAAATTAACAATATGCGCATAATATGCAAGATAGTGATAGACAACAGAAGACTGTCAAACAGAGAGCTTCACAGACTGTGGGAGGATTCAAACCCGCAAACTCCCAATTGAAAACTCAGGAGTTTAGCCACGTGATCATCATCCCTCCCCCGCCCCGGGCTGAAGATCAGTGATCAAGTCGATATGGACAAAGAAAGACAAACTATCAAAAGTGGTTTTGTCACATGGCTGCGGGAATAAAGATTGTGGGTTGAATATTGAATTTGTCTTTCGAAATGATTAACGAAGCGTCTCTGGGCCGATCGCAATCAGTACACATCCACACACCTCAGTAAACGTGGGCTTGTCATTGATCCGTCTCATCAGACCTAGATTTTGAACACAGAAAAGACTGGTCCAGTGGATACAACAAACCTAGAGCAACACCCCGAAACACCCAGACTCGAATCCCACCATTGCTGCTTCATCAATTGGCATTCATCCATGGTATGGTTTTCTTCCCCATCCAAATTTTGAGACATCGTCTGATTTTTTCGAATCCCTGCTGCATACGAATGACGTCAGAATTATTAGCTGTCACGCGGCATTTGTTTGGTGATGAAAAGTTATTGCCGTAGTGAGCATATTTTTCAAGCGAACAAGGTAAAGATGATAAATTGTCCCCATGTTTTCGTAATTCTTGCAGGTTTTGCCAGCACAGCACAACTGTGTTGCCCCGTGGTGAATTTAATGCAAAGTGCTATGTTTCCCCTAAACCTATTTAATTGAATTCTCAAGCCTATCTCGTCATGCGCACGAGACCAAGATTGTTATGGTGCACAGTTTAAGTTGAGAAGGTATATGAAATCATCTAATTGGTCTGTTTCCCGAATTGCGCGTCCAAGAGTCCGCTCTTTATATTCACTGCAAACTGCTAAATGGACTGGGTTTGTTCTCACAGGCATTGTCTTCGTTTTGTTTGACCTAGCGCATTCGTTTTTCTTCACACCAGGACATAGCTTCTTGGAGAAAACTTCCCGTTTTTTACCAAAGATTCGTAGGTCGTATTCGTATTTGGTAGCTGAATTCTGTTTATTTTATTCACTAATTTCTTTCAGAGTAACCCCCCGTGACTTATTGCCCCTGGCTGGTTTTCAAGTGTGACTGGTTAAACACTATCTAATTGGTTCGATAAGTATGTACCACAACATAGCGTTTTTATCTTTTACTTCCTTCATTAATGCAATAACAACGTACATCAATTTTCAGGAGGGGACCGAGGCCAGCAGACGACTACCAGGTGGGGAAGTTGACCAGCGGTGGGGAGATTCGAACCCGCGACCTTTATGTCCAAACGCCACGACCTTATTCGCTTGGCTACCGCCAAGCCGACCGGAATCGAACGTGTAATATGCAATCATTCTGATGTAACATTAACTGACTAGACGTTTCGGAGTGATCCGTTTGCCACTAGTCCACATTTGGCGTTTTAAACGAGACACTTTTCTCGTATTGGAATAACACCACACTGATGCGATAGGAACGCAATGTTTTCTGTTTGCTTTAATCGTCCAATGGTAATTTGTTGCCAAACCATTCGTTTGCTTTGTTTTCGTCTATTTTTGGCCGTAGGCATTCATCGGTGACAGAAACAAATCAGAAACGAGAAATCTTTTTTCCCAATCTTGATAAATTCCCGCAATTGATACTTTCATCAATTCTAAGTGAATAAAAATCGGAGATCGAAAATTTCTCATCAACCTGTTCAAGGTTAAAGAATTGCAATCGATCAGGAAATCGACTGTGCCCATTTTATTCAGATCGATTGTTTCCGTTGCTTATTTGAAATTTTCAAAAATCAAAGTCATTCTTTCCGTCAAAATTTTGCAGAATACCTCGAATGTCATGCGCTCTTTGTTTGGGAAGAACAACCACACAACCGTGCAAAGCTTTGTTCCCAGCTACCTAGTCATTTTAGTTCGTTAAAACGTGTCCTTTCGACAAGATTTTAATGCTGCGGAGAGATTCGAAGTGATTTTTCTCCGTTGTTCCTGTTCTTATGTTGGTGACGGTGCTTGTTCTGGTGTTTGCACGTGCTGCTGCTGTTGTTGTTGTTGTTGTTGCTGTTGTGATGGTGACTGTGCTTGTTCTTGTGAATGTACGTGTTGCTGTTGTCGTTTTCGTTGGTGGTCGTGTCCTTGTTCTTGTTCTTGCTGTCCTTGTTGTTGTTCTTTATGTTATTATTGTTGAGCACAATACCCAATCTCTTTGAAAAGCGATAGGTAATATGAAAGAAAGATACTACAAACGTGTTCACAGTAGTCTGATCTAGGGCTCAACGCTGACGTGATGTTTTTCCCCAGTACGGGCTTGACGCAGAGCACAGGATTGTTTGTAGAAGTTACTGCTTGAAGGTTACATGTGAAAAAATGACCTAATCGTGACGTCTATTGCTTTTCTCATTGTTGCTGTCGTCGAATCTAAGACAAAGAAACCCGTTAGACTCGGTAGATCCCACAGGATTTTTCAAGGTAATAATTTTCAGTTGCTTAATTCCCTATCTCTCCGTCCCTCGTAAAAGCATTCGAGCTACATATTGTTCCGGCCCGTTAGACATTTTTCCCATTTGCGGGCTGCCGTATTCGAGTATTGATGAATCATTTTCTTGCCTCAGTATGTCAGAAAAATGGAATCAAGAAATCGTGAGATTTCAAAACTGGTATATTTTTTACCCCTCTCCAACCCGAAAGAACATACGGCCTGCTTTTCGATTTTTTTTAATGATAACTTATTAACGGCCATATTAACTGAATTATGTTTCGGCAGGTGCCCAGCAGATTGGTTGTCTGCGGATTTCCCATTCCAATTCGTCCCGGTTTCTGCTAGAAATCAAATGTACACACATTGACCGTGTGAATTCATCTCAATTGGGATTGGATTGTAGATTGTTGCGCCTCGCACTCCATTTTCCTATAGACCGGATGCGGTCATTCACAATCAGAACGGTAGCCCGTTTCCCGGCTTTGTAGTATTCGCGTGATGTGAGATCGGATTTATGTTTTACCGAGCACTTCAGATTGTCCAAAAGCGAAACGGGGTGTGGCGTAACTTGCAATGATACACCTGATCGATTTTGACTGTCCAGTTTAACCAAGTCAGCAAAACCTGTTGTTAAACTAACCCCAAATCTGATTACTGCCCGGAGTTTGGGTGGGATGGAGATCGTGATTTTGTGTAGCCGGACACCCAATGATGAACAGACGAAAATTCAGCCTAGGCTGAGTCACTAGGTTCCTACCGGTTAAAGTGTGGGTGCGGTTCCAAACATCGGGATAGATTTCAGGCCTCATTGCTTTGTTCAGAACTGAGTCAATCGGAATTAAAAATGAAAAGCCATACGCACAAACTCCGGAAGAACATAG
The DNA here is from genome assembly GCA_008360955.1 of Fasciolopsis buskii. Taxonomy (NCBI): domain Eukaryota; kingdom Metazoa; phylum Platyhelminthes; class Trematoda; order Plagiorchiida; family Fasciolidae; genus Fasciolopsis; species Fasciolopsis buskii. Next base: position 52,919 of record LUCM01008992.1, on the reverse strand, counting down.
TGACTCAGCCGGGGAAAAAGTGGTCAGGTTCGTTAGGGTGAAGCTCATTCGAGAAATTGGTTCATATCAAAATTGGTTTGCAAAACGGAAAATTCATGAGGCTATTAGGCTAGAAATTTTATTCACCCCACTTTGTTCCGATTGCCGCTGATGAGACGAATACCGGTGAGAGGGCGGAGAAAGACTTTCTCAAATTTCTTTGGAACCAAGTTATTCAGACTAGGTGATTGCTTTTCTTCTAGATCTTACTGGTCTCTGAAATAACAATGCTCCAATCCCGGACCATTTGGACCATATTGTTGAAAGAGCAGTCTGTTCCACATCATAAAAGTCTTCATACCGTTAGGGTTTTGAGCACTCGGTTTCTTCTTCCAACTGGACGATCGAGAAAAATTACACTTGGAAATATGCATTTATCAAAAGAAAAACAACGTGGTCAATGAACGCATGAGTTTCAATACATAAATGTGTCTCCCGACATGATGCTTCATTTTTCGATTTACATCGTGTCATTCGAATTCCATAAGTTGGACAACTGTGCGTAAACCTTCAGGTGCCAGAGAGACAGAAAACGGAATACTTACCGTCTGTTGCTCGGTTCAGTCAGACTATTTGTCGCTCACTCAGTCAATTTTTTTACTAATCAATCGATAAACAATGAGACTAAATGGGAACGGACGGGGACAAATTAACGTGTTCCTGGACCGGGATCAGTGTACCGGATGATGCCAATAACTAGTGACGACGAGAATTCCATTGATTGGACCAAAATCTCTTACGAAACATAGTTCGAGTATTAGAAAGCGTAGAATTATTACTGATGCGCCGTTGATATTCGTCACAATCTGACAGCTCTGGACACAAGAAGTGGAACTCTACATAATTATATTGATTGACATTTCACGATATATGTTGCGGTCCGATCGCGAAAAGTAAGCAACAATCGACAATTTTACCGTTCTCTAGCCTCCGTTTTGAAGCCAACCTAATTGGTGCTTTGTACTATGTCTGATTAGGTATCTTGTCGTTCAACCAATAAAAGCAGCAAAGTAAGTGCACTTTATGCAATAAATATTCGACATACCGGTCACTGAATGCATTTTCATTCTTCTATCATCTCATCACGTTTCCTGAAACGAAAGGATTAAATTGCAAAACTAATTAATGTCATTGTTCGAGAGCAACTGGTACACGCACACACACACGCACACACACACACACACACACGAAAGAGATGGTATTTTCTTGTTTACCGACGTTTTTTTATTTCCTTCCTGTTCCATTAACCTCGCGGCGAACAATCGATATTAATCGACCATGCAACTAACACATCAGATGCACGTGCTGTATACTTAGGCACGTATTTGGCTTAAAAATGTCGTTATCTCTAGACCGGATTACCAACTTCGATGATGTTATGACATATAGACCTTAAGCTTTAAAAGTCATAGGTTTACTGGCAATCAGTCCTTAAAAAGGTTGGTTTTGTACTTTCGTTTGGCTGATTGAAACAGTGTGACCTTGAATAACAAGTTGCAGTACCTGACGAAATAAAAATACAAAGCAAAAATGGTCAAATTGTACTTGTTCGACAAAATTCGTCTGGTTCATCCATCATCTCACCAACTATAGCCGACATCCAAGTGCTTAACGAACAGTTTCAAGTATAACTTAGGGAATTCGATCTAAACAGAAGTTGGTACCACTTCGTTGTGTAGAATGTCCGTCTTTTCAAGGAAGTAAACTCTTGCACTCATACACAAGTAAATTTTGCCAGATGTTAATGTCACTTATGACGCATTGAAGCAATGTGTCAATTCACTTCGTTCATATCCAAGCATTGAGCCGAGAAGAATATATGGGTTTGTGCCTCACTATGGGTAACCAGCCTAAATTGAAGTAATCGAGAAGCCTACATTTTCGAGTTAAACTTTGTCCCAGTTCTTCAAGGTCAAACTTCAACTGTGACATATTATTGATAGAAGATCGATGTAAGGTCAAACTGACTAGACAAATTGAACAATGCTGCCCATCATTTGTATGAGAAGCGATAATCCACTTTTCCTGATATATGTAACTAAAAAAGAACAAAATTTTATCGGGTTGATGAAAAAAGTTCACTGGATGAGCAACAAATGAAGGGACACGGGGCACTTGGATTCTATTCAATAATTCAAACCACGATGACTATTATTTTAATGAGCAGTTCAATTTTGTCGATGGAATAGTGGCCAAAATGTCATCAGCCCGGCTGACTTCCCCAGAAGTATACTCCTTAGTGATCTCGGCCGGCAGAATTAACCCGAAGATTTCATTTGATTCTCCGACTAATTCGTCATGAAATGTCAACTGCCAACTTGTCATTGAAAATCGATGAAGCACTGTGTGGGTGTCTCATTCTTGTTAGGAATCATTAGTTCTACGAGCACCCATTGCCTCGGAACGGGGACGCGAAGTGGAGATAAACGGTTGTGAATCGAAACGCCTTGGCTATTAGGCCAGCCGGGAGCTATACCATGTACTGCTCATATTCGATGCACCGTTGATAATCAGCCCGGCTAGACTAATGGCTAAAGTGTTTCGAATCACCACCGTTCTTTCCTGATTCGTTTCTCAGTTTCAGATGATAGATGTGCACAGCAACGGTAACTACTGACAAGGATGAAATGGCTTTATAGTGCTTCCATGACCTTCAATGACAAGTTGGGTGTAGACACGGCATGATTAGTCATTATTGGATAAGTTAACCAGAAGACTTGAACAACCTCGAACGGCAAATGAAAAGTACACTACCGTCAAGGATAGTTGGTGCGGTAAAACTGACTTCTATTAATTTACCGGAACACTTGAAGGAAAACTTGTATAATCTAGAAAACCATAAAATTTACTCTTTGGCCAAAAAATGTAAGAATGCTTTTACCATTGGATATATGCATGCACAGTCAAGAAAAAGGACCTTCAGAAGTAATACTTGCAAAAAGTACACCAAAACATGGCTTTTGTTGATTTTGTTACTATTCGACATTTCCGAATACCATAGACGAGTAAATAATCGAAATTTCGGCAGCTCGTGGGAAAGGGGGCAGACAGCGGTCAGTAGGCAAAATTGTGGACAGTTCCGAATTGGCTGATCGATCCAAATTCACTTTAGACTAATAAGTAAAATTATTGTAGTTCGGTCCAACTGGAGGTTGAACTTCTCAGTATAGGTGGTCGGTAGTCGTACAATCTGTCGAAACGCGAATTGTGATTGAACATCAGTCTTTGCCAATTCATCTTTACATCCAATGACTAAGACCGTTGTCATTCTCCCGTTCTGCATTTGTACCACATTTTGAGAGTAGTGTTTACACAACTCTGATGGTTCTTGACAAGACGGATAAAACAGCTCTGCAAATTGGTCCGTGGTTTCCAAACAACGAGTTGATTCTTGACTTCGAGGGACGACTGCATTATCGATCTGGGTGTTTGAATACCTCAGGCAAATAGCCAGCACAATTCATTCTCCTCTTTCTCGAATGATCGACTAACAGACTGACTGACGGATGGACTTCTCCTCCTCCTATTATCAATACTTGTCTAGCATAAATTCGATCTTATCACTTTGAGATCAAATCACCTCGAACGCGTAGTTACCTACACAACCTGCTTTGCGCACATTGTTAATTATCAAATAAGCTTATATTCCTTAATTGACAAGTGTTTTTTTTTAATTCCACGCTGAATTGTTTCAGGGCTAATACGGTTGAATTGAAAATATCGGTCTCATCTTGCTCACAGTCCACATTGACAATTGGGAGTCTGTTGTGTTTATCGTTCAATCGCAGATCGTTGTCAGCACAATTCGGTGGTTGGTCTCGCGAATGGTTCTTTGAACGGGGCCAACAATCTGGCAACACCATCGTAGCCTACGAAGTCAATGCCGGTCACTTGTAGCTTCCGTCACTTTTTCCTGATAAATCAAGCCCATGCAGGTTGTTCCAGAATTAGGTACGCAGTGGAGCGATAGCTGATTGATGACTACTGGGAGAACATAAGCGTGCTAGTGATAGAAGTGACCCGCAAAGATTTTCAACATTGGAGGTGTTTCTGCAAAGTATAAAAGTGTTTAAATGCAGAAATGTGAAACCGTAGAATTTGTAAAAACCTCCTCAATCAGGAGCAAATATTACCAACTCACGAAAAAAGATGTTGCCAACACATGGCTGTCGTGACGGATGGGGTACCGGAATCAAGGTGACTGCAACTCATGACATGCACGATAGATAGCCTCTGTCGGTCAGTATTTTTCAGTTTTCAATTCGATTTCAAAAGGTGGAGTAATATGAAAACTAGGTAACAGCCATAAGCCTGTCATTGCAATAATCAGGGATCGTTATCTACGTTCCACAGTCAAGACCCGGGCGTCGTCGCCGAGTGCGCAATATCTTTTGGCTTGAATCATTTATGATACAGGATAAAGCTCCTCTCCAGCGAACGCTGACCGCACTTTTGGTTTGTCTCGATCTTACCCAAATCACCAAGGCCAAATCGATGAACACTGCTAGTTCTGACTTTCTTAATCAGTTTTGCATACTGACGCACTCAATGCTCTATTCCTTTGTCCATTGGAAATGGGTTAAAAACCAGACCGGTTGAAATGTTGCTTTCATGCGTAGGTGGAGGAGGTTAGACTGATTCTGATCTCACGCAAATAGTTTGAAAGTTAGGTGACTGAAGTTTACCTAGCTTATTTCTCATCATCTCCACTGAATGACCGGGACGAGTATTCTCTAGGTGCACAGATCAGGCACCAGAAGACGGACACAAACTGCATCCGTTGTGACGCCTGTCGGTAGATGAAGGGACGCCCGGCTATTCGGAGATGCGATTCACATTTTGAGATGCCGGATTCCTACTTACCTGCAGGCCCACTGGCATTAAATTTCAGTTTTTTTTTCATCGTGATCCTGAAGTCACTTAGTTCGCAGCGCCCATAGCCGTGTCTTCGCTTTACTGCAGCAGATGAACGCGTACACCATTAAATTTCCATATTCAGAATGAGACTAGCCTGTGTCAGCACAAAAATCGAGCGCTCACAGATGAATGCAATCCTACAACGGTGGTACGGACTCCTCAGGGATTTTTATTATTAATCCGAACGACGTAGGTCCCGCATACACCCAACCACTCAACGGAGAATAGGCAACAGTCTCTGATTTCTCACATTCAATTAGGCTACTACCAAATTTTCAGTACTCCAAATCAAATTCGAACATTTGCACGCACCAATTCAGTCAACGGCTCATCAAAGTTATGGTTCATACATCCTGTTTTGCATGGTTCGCCGGTCCATCTAAAATGATAATATCTGACCTACTTGATAACTGCTTCTTAGAAAATTGTATATTGCTTTTAAACATATTCACCTAAACCTGCATTGTTCCTGCATCTTTTCTTGATTCTTTCATGAGTGAAGGCAACAAGAAACCATTTGCTTCGCTTCCATATTAAATTGATGCCTCTCAATCACACTTATTGATTTTAAGTCATTGTTTCTTTCCTCAGCCCTAGCAACAATAAACAAATTAGTCCCGGACAAATCCTAGTGTTATACGAGTAAACTTACGGTATTTACGGAATTCACAGTCCTATGTCTTCCCCGGCACGGTCAACACTTGTTCCAACAAATTTCTGGCTTGCCACGTCTTGATTTTCAATCCTGCAAGGTTAAATACCAGGAAGATACCAGGATACCAGGAAGATTCGTGTTAATTATTTGTTACTTCCTATTACATGTTTTTTGATTGCTTTGGTTCTCGGTATTCTTCCCAGGCACCCACAACTCGCTATCATACAGCGACTGGTCTCCAATACGACAGCATGATCTCTTGCTCGTTATGCTTTCGGAAGGCACTCGTGATTTGGCACGAACAGATTACGCGCGCTCGTTTTTGTTTTTGTTGATTTGCGATTTGCCGATTACGGTGCATCCGTCATCCTGAAACCGATGATAATGAATGATATTATTGGATAGGATTCTGGATGAAGCAAGACGAGATTAGTCTCTACATCGCTTACAGTTATACTGTGAATCTTTAAATTAATATGAGGACAGTCGGATTACAGTTACCCTACGTAATCACGTGCACACACAACTGAGTAAATGCAGATGACTTGAAAATAGCTACTGCTGATACCGGATGTTTCCACTGTACCCCGGAAACGCCGTCTGTGTCTCACGTAACCAGAATCGCCTACTGAACAACGATAGCGCACGCGGATGAACGCATTACAGGTGGACACCGAAGGTCCGCCAAGTAAATGTCGAAAATGAGTGAAAAAATAACAATTTATCGAGAACCCTACAGATCAATAGTCCATCTGCAAATTGGAAGTGCGAATTTCATACATGGTAACTAATTGCAGACGGTGGAGATTCTCTCAAAATCGTGACTGTGTGGCAGTCGCTGCCTCGTCGCGTGAGTTCCATGCGGTATACATAACCAAGACAGCTTCATTTTAGAACATCTGCATAGTAATCGAGATGACAGCAGTTCGTAATCTAGCGTTTGGACCAAACAATAACACCAGGCTTCTTCGGATATCTCGGAACTCGAAGTAGTGTCTAGCTGCTCCGGTGAATAACACTTGGTAGCCCATTGTTCCGTGTTACTCCAGTCATATTTTTCACAATAAATCTACTTTTCTGGGACAGAACTATTGGGCGGACGATTGTGAATTACTTTTTCACTAAGAAATCCACACACATGTCTCAGCGAACTAAAAGAACTAACGTACGTAGCACAAGTTCATATACTGGACACGTGCACAGCTACGAATTAGAGGGCAAAATGCACTCCTGATTCGTATAATCGAGGTCACTGAGCAATCAGACAACTATCAGGCATGGTTGTCGAAAACAGGTCTTTTATCTTTTTACATCCTTTGTCGGTAGAACGGGAGTGAACTTTTTTTTCAAGAAGGCAGCCGCTGCCAACAAAGGACTGCCACGTGGGTGAAATTGACCGGCGGCGAGAGAATTCGAACCCGTAACCTTCGTGCCCGAAGGTTACGGGTTACGACTCCTACCGTTTGACTATCGCAAATCGCTGAATCGTAAACTCCGGAATCTGTCCAATGTCCCGTTTGTAAATCCCTCGAAACCATTGCGTTTTTTGTGTGATAAACAGAATAGTAACTGGTTATTCTCATTATTATTATTATTATTATTATTATTATTATTATTATTATTACTACTGCAATGACAGTAATGCTCGGTTAGAATTGAGTAAACCAAGTTACTTGGCTATTCCGCTTTGTTTCTTATTGTCTGTGCGTTGTTGGTGTTCAGACAACTGACCGGACGATCCTTCGAGAGTAGCCGGAACTGTGTGAATAGAAATCCGGTAATTAATCGGAACACTAACTCCGGCTCATCATTATTCTAATGCACGGTCGTAATTCGGCACACGCACACACACACACACACACACACACGAGTGAACA
>LUCM01008992.1:30762-44012 GCA_008360955.1 Fasciolopsis buskii | reverse complement strand
CTTGTTAGGAATCATCAGCAGTGCATATCCATCAAGCCCGAACTGGGACGCGAACCCGGGACGAACGATTCTGAGCCGAACGTCCTAGCCACTACACAACCAGGCAGACTGTCAACGGTTTGGTGAACTTCACCACATGACGATGTTATACCTATCCGCCACGGATTTGCCAGGCCACGGGCCGCTAGCGGTCGGGCCCTACTGATCGGTGACTTCTGTGCAGGTAGTCTAAACACTACGATCCAGCTCATGGTCAATGGAGAATTTAGACTCAGTTTTTGTTAGACATGTGGACGAAAACATCCCGCCCCATCTGTTAACTTGCCCGCATAACAATCGTTGTAGTGTGTCACCGATTCGCGACGTGATACTCTACACGCATTATTGGACAGCAAATCGACGAGGCTCATTCAAGTACTTCTTTACAACTTCGGATATTTAAGTACCCGTGGTACAATATTTTATTATCTGAGACAAAAATTTCACATCTAGATTAAATTGCCCTCAAATGATAGTTAGTCAGGGAAACCTATCTTTCTAATGTCATTGTAAAATAGAAAACCAAGCGTGATTAGTTTCGCAGCTGGCAACCGATTCTCCGGCAAATGACTTGTGTCAATTATTTCTCAGTGATATTTCAATCGTTTCACGGTACGTACACAAACGACCTATTGTGTACCTAGCAGTTCATAAGCGGTCGGCTCTACGCGGGACTCGTGATGATGAGGATGAATGCGAAAAAAGCAATTTAAAAACTCATTATTCCTAGGTGAATCTAATGTCGCGGGTTGTATTTATGTTCAGTATTTCCGGAATGACAAAATAATATTCGGAATTTAATTTGAACTAAAGAACGGGAAATTTATCAACCTTCCATAGAAGCACGCAAAACCTAGGACATTCGCAAACACCGAGACAAAATGTCACCCGGTTGTGCAATACACCAATTCGCCAACGGAACGTGATGTAATTCTTATTTGGATCAACCTCGAATACATCAGAAATGTCACATTATTTGTTAAAAACACAAGGAATAGAAAATAAAGAAATCACTTTTTTGATTTTTTTCATACGCGCTACGAAAAAGGGTAAAAAAAAAATACGACACCTCAAGACAAGATGTTCTTGGAAGATTTGCTCACTAAGCTGGGCTCAGCTCAGCGAGCAAATCAATACCATCTCGTTGAATCTGAACTACGAGAAAGAACAGTAATCTCTAACCATCTATTTATATATATATATATATATGCCCATATACATACAGATTGTAAGCAGCATGTGGATGCCTGAACAAAATTTCCTCGGAAGCACACAATGGCTTACGCGGTTATTGCTGCTCATCAGGTATGCGTGCCTGGTACTCTATTTTTTAAACATCTTTTTACTTGTACACTCTGACTTGGTATGCCTCACCGAAATTTAATTTGTAGTGTCACGAATGTGCATGGAAACTCTCGTTTGAAGATCCACAGAAGAACGGTACTTGTAAATTTTTGATAATCCTTTGTCAGTTGGACTGAGCCAACCATAGGAACGAAAGCCACATGCCCTCAGAATAGAGATAAAACCTGGATAAGTAAGCGAAATTTGCATATGTGAACTCTTTAAATCTACTATATTTGTACCGTTGTTGCCAGACCGTTGGCATTACGTCAAATGAAATTTCTGCCAGATTACTACATCTTATGATGCAACCAGAATAATTCTGACATAAGATAAAACCGTTAGCGCCCAAATAATTATTTCAAAGTTCATTAATTTCATTAATTGGTCTGAAGTACATCCTATTCATCTACGTCGTACCCCTTTACAATCTAACTGGAAGCCTATATGAACTAACGGAAATAGTTAAACGAAAAATTGGCTGTGCTGATCACCACTCAGGTAGATCGATGCTGAACTTGGCAGTAAAACGTTCCCACATTGTAATTCCACTAATCTACCGAAAAAGAGGCGAGAGTGCAATTGTGAACATACAGCTGCCTACTTGGCCTATTCGACAATCAGGCTGATTCTAGTGGGGAAGCAAAAAGCAATATTTTAGAAATTTCACCTAGGAAAAAACAAGAATTTCGGAATTAATTTTCTTCGATGCCTGAAGGCCATGCGATATGTTTAGATCATTTGGATCCGCTTGAAAGTGACTAATTAAACCGAACAGATTGAAGTTACTTCTTGTGATCGAAAGACGTCGCTGTTTCTGTTTGATTCCTCACTGAGCTTTGGTTCTAGTCACTTGTAGTTTAACTACCCTACGGTTGTTGATAAACAGTTGCAATGAACTCACCTAGGTCCACATATCCTGTATTTCACCATTTCAATCGCTGGCTGTAACGAGATTATGAGCTGTCTTATTGGATTTCTTTGTCCAAGTGTTGATGTTTACTGATACGCTTACTGGGCTTCGGTTTCCCTTTTTGTGTTGCCCATTTCAAATTACGGACTGTGTGAACTTTGTCGATGAGCCCTGTGGTCCTGTGGTTGGCATATGACGTTAGCCATTTGCTGTTCCCGTGGCGATTTTCACAAATCCCACGACTCGTCTTCTGTGCCTGGTCCATTCGAAGGTCACCTGAATTGTTATCCGTGAACTTGCTCACCCATGTGAAAAATTCCAGCACTTCATGTATAGCGGGAACCGAAAATTTCATCGAACTCAACGGCGTGGAGTTCACGTTTAGAAAATCAGGACAAAATCACTGTTTTGGCCAAAAACGAACAACCTGATAAAACCTATGAGTGTAGATAATCTCAGTAGTAGCCTTTCGAGGTGTGAAGATATGAGAGGACTACATAGCGCTTGATGTATCTCCAAAATTTCTCCGAATCACGTCCCCTAGGTCTCATAGCCACTAGTGGTATGGCCTGTCCGCTGAATGGATGTATCATCCCTTATGGAATTGACTGCGCACTTCTGAACCAGCGAACGGACTAGTGTGTTCGTCCTTGATCTTATTCACAGTAGTGCATGGCTGAACGACGTCCGATTTGGCCGGCGGTGACCAAACGCATAAGGTCGTGTCGTTTGGACGTGAAGGTCGCGGGTTCGAATCCTCCCATCGCCGGTCAACTTCCCCACCTGGCAACCCTCCGTTGGCCGCGACCCCCTCCCTGAAAAATGATGTACATTGTTACTTCACTAATGAATGAAGTAAACGATAAAAAGATTTGCTGGTCGAGACACGTTCACTGTCCCTTCTCCTGTTGACAACATTTGATGTTTGATTACAATCATTTTTTGACGAAGTCGTCTATTCACTTTTGTTTTTTGCTTCGGCAAGAGAAAATTCACTGGTCAGAATGATCGATTTGTACCGCTAACCCACTGACTTATAGCGCATCTTAAAAGTCCCGTTTTTCAACGATTCTTATTCGATCGGGAATCAGCAAGAAGTAGCTCTGAGCATCGAAATTTGTATTCGTTAGATCGACAAAATGTTGTACGAATGAAGCGACAGACATTGGATGCCGAACATGATCCGTGAGAACTGGGAGTTGTGAATCATTGAGAGCTCGACAGTTCACCACTGCATGGTCTCTCACTAGGCTGATTGTTGCCGACACAAGATTTGACCTTTGGACCAATCGACAAGCCCAAAACAACAATCCCTCTTTGCGAGAATCACAGGGGCTCAGGTGGACAAATTTGCATGTGGACTGGAAAATCCAAATTCGGAAATCTGTTTGATTTTCAGAACCACGATTGACCGTTCCTATCACCTCCTGTGTATTGAATCATAGTTGCTAGTATAGCCTACCTTTTCGCCTGCCATTTTTACGTCAAGCATACCATACAAAGAAGATGGTATTCGGAAATGGGGAGTGAAATTTTTGAACCGTTTTCGGGTCAGAGTTGGAGCTCGATTCTGGCTGGTATTGGATGAATGAATTTGAAGTCCACAGATGCCCATTTATTTCGATTTGAAATCGATGTATTATGTATGCATCGATAAATAATTCGTAAGTCGGATCATTTGATGACCACATGGGAAAATCTATCTCTTTGTTTCCTTCTAATCTCTCGTCCGCGCTCGGTTTCTCCACAAACAACCAGATATTTCTTATTCGTTGTCGATAGCCTTCACTTATCAGTTCGTTTTTTTTGCACGTTTGCTTGACTTGGGCTCTCACGTTCCGTCTCCTTTTTGGATTGTATTTCCTAGGTTATGAACTTGAAAGTCAGTCGAACTGGTGACTTTGCCCCTCTCTGTCCGTGTTGAGCAGCGCATTTCTTTTACCCCATTTCACTGTTGTTCATAGTCCATAGCATTGCAAACTGGACTCGGAAGCCCTGGGAACAGCCGTCCTGAATACGAACGTGACATCAGTGCCAATTTGGATTTTACAGTAATAATTACGAGTGTGAAGTCGCACAATGCGCGCTGCACACGAAAATGAGCGCGCCAGACGAACGCGTGGTAGTCTGCCGAGAGTTGTCGCTCGTTCCATAACGCGACACAAACTACATACGTTCTGTCTTGCTTTCATACAAACAGTATCTGGGAGTTAATTCAGCATTTGAACGCTCATACTCTAGACTGCAAATTGTTAAAAATTTTGACTTAAACAGGATTAGAACGAGAATGGTGTAAATCGCATGAATGGTGACACATTTCACCACACTCGTATGCAGGCCCAATAATTGTGAATGGGCTTCACACTTGTTGAAACTCACACACACGCACACGCACACATACACACATACACGCATGCACATACACATACATACACACACACTTGACGGTTGTCACTGATGTATGTGCTGTCCATTTGATCGAAATCTATCAATACAAATACCAAAGCTCAAACAACAACAGTTTCAAATGAACCAATTCTGACTAGGTAACAAATGAATCACTTCTCAGACTAAAATCCCACATCTTCTTGGTCACATTTCGTGAACTGTGGTCGGCATTGGGTGAGTGAATGAGCGAGCAAGCAAGCGAACCGGCGGACATCAGATGTGTGAACATTTTAACAACCGCCATCTAGCACAATCCGCGAAAAACATAATCATGAAGGTGTCCAACTGTCATTGGTTGGCTAGATGTTACTGCCGGAAACCAGATACCTGTACTGACCTTAGATCTTCCTGGTCAAATCTTCAAAGAAGATATGAATAATGAATTCGTAAATCAATCAAAGCCGCTTTTACGTGTCCCAGGTGGGCAAACGATCCACATCAGCTTGAGTCCTTTCATCGGTGGCCAACGTGTACATTGATCAATCTTGATCTGGTCGCGCCCATCTTCCAGTAAATGTGATACAGACGATAAAAGGGTTTATTTTCATCCGGTCGGAGGTAACCGATAAGACATCTGTTCATTTTCATTTGGACCGATATTTTACTCGTTTCATTTATATGTGGCCTACTTATGATCAGATCATTCTCCACACACTTGGGTGACACACTGCGGAGTCAAAAAATTCAACTTTTGTTTACTGATATATGAGTGTGATTAAATGATAAAGTCAGACGAAGAAAGCCTATATACGTGACAGACCCATTTACCGAATCATCCGTTTACCTACTGAGGATGAGTTGACTGAGTCGGCTTTTTTCTTCATACTTCCTTTGTCGATAAAATAACAAAGTACATCAGTTTTCAGGAAGGAAGCCAATGTCAACAAAGGTCTTCCAAGTGGGGAAATTGACGGGCGGTGGAGGGATTCGAACCCGCGACCTTCACGTCCAAATGCTACGAACTTATCCGTCAAACATCTGTCAGTTTCGCAGGAATGACATTAAGTTAGGACCCATTCAGTACCAACATTTAAAGACATGACCAGTGAAACACAAATTCGGAGAATCACACAATCAGGTGGTCAGAGACTACGGCAAACAGCTTTCATGGAAAGCCGTTGTTTTCTCACTAGAATCGTTAGGCATATTTACTGCTGTCTATGGAAATGAATATGAAAAATTGCAAACAAATTTTGTTGTTGTCCCCATTGTTTCATCAAGCTTCCGAATATCTTTTTCATGGAGGCGCGTGTCAAGCTGTCAACCCCTTGGGCGTCTCAACATGAAGATCCACAGTTCGAGTCCTCCCCACCGTCAATCAACTGCGCCATCTGGCACTACTCTACTGGCCGGGATTCCCATCCTAATAACCACGTACATTGCGGTTTGATTAAGAAAGAACCTAAAAGATAAACGAATTCTAGTGTCCCCAGTGATAGGTATTGTACGTAGCCAGGGTACTGGATTTACTCCACTTAGCTTCCTCAATCTTGTCTGGTTTCCATATTTAATGAGAAAGGAAACGAGATGAAATCTGTCAACGCAGTCCATTTTTCACACTAGTTGCTCCCGAATCTAGACTTCACCACTGCACCAGCACAGTTTACTGCAGTAGGTGATATTCTGGTAGCAGACCGTAATATTTTTTGCAGTAATAGGGCTAGTTATAGCAATATTAGCAGTAATAGTGGTAGTATCAGTGATACTAATAGTTGTTGCTGCTGTTGGTGTTGTTGTTGCAACAATCTACCAGGGCTACGGATGGTTGGTGCAACCTAAAAACACCCCATCTACTGTTTCATCAACCGATCTAAGCGTCTACCGTTACAGTAGTTAATTTAGTGCTTCCAGTAATAAGGACGTATGACATACTACGAGATGTTAACAAGAGGTCTTCAGTCTTTGAATTCACCGCGGATAGATGACATTTCATGCCGAGCATCCAGAAACAAGTAAGCAACACACGAAGGACGTCCCAGAATCTTCGTCGCCCAGATTCATCTAGAACTTGTGGCAAACATAAAATATGGAGCTGGTATCAACCAGAGGTCGAATTTGTTCTTGTTTTGACTCCGTTTGCCCGCATGCATGCACCAAATGGGAGCACGTAGCTCATATTCTCATTTTTTTGACGACAAATATCGCCCTTTCGAAATCTGTCCTCTTCTCTTTTTTTCTTCTGCCTGAATAGCGGTGGAATAAATCCTTCACTTTTTATCTTTTCTTTTATTAATGAACCGAAACTGTACATCACGCGGCTCCCACGTGCGTACAACGACCAGCGCTGGGTGGACTCCATCCCGCAATCTTCATTTCCGAAAACGACAGACCCAGCTCCCTAACTACTTGACCAGATCTGCCTGGGTCGAGCTCATTGGTCTGAAAAACTCGACTCAACTGGGTTTTGACCAGCCGTCTAAGGTGTAGTGCAGTTTATTTTTAATTATTTTATCACCAGGGCTACTGTCTATGTGATTTCGGAGGGAGCCATTAAGGTTTCCTAACGAATTGCTAGCACTATCGGTCAGTATGTGGCGGTTAATCCGCGGTTTCAAAGTCTTCGTGCGCACAGCAATGTGCTACAAACGTAATTGTGTTACTGTCCTTTCTACTTTGTCTGACAGTTTCGACAAAATTGAGATCAGCTTTTCTTGCCTAGCGGTAAAGTGGACGCCAGTATGGAGTTAAGCAACCCAGCGCAAAAATCCGATCACTATGGGATGAAAAAGAGTGACCGTTAGATCTTGAAAGGGTGATGTGCCGCTCGTTAACAGCGTATTATTATAATTCATCTCCTCCTAGTTGTCTCGTCTTTGAAAATTGCGTCTTCAACGAGCTGCCTAGTTCTGAGTGACTTTTTCTGCGTGAATATGCCTGAGTTGCATGCGGTAATGGTGACGTCTGGCTCTTAAAACCTGCGTCAATGTCTCTTATTTATCGTGCAGTGACACTCGAGCTGCAGAAACTATGACCTTCACACACGCGTCAAGCTACGCTACTTTGTTCACCCATTCAATCAAAATGAGTTAATAGGTAAGGCCGAAACAGACTTCGTTCGTAAGGAAACATTGAAACAACTGATTTTACTTTCGTTGTGCGGATAAGTGGATGAAATGTATGCATCAAAATGTCATTTGTTCACAAGAAGCCGTCATGCTACGACTTCAAACAACAAATAGTCTAATACATTGCAGTGAATCTAAGGGATAGAATTAGATTACGAAGTTGGGCGAACTGGGCACAGCTGGGTAAGCGACACCGATGTCACAAAAAGGATGAGGTTGGGATGAGGGAATAGATGCCAGTGGTGAGCGACAGGTTGCGGGGGGGGGTCAAGGCAATGAGAACTTGGAATTGAACAACTACTGTGTGTGTGTGTGTGCAGGACATTTTGCTCAATATGTCTCCGCTCTCGAACATGTGTTCAGCGGGCGAAGTGCACCGTCACCGTGGCTGAGTGAGTGTGTGTGTGTGTGTGAGGGGGTGGGTGGGTGGGTGGTTTGGTGAGTGTGAGTGTACGGACAGGAAAACTTGAAGAAGGCGGGAAAAAGTGGAAGTGTAGAACTGTTAACACACAGATTATCGGGAACAGTTGTTAGGTAATAACGTGACACTACACGAAAGTCGGATGAGGTGTGTGGAAAATAAATTCGCTTCAGTTGGCTTCAGTGTAACGCGATTTGAAAACCGTAAATGTGTATGTGTGTATGTGTACGTGTGTGTGTATGTGTGTGTGGAGGGGAAATAGGACAAGTAGAAATGAGAACGAAACGACGTGCGAGGGAGTGACAAGTCACCCGTATAACTAAGACTGGTGACAAATGGGTAAACTCAGTTGAAACGGAATTGTACGTATTTGGTTCATTGAGGAACAAAATTACGGAAAGAATTTCACATGCTTTTGACAAAATCCATTTGGGATTGTGCAGTCTTTCCCATTTTGCAAGTAAATGATAGTACTACTGAAATAAGACAGCGACGGCAAACTGTGAATAATGTGATGGGGAGGAAAATGCGAAGGAAAAATTTGCCGAGTTGAAGAGGTTTGCAAAATGAAGACTGCTCTGAAAATAGACCCGGGGCCCGAGGTCGACAAGTTGGGAAATGGGTGAAAATATGGAACAAAATGACAAATTTCAAAGACCAGTTGGTTGAAAGTGTCAACAAAATCACAAAGAATATTTGGTATCAGCGGACAAACTATTAATCCATTCATCCAAAACTGCCAGGAACTGGAGTAAATGAGCCAGGCATTGCAGTCATATTCATTTCGTCAGCAAAGTTGGACATATATTTCATTTGACGCGAGTTCGGTGTGGTTTTGAATGAGACCTGAAGTACCCGATTACCAAGATTGAAGCCATTCAAAGAGTGTATGGCTAACAACGCTTCTTCATAATTACTCATTGTGACAAATCCAAACCCTTTGCATTTTCCGGTAACCGGATCCCGAATAACTTTTACCGTTTGAACCGCACCGAATGGGCCAAACAGTTGCCACAAGATTGATTCCTCAGTATCCGGGGCCAAATTATACACGAAAATACACCACCCAGTTGCGGTAAGTGCTCCAGAACTGGCAGCGAACGCAGGTGCTAGTAGGGCATGTGCACTTGGGCCTAGGCCACGCATTAGCTCCATTCCAAATGTTGGCAAACCAGCCGAAAATGTCGGTGCCATTGGATTTCCCAACATGGCGTTTGAAGAACGGAAACCAACTCCAGCTCCACCTGAAATTGCGGCTGCAGCCACAGCGGCAGCAGCATGACATTTGAGCCGTGCTGCCCCAGCTAGACGAGTCAACGGTCCAACCATACCCATTTCTTGTCTTCCGGGATTCATCGGAATGACCGAATTCATTGATCCCATCGGAATCGAATAACCATTTTGGACGAGAGTAGGTTGGAAACATCCAGTTGGTTGGCTGACCAACTGCCCCGAATGATTGGCGTTTGGATTGTCCAAGTCATTTGTAAAACTACAAGCACTATTACATGTTGCATTCGAACAAGTCGAATTCATATTCGACCTATGCCCTGCTTGAAAAGCAAATCCCGGTGGCGGAGGAGTACGGCCATTGGGACCACTACTGTTTGGTGGATTTCGTGAGTTAGAAAACTGTTTGTTATTAGCCACGGGTGCAACGGATGGGCCGTTATGCGAACCGGAGGAAACACTGTTCTGTACTCGACACGAGGTCACCGGACAAAGATCTGCAGTGGAATTATTGGATACTGCATTCTGATTTCCGGGACCATTGGAAGTTCCCGTGCAAACAGGACCATATCGAGCATTATTATCCCCATCGCCTGATTTCATGAACGACAAATTCAAATTATCCGTCCTATTTGAGCTAGGTGAGTTGGCAAATTTTACCGTGATCGGTTCAGTTGCTCCCGGAGGCAAATAACCATTCAAACGACGAATAGCAACCTCGGCCTCAGTACGTTGATCGTATCGAATAAAAGCAACACCCCGAGATAGACCGGTTTTTGTGTCATACAGAATTCGCGCTGTAATAATGTGTCCACAGGAACTGAATAGTTTTTCCAATTCTTGTTGCGTCATTTTACGTGGCAATCCACAAATGTACAAATTGGCCCCCTTGATGGCTTCCGAACTGGGTCGGGCCAGTGAAACTTTCACGGTCTTATTTTGTAAGCGTAAACCATTCAATGTTTTAATTGCTTTTCCCGCGTCGGTTGGATCGTAGAATTTTACGAAAGCATAGCCTAAACTCTCACCGGATGTTTTCTCACGGACCAGTTTACAACTTTCCACCTCACCGATACTGGAAAACAATGCACGTACTTCTTCCTGACTCATATTCGGTGGCAAATAGTTAATGATCAAATTGGTTTTATTCTCTGGCTGTGTGGAATATGATGTCACATTTGATCCGGGATATTTGGTGCATGCGTTCGAGCTACTCAAATTCGTATTCATTGTGGATTTGTTATGATTCATCCCGGATGCCTGTAACGTAGTCTGGTTGGATTGTATACTCGGATTGGATTTATTAATTCCCATAGTAGCGTTAGTTTCTCCATCCAACACCCTTTTGGCATGTTCACATGTGGCCGTATTGTCGCCCGTGTCTCCTGAAGCAGTCTGTTTTACCAATCGTGTCTGATTTGAACCCGAGTGATGTGTGGAGACAAGTGAAGTTATTGTACGATCGATAGGTTGTGCCCCGGTGCTGGTCGAGAGACATTTATTCATTGGATTAGCGTTGTGCACTGAAGTTCTGTTAGACATTTTGATGTGAGGGCAGGTGATGTTTGATTGTTTGTTCAAGTCTCGTGTGCAATTCAGATTCTTGCGAGTAAGGCGTTTATTCAACCATGAGTATTTTTCGCGCGAACTTCGAATGGTAAACAACCAACCGTTATTAGTCCGAATTTCTAGCAAAAATAAACTGTCACTACAATGGAGGCCAAATAACCAACTAGTGTTTAATAAGATTCGTTTTGATCGATAAGGCGAATTCGAAGCCTGACTGACCAATCGATCCGAGTCAACCGCAGATCGGATTGCCAGCAGATCACGTGACTCAAAAACGGAAAAGGTTGGGTCTCGTACAGTTGAGAGACAGCGATTAATTTTCCATTTATGTCTGACTATAGGGCGTCATCGCGAATTAGCTGCATGTGCAAAGTTCTCCCTTCCCGGATCACGACTAATAGCTCTGATATTTTAAACTATCACCTAAATCTCAGTTTTCATGCCAAACGGAGAGTTCGGCACTAAGATTCTGATATTCAGTCGTTTGTGAAATGCAAGTTTTCCTACATTTTTCTTTAGAAGATTCATTCGAAAGGAACTAACCAATGATTAATTATGACATCCAATCGATACAGTGAGTAACTGGATAAGAGTGATATAAGTAACTGTTAAATTGTGGTAGGGATAAGTTTAAACCAGCTAAGAAAAGAATTTCTTTGGGTATTAATTGGGATGTCGAACTCGTTTTATTCCCGACTGGACACATGCACAAACGGTCTTCCCTGCACGAACAGGCAAATCTTTGGTCCAAACTCTACAGTTGTCCAAAATAATCAGTCAAAATTGTCGGGATGAAACCGCACAAGGAAATCATGTGTGTCGTGGTCAAACGAAAAGCTGTCATTTTACAACCTGAAAGTTACCAATTCGAGTCCTCCCACGGTCGTCTAACGAACCCCACGTTTCAGTCCTCAATCAAGTGCAACCTCATTATGTCGAAAATGGTGTGTGCTTGTGCAGATCTGCGGACGGGGGCTCATCAAAGGATGTCATGAAAACAGAGCGGTCGGAAAATGTAACCGGCAATTTGAAGGTAACCGATCCATTCCCGGTTCTCAGCGGCACTGCATTTAGGCATATATCAAGTGACATGCAAATTTCAGTAACATGTTTCGCAAATAAATGGAAGGACGAAATTCCCTCCGCAATGCACGGCCGGTTTCCGCCTTACTGTTACGCATCAATAAATGTTTGCGACTGGGTTGCGGATGAGGGAACGGACACCATCCAGGTGGTTAGACGTGAATAAGGTAGGCTCAAGCCTACCAAATAGGTGACTGCTGACAACCAGTGACAGTGATCAGGCCATGGTGAGTTGTCACCTAGCAAGTGATCCCCTTAGAGAACACCACAAGAGCACGCTGGTAGCACGGCGATGTGGCGAATGTGGCCCGCCAATCAAATAAAGCCATTGCCATTTGTCGTGTTCCGCTAACCCGGAAAGATTTTCCAGAGGAAGCAGATGATCTGACCATCTGGCTACCGGCTCATTTTGAATGACTCAGCTGCCCTGAGCAAAGATTAAAAGTGCATCTTCGAATAAAAAGGACCACTCTGGATCGTGCGACCGAGTTGCACAACAGACCACAACACGCACAGACATGGATATGGATCATCTATGAAAGAAAGTTTCTGGCTGTTCTCGCACTCGCAATCGCAACCTTTCACCGTAAATAACTGTTTGTTCCTCGGCTTGTTCGTGTTGCTCCTTCCAATACCACTCAATTTCCTTACATTTTTCAGAAACTGCAGTTGGCCCTGTTAGTGGTAGTGCAACCGGTTTAAGCTCCGTGCCTGTTCTCTCTCAGATAGCATCCAAATCTCACCGAACCTGATTCCGCCGGCCGATGTAATTCATTGTTCTCGATGCCTCTTCAAACAAGCCACATTCAACGTGTAAACATACAATGGAGGCCCTAGACATCGATGTGTGTTGTATCCAAGACACTCTCTTTCGATACTCCAGCTGTCATTCAACAGACATCCCCATCTAAGCCTTCGGTCAAGCTTCACCCGCCCGTCTTTGCACCTGGAGGCTGCGGTTTTTCGTTTTGCTGGAGTTGGTGTGGCTCAGTAAGAGACCTGAGGCTGTACTACGTGACTGGATCCCAGTCGACAAACGGCTAAGCGCCGTGAGGCTTGGGCTCCATGCAAAGTAAATAGCCTTCGCTTTGATGGACTCAACTTATTTGTCGTCTCAGCATACGCGCCAAGAAATTGC
>LUCM01008992.1:9721-30580 GCA_008360955.1 Fasciolopsis buskii | reverse complement strand
CACCGCCCTAAATCATCGGACTTTCCCTAAAAGAAAGGGTGGGCGGTGTTACAATTCGTAATGTTGCAAGACTTGTTTTAACATCGGGATAGCAACGACGAGGTGCCTCATCGTGTGTTGGTTGCAGACAGTCGTGCCCCGACTGAAATAGTCGCTCAGTATGGTCTTCTGTGGCTTGGACACGTATTGCGTATGCTTGCCCATCGTATACCTTTTCGCGGTCTTTTTTCATGTGCTGGAGTAAACTGGAAGAAGCGATGCGGTGGTCAGGCTATGACTTGGCGTGAAGGTATGGAGACGCTAGCTTCTATTTTTGCCTCAGTTGGTACCTCCGGCCTTTGTGGTCGGGGCCGGGGAGATGGGGATTGTCGTTAGTCGGCGACACTGGGAGATATGGCTGAGAACCGAAGTGAGTGGCGCGAGTGCTGTGTGGCCTCTCCATAGAACTCACCTGCCATGAAATTAATCCGAAAGTAATTAGAAAAAATTAAAAAGTTTACAGTGAAAACACAAAATGTACCTGGTTTGTTATGCTTCATTACTTACCCCTTGTTTATTCCTCCTCCGCACAGTTCCGTTGACATGCTGTTGCGTTGCCAACATGCTTGTTTTTCATCAGGTGTATTATGTATATATATATATATATGCTAATGCGTTACCGGTCCTCTTCACCCCATACTTGTTTATTCCATTACTAGATTCCTCCTGGAATCTCATTTTTATGATCCGGAATGCAAGAGTAGTGGGGCGGGTGGACATCAAATTATTGGGTACGCCTACCTGATGAGCGTCAATCACCGTGAAACCGGAGAACTTTTATCCCTCCAACTTTAAGCAACGAGGACTAATGAAGGCAATGCCTATAATCTGGAACTTCGAGTCCTCTTTCTGATGGTTAATCTTGCCTGACAGACAAAATACATTCTGCGGATCGCCATGTGACCGAGATGCTAATGTTATTTGACTTGATCGGTATCATAGCGCTGAAAACCATCATATATGTCCGAGAGATTGAATGATGTTCAATTACCGTTTGTTCATCCCATGCTTACGCACTGTATACAAGTGTACTATTAAAACCAAGTGGCATATGGTTGTTTTTTTCGCGGTCGAATGAATGACAGGCGGGTTGAAAAGAATCTTTCTCTTGGATTCCCGACATCGCAAGGCTGATCGGCGACACTGGAGATTGTCTTTCGTTGATTTTCATTACTAAGTTAATGACTAATGCTGACCGATAAGTTATTTCATGCGAAGCGACGCACGGTGAAAGCTTTTCAATGTGAGTCTTTCCCATTTGGCTGACAAAAGGCTTGAAAATTTCGCCAGTCATGCAAACTTTAGTCGCTTATCAATACATCTAAAAACATTCTACTCGTTTTCCGATTGGTGTCATTCCCATTACCATTTAAGTAGTTTTCTAAACGCCACGTATATCTGTTGCACCTATTGTTGAACAGTCGCGTCATTTAGTTTACGGGGTAACCGGAACGTGTGACCCTTGGGTGATGCACAGCATATCGAATTAAGTAGTGAGAACAATCTAAACGATAAGAGAGAGGGCACGAACCGGTGGCTCGATGATCGACAGTCTACGAGCAACACCACACGGCCAACAATGGTCCAATAAGGAGGCAGAAATCGGAAAAACTTGCAAATATATGAATAAGTTGGTACACAATTCAAGTATGATAAACATTACCGAAAATTTGAATGTTCACTTTATTAAATTAAATCACGTGTATGGTCAACATTGTAAACTGTTGGCTCAGCCACGCGAAACAAATATCTTATCACTGGCAGTTAACTATTCTAAAAATCCAAAGACCAGATGAATAAATTTTAGACAAGCATCCATTTAGAGGAACTAGGTGGTAAAGGGTACAATTTCTTCGTTTTCCTTTTTCTAACTTGGTTAGTCATTGCTGGGCTACGTGTGCGGCACTTTTCAAGAATGATATGAAACGTTAAGTCTGAGATACACACGGACACACCGGAGTTGGAAACGTACAGTCTACTTGAAGTAGGGAAACAGGCAGCGGTCGAGGATTCGTACACGTTCGGCCACGGAAACCGAAACCAAATGTCACACGGGCGGCGTAATAAACTTCACAACTATCGGGCAAAAGAACTATTCGTAAGGTAATCATAATTAAAATTGCGGTCAATGTGTGGTCTAGATTACACAGTAAATGTCACGTTATTTATCGCCAGAGTTAGTTGAAAATGTCGAATATCTATTACGTGAAATAGCAGCACAGTAAAACAGAACAGTGACATTTTAGCCCACTTTGTAAGGCGCATTTCATAAACGAGCGGCAAAGTTAGCACCGGGTTTTTGTTCCACGCTTCTGGATACCCCGTTCGTGCATGGGTTCATTCATATTCGAGTAGTCCCGATTAGAGACAATTACAGCCATCGTCGGACGAGCGCTGGCCGTTTGCATGTTCTAGTTTGAAGTCTTAGATTCAAAGCATTTCTGACTGCAAAATTAATAAAATTGTCCTTCAATGATACTGTGTAAACTCCTTGTTGGTCTAGGGAATAAGTCAATCCAGAGCACCTATTAGTATCCGAACAATGAGTCGAGTGCTATTTAGTTCAGTGATCCAATGGGCAGGCCGTATGCCATCGTATTGGATGTGATTGGACAAGTGTTCACGCTGTGTGATGCACAAGTTGGTGGTGGACTCATTGTATCTCTCGTGTTTGCCGTCCTGATCCTGACTACTTTCGAGCACCACTGGAAGAGAATCGTCCTTGCGCGAGTTAGGTCGACCAATCTATGATCAGTAGTCATCTGAAACATTGTTCGAACTCGGGATCTGGGTCCTTTTTTGCACCCCAAGTCGGTTAGCCTGCTGGTGGGGACCGCCGATAGGTGTCTTGGTGATGAAACTGTACAGCACATTTCCTTCGTCCAATAGCCTCGGTCAGCGTTTTTGCAGTCTGATCCGGGTTGGATTGAGCAAAGGTTTACTCGCTACAGTTAAAGCTACTGACTAAATACAAGTTAGACCAACATTTACTCTCTCTCTCTCTCTCTCTGATGCTACTGAAGGGCGACCAGTGGCGGCTAAATAACGAAAACACTGATCACACTATACATCTGGTACCAATCAGGATCGACCGCAGTTTCACTTGAACTCCAGCTTCTAATTTGTCTATGGAAGTTGACTAGTAGTCATCTGGCTAAGGGTTGTTTTAAACAATAATGAATAACTGCCACTTTACTGATTTCTTTGTTGTTTGCGTTGTTATATCATCAGGCTGTCGATACCAAGGTTCTGCACACCCCATATGGGTCTTAGACTTTAGGTTTGCTCGACCTAGATTTACCTTAAATACGGCAATCTTCTCTCTGTTACTTTTTTATTAGTGGAATATACAGTGTACATCATTCCTCAAGGAGAGGGCCGCGGCAAACATAGGGCCAACGAATAGGGAAGTTGACCGGCAGCTGCAGGATTCGAACCGGCGACCTCCACGCACAAACGCCACGACCTTATCCCCTTGACCACCGCAGGCCCAGTGACACTGTTTTGTATTTTTGTTTTTACTTCCCGCCTGAAACTGGGAGAATGGTGAATAACAGAATGTGACTAATTAGCGGCTTGGAGGGAAAATTCAACAACGCAGGTGCAATCGATTCCAAGACCGCACAACCAGTGGAATATTGTTTTAGTCTTCTTTCTCCTCTCTGGCATTTATCATACCAACAGATATTTGAAGAGGCGCCAAGTTTTTTTCAATTCCATGTTCTAATTCTGTGAGAAAAAGAATCCCAACTCTAAACAGCTGCGGCCGTCAAGTTCATGTGCCACTCCAAAACGACGGTGCCGAACATTTTCGAAAAACCTCTAACAACCCCTTGGTGATTTGCGTACCCTGATAAAAATAATTTCCATTCTCTAAATTCGAAAGAATTTTACACCGTGCAAGATTTCCTCTACCAGTAATAGAATTACATTATAAGATGTGTTTTTGTCACTCTTGGAGATCGAGTTTCCAACATGCCAGTGCTTGACGAAGAAACGTTTTGAACAAATCCAACAGACTGAAGAATAGCTCTGGTGCTAGCATCAAGCGCGAGATAATTAAATCACGCAGGATAAACACTAGCCGTGGCAGCGCTTATCATAACAATAGCGTTAGTAGCGTCAATTGTAGCATTAGTGGTAGTAGTAGTAGTAGTATTAGTAGAAGTAGTAGTAGAAGTGGTAGTAGTAGTAATTATGGCCCCCAAACGTAGCTTCAGTAGTATTCTCATCAGTAGTATCGGCTGCACTAGTGACAGTAACTGCAGCAGTATTATCTGCAGCCCGGGGCAGAGTAGTGGTAGTAGCATTATTAGCGTTAAGAAGGTGAAACATCTTTTTGGAATGGGTACTAGCATGGCACTAATTGAAGATTGATCGATAGCAAATGACTGAATAGTTGAATATGGTAAATTTGAGTACTTCAACATGTAAGCCACACGTCATTCTACATTCCACATTTTATTCCCACAGTTATAAGCCCAAATGAATCCATTGAAAGCATATTCTTCCCATTTTATCGTCTACGGTAGAAACTGCATTGTTCGGCACCAATGCACATATTTATTTCCCATACGATTACATACAAAAAGCAGTTCAGTTATTCGTTTGCCCTACTAATTGAAACTATTCGATGTCGAGCTCGTGGACCTCAGGTTTCAGTTATTAAGCATATCTTTCTCCTTAAACATGGTTTTAGTTATTTTTTATACATAGACATATGCACAGATTATATACCAACGTTATATATTCTTTATTTATGTCATATATATTGAATTTCAGTATCATACGCATGCATCGAATATGTGTACGTATGTATATATCCATATGTTCGCGAGTATCGAGTTCTCCAAACAAAACATGGTTCGACCGAGGATGAGCAGTTTAGTTGTCTAGAGGTACTTGAAAGGAACAAAGAAATGCCTTGTTGTTTTTTAACGGTTCCATATTTTCCTGACCTTTTTAACGGTTCAAATAAAATGGAGGCCCAACCACCGGTAACTTTTACTTTAAGGCATGTCTTTTGCTAGCGAAAAAAGCCAGCTTTCCGTGTGATCTTAGCTTCACCATCAGTTTGCTTTATTCGATTATTCCATGAATCTTTGACAAGGAGCCATGGCACAAAGTGCTCGATTCATCTACGTCCAAATCGTCTGAACGACCGCACCCACAGACAGCCGTCAGGCGGGAGACCGAATGTTTTTGCAAACGGAGTATCGCAATTGCAATCGGATGTGTGTATATGCAGAATTTTTGCCCATTTGTAATCGTTCCGACAGATCCCCGTAACCTGTGCCAGGTTTTTTTTGTGACAACCTGAGGAGGACAAAATGGAATCCGAATAACCGACATATAGTGATTGACCTGTCTAAAGTCTTAGGGACCCAGAAATTAGACATCGAGTTCCCTGGAAAAAGATCACATCATCGACTCCCGGATTCATTGGTTTATCCAGAGCCAAGGAGACCTCGATGGTTTTGACAGTCCATCGGACCAGATGGATCTCTGTGAGTCCATACCGCTGTACGTTTTAGGGTCACGTTTGCCGGTTCCCCTTAGCCACGAGTAGTGGACCGTGACTGCTATGGGGTATCCCCTTTTCACGGCACGCAATTGCTAGACATGTTGGTGAAAGAGATTCATCTGGGCTTCCGGTAAATTTTGCTAAAGAATTCCTACTTATTTTAAACATAGGAATGACATGATCACCGCTTTTCCTACCCTGTCACTCTGATTGTCTGCGGTTTTGTAATGCTTGTGAACGAGAGTTTTACTTTCTACCGAAGATCTTGTTTGCCAATTTGGGCATCCATCCTTTGTGTAAAGTTTAATACTATTTGATCAACTAGTGCTCTTCGAGTGGTGCGTACTAGGTTATCTCAACATCCACCAATGATTTTTCCTCAAGGCTAACATTCGATCCTCACGAATATTTGATGTCCAGAATGTTGAATCCTACTGAAAAGTACAAACGTCTGCTACCCTGAACCGTGTTATCACAGGCTATCATCAATGAAGCACAGAGGCGAAATGTTTTTTTTACTTTCTTTCTTTCGTCCGTAATTTACGTTTTCAGACCACAAATATGTTTGATTGGATGGATCTCCGATATCCTTCATTCACGACTTATAACGTTCTGTTGACACAGGGATCAGTGACATCCATTGCATCCGCTGTTTGATAACCCGACCTGTAGTTTGTATTGTTTCCTTGTTCGATATACGGTGTGGTCATCATTACCTTTAGTCAGTTAACAAAACCTACATTAAGAGCTACAATATAAGAATGCTAGCTGTTGACTAGCCATAGTTTCAACGATGATTTACTGATTATTTAGATCTCTCACTGCGTCGATTGGTTTCCCCTATCAGTTGGTCAGATCCCCCTTTAACGGGCGATCACTGGAGTGATGGATCGCAGTGGGATCACATACTAGTGCACGTTCACTTAAAGCCGCGTGTTGGTGCCGTTCCGGTTAGTCTTGAAAACAGGCTTTTGATGGTTATCATGTAACATTGTTTGATAGTATGCGTTTTTTAGGCTGCTAGGGATAGTCGATGTATAAGGCACGTTACCCAACCCGGTACAACTTTGCTATCGACTCTAACTGTGACCAACCAATCACGGAGTGAATACTGAGTATTCCATGATGATTAATGCCCAAAAATTGACACATCACTGACGTTTGCGCCTAATATATACATGTATATATACTCGTATGAATGCATTCTTAAATTTTGTAACATGATTTCTAGTTGAAGAGGTCTGGTGCTCTGGCTAGTTGAAGAGTCTAGTGTCAGAGCTACTCCAGTAAATGTTGGTCTTGAATCAACCAGTCAGTGTTTCTATCTCGACAAAAAGTATTTGAGCTTTGTTCGTGCCAGTCTCTTCAATGATCGTCTAACGTTGTTAATGTCACGTCCAAATTGGAGCATCTTTCTTTCACATCCAAAATCCTAGCCAACTTCAAATTCAAACTCAAATGATACTGTCGTCTCCTCTAATTTCTCACGATGCACTTCGCTTAGTCCATTTCATTACTACTCGGCAACTTTTCTCAGGGCCTGTGAGCGAAAGATCTTGAACCGCTCCGCTTTGGGGTATCTTTTTGATTAGTTGCTTTTCCTTCCGGACAAAAATGATTGCGGGAAATCTGTCCCGAAGTTCGGTAAAAATAGCAGTCCAAATTGTATCACAGACGGCACATAACACATTCACACGGACTTCTGTGACGTGGACATATTGTTTGCAGAATCCCCATAGGAAAATACAGCATGATGCGGGACTTTACAATGCAATGAAATGATCGACATGGTCTTGATAAAGTTGACTTTTTCGTTGCCTTGAATATTCCTTTAGCAAAGGGGGATATTTCCTAGTTCCTGACAGTTTTTTTTAGATAAATTGTGTTTGCTGGTTTTTCTGTTTCTATCCATGTTTAGGCTCGTCCAGAATTACTTGGCTTGACTCAATCAAACTGCGGGTCCCATCCTCCTGGTGGATGGGACACTCGATAAACACTCAATAGGTGTAAGCCAAGCAAAATGTCCCTAGACCCGTCTAAATGAGTTGGAGAGAGAAGAAGAATCTCAGCTTTGGATATTTGGAAAGAACACGATGAAAGTCTGTCCGAAAAACCTTAAAACCCAGCGTTCCCAAGCGGACGACACACTTTCAGCGTGACTGGTGATTTGGTTTATGTCATAGTAGAACAGAAAAGAGGATTTATTTTTTGTAGTTCTTTCGTTAATCCACTGGGTGATTTTCCGTGTAGTTCGACCCGCGTCGATTGATTTCAGACCCCCATCAATTGGCGAAACATGGCCCATGGTATTAATAACACAGCGTTGTTGGTAGATGTAGTGCGCCAACGTTTCGACTACCGTGGGTAGTCTTTCTCAAGGCAAGTTTTACAATCAAATGACTGAGGGAACGTTCACATGCCAACTGATGTTTAGTTGTGTTCGTGTATCACGAACACAACTAAACATCATTTGGCATGTGAACGTTCCCTCAGTCATTTGATTGTAAAACTTGCCTNCTGGTTTTTCTGTTTCTATCCATGTTTAGGCTCGTCCAGAATCACTTGGCTTGACTCAATCAAACTGCGGGTCCCATCCTCCTGGTGCATGGGACACTCGATAAACACTCGATAGGTGTAAGCCAAGCAAAATGTTCCTAGACCCGTCTAAGTGATACGGAGAGAAAAGAAGAATCTCAGCTTTGGATATTTGGAAAGAACACGATGGAAGTCTGTCCGAAATCCCCTACACTTTAAAATCCAGCGTTCCCAAGCGGACGACACGCTTTCAGCGTGACTGGTGATTTGGTTTATGTCATAGTAGAACAGAAAAGAGGATTTATTTTTTGTAGTTCTTTCGTTAATCCACTGGGTGATTTTCCGTGTAGTTCGACCCGCGTCGATTGATTTCAGACCCCCATCAATTGGCGAAACATGGCCCATGGTACTTTGTACACTAATCATACCTAGTCCACGTATCCTCAAGCCGTAAGATCTAAATTCAAGATGATTCATTTCCGAACAAGCTCATACCAAATGGTAATTAATTCTTACTCTAATTATTATTTACTCAACCCTTTCCGGGTGAAAAACCATCTCGAAAAACGTTTTTCCTGACGAGAGTTTGCGAAAACCTCTGTTATAACGTAACTCCATGATGTCCGCTTTGATGTCATATAAAAATCCATTGATCAATACATATGCGTTCAAAATTCACCATGAAAACAGCTGACTCGAGTTTCGCTCTTACTGGAGTTCAGGGATGACGTCTCCAATGAAACCCGGGTTTTAAAAACGAGTGTTCCAAATGGGCGTCGTATGTTTTATCACCTCGTGACTGCCCAGGCTAACTGAAATTACCAAGTTAGGGTAATCGAGATCTCGAATAGTGTTCGAATGACGAGCAGATTAGTGATTATTGAAAATTTCTAGGTCGTGTAAGTAACAGAAGATTATGTTCTCATGAAATCATTTACCATAGGATATCAACGTTCATCTCGCCACTAAGAAATCACCTGCTTCATCCTTGTCAACAATCACCAGCAGTGCATATCCGCCAGACGCGAACTGGAAGACGAACCCGGGACAAACGATTTTCAGTCGAACGCCTTAGCCATTACGCTACCGGGAAGGCACTTAACCGTTTGCTGAACTGCACAAGACGGATGAAGTTTAAGTGTCCGACTCACCATTGTCCACGGATGTAACCAACAATGCACTCGGATTTCGCCATGTGATTATCATACATAAATCTGTCGTTCCGCAGCTGGGTTATACAAGCTGGCATGCATTGGTGAAGACTTTTGCCTTTTTTTCTGGCTTGGGTGTGCTCAGGTATACATGTTCAAAAGGATGAGTGCATTGGATGAACAAGTATATGTTTGTTTGTCTCCAACGTATTTTCACCCCATCAAAAAGACAAACGTGAACATTTTTCGATATATCTTGCAATTACTTGAAAGTAGTGTTTGGAAATGACGTTAATTTGCTTGACTGACTGTCCTCTGGACCACACCTTTCAAGCACACGAGAAATGCGGTCAACCCTACATTCAAAAATTACTAGACTCCAGTTTTGCTCTCATCATAGCTATTCGGTGAGCTTCATTGATCGACGCATCTCAGGTTAGAATCCAAACTTTTTACTTAGTTCTCCTGCGTTTCCTTATTGCTCCACCTTACTCCCGGGCTGCACCGAATCACCGACTTAAGTTTGTTCACAAGACATCATCAGTAATAGTCAGAGATGCCCAACAGCCCCAAGTAAATGTCATACCATTTATCCAGTAACGGCCATCTCAGTTGATCCAACTTACAATCTATCAGGAAGTTTTCTTCCAGTGGAAGAAATCAGCAGGAAATAAGTGGATAATTTTGCCGATTCTTCAGCATTTTAAGATATTTAGACCAAGAATCACAGTCGATGGATGGATGGACTTTTCTCTTAGACCGATGGACTTGCAACCCAAGCAACCGCTAACGGCAAAAAGTAATCGAAAACGTACACATGAATTCCTTCAACATGATTATTAATAGTTCACGTAAATCGGGTTTTTAAAAACGACCTTACGGTGCTTCACTTTCGTTGTTTCCTTTTTCCCCTATTACATTTATTTTCTTCATGAATGAAACGGTAGTGTGCATTGGCTCCAAGGAGATGGTCATTCCCAAAACGAGTGCTTCCAAACCGGAAACTGGACGACGGTGGGACGACTCGAATCGTCAACCCCATGGACACCGTGGTAATCGTCGCGATAGAAATTGTGCGCAGTCGGCCAGAAAATCGTATTCTGCACTTGAGAGAAAAATCGAAGAGATTGTGACTACTCATCACAGGGCTGTTAGAATCGACTTCCTTCGGTAATTTGACCAATGGATCTACAGCCTCACTTGGGAATGGGTATTGGACTGTAGTTAACGGGACATGAATTGTGTCTCCTTCGAAGCTGCCGCGCATAGCTGGCTGTCATCGAGGACGTCATGTAAACAACTAGACTCAATTCGGGAATTCAGATTAGTCTGGAGGACAGCTGACCGTGCAAGGGTCATACACATGCGTTACAGTTAGAAAGCCCGGTTTCAAACTCTGGGTACGATAGATGTAACCGAGTCATGGAACCTAAGGAGAGCGAAATAGAAGTCTGGTGCTTGCCGAGTGTAAGGTTGACCGGATGATGTCAGATTTGGCTGTTAATGTCAGAACTTGCTGGGCAGTCAGCTCAGCATTAAATATATCAATCCCATACGCTACTGGCAAACGACTGTGACCTTCACATAGTAACAAGGATTGATTGATTTTGCTGTTATTGTAACACGAAAGCAAACGAGTGGTTTACACGTTTAATGTGCAGCGAAACAAGTCACAGTTCCCTGACTTTGCTCGGCCGTGTATATTGTTCTTTTCAAAATCGTGCTCACGCGAGATCCATGTCCTCACAGGCTAAGCATTCCCGAGCTGATTCAATCGTTAGCGGAACAATTTTGATTTCGTTCTTTTGAACCTCCTTCCACTGACTGTGTTGATTCGATTACGCGGAGTGATGGCTTGAACGGTCGCTCTCAGCTGGACGGGAGAGTAAGAGTCGTGCTGTTTATCTACCTTCTGGCTTTACTGCGTCTGTTTGTTACTACTACGGTGTTTGTATGTCGAGAAGTGCTTTTTCAACAGTCGTTGTTGTTTCTTCGAGCGAATGTTTCTGATTTATTCATGCTATGGTGTAGATTATTCCGTTCACTCGTTTTGTTCGTACTCTCCTTTCCATTATGACCGACACTAAGCTGGTTGATTTGAATTTGTGTTATCATTTTGCCGCTAGTGTTACACAACAGATCGCACTCGAGATGTTTGGAGGGGTTCTACGAATCACTGTTGCCAACCGGCTGACAACTTGCGGACAAAGAAAGATCAGCATTCACATCATACTGGTTTCTAAAGACCAAACAGAGTTTTGCGAGGAAAATCAAACAACTAAACGGGGACCGTGCAAACATTAATACATTTCAAATGGAACATCAGCGATTGAATTACTATCCGTGATAATCGAAGCAACACACAGTGAGTGAAAACCCTAATCACGAATTCGATAACCGCAAGGACATGGTGTACATATGCTTCATTCCATTTTGTCATCCTTTGAGGTCCATCCCTTGGTGTTCACGACCTGGGGTTCGTGAATAGAATGTGAGCTCTGAATGACAGTCAGCCTAACGTAGTGTCGGATGATGATGACGAGTTCGCCAATGAATGAATCGTGACAGCAGAATTCAAATGAACATTTTAAATCACTTTCATGACAGACAAGTTATCACAAGCTATTGTTCGCAAGCAATCATGAACTCTATGTACCGTCCGATAAGTTTTTTGTAGCAAATAACTATTAATGGGAGTCGCCCTCGTTTTTAAATACAATTTGCCTTTTTAATCGAATAATAAACTTGCATTCGACCTTTTATTCACAGTTGTACATTGATATTTTCTTCGTATCGGTGATGTAAAAGTTAAACCGGGCAGGTGAATATAATTTTTTTTCGTCCCTTTCACCAGATCTCCTTTTTTCCCGTCCCAAGGAATTTGAGGACCGAACCCCGGACGCAGTACAAATGAATGTGGTGAAACAAACGAACGGAAGTGTAGATATCAAAAGCATGTTTATTTCAATCGGTACGTAGTGCCACTCAGTAGACACACAATGAACTTCGTAGTCTTTTAAGGCGTACTTCTTCTTCACGCATCGTTCGGCGCAACTCGCGATAATCCGACACGGTGTAATGCGATCGACGACACGCAGTCTACCCGGTGAGCACGTGACAACAGAAACAACGAGAGGGCAAAAGACAGGGTCAGTGTGGATACGGGGCAATAGAATTTGCCAATCATACATCAGCGGCATTGCAGAACGCCTTCAGGCTGTCTATGGAAAATGTAACGAATGTCGTTTAAACTTTTCCAACATCATTCATAGTGAACAGTATGAAATTTTTCGAAAAAAAAACGGAATACGGAAAACCATACAATGCCAAAAGCTTTCAGAGAGGACGAGGATACATGAAAACAGTTATCTTACTGTGATAGATGCCGGATTTCCCCATTCCCCTGTGGTATTTTCAGTACCCAATTTAACATGTTACCCATCGGGACCATTTCCTACTTTATGACTACTAACCTCCTTATATCACCGTGATCTGATTTTCGTTCCTACCGCCATAGCACTGTGCACTCACAAGAGTAGAAACGAACATAAAAATAGTGGACGATCAGGTGTAAGGTAGTAGGGTAAACAATTATACGGAACAGGAAATGTTTCGGGTGCAAGAACGCCAATGACTGCCGCATTGACTCCCTACCGCCCATTGTCGCCAACCGCCGCTTTCGGGGTAACCGGTGGACCTAAACCCGGTAGTCTAGCTGGACAGACATGAGCCATTCTAGTTGGTTAGAATTTTCACATATTTTGCCACGGCATTGAACGATCACTTCGATTAATCTTTCAACGATCGGCTGTCTCGGAAAGCGGCCTACCATCAAGGAGACGAACCAACATTTGATGGGTCCTTGTCAAATCTGAAATCATCAACATTCTCTTCACTGATCCGGCTCAAATGTGAACGAAACCCCGATTGTGGAATTGTCAGCCAAACTTGTTAATGTCAGATACTGAGAGGGCAGATTAAACTTAATTGGGATCACAGATGACTTGCGGTTACCGTCAGAAAATTTTCAACTCCGCCATGCTAGAAAGCAGCCACCTATTTTGAAAAATATTGTTTCCAAATAGCTCTCAAGAAGTCGATTCTATAGTAGTGCCCTAAAAAATTGATTTTCTGTATTCTTCCCCCAAGAGAATTCACAAAGAGTTCTATCCAAATCACAAGACGCGTGGTGGTGTCGAGAGGCTGAGACAATAACCCAAGAAGTAAGCCGATCGAGACAATGAAACTCTTCTCGACTGTACTACTGCAGTCAACTTCGCCGCACGTTTTACGCATACGGATAAGCGAATTAGAGCCCCGCGAGGAATATTTCTTCTGGATTGTGCCTTACTTTTCCGGGAAGCAATTCGACCAACAGCTTCCGTGATCAGTTGTAATTGCTAACTTTGTATCTATTGTACAACTAGCAAATGAATGACTTTTGTGACTGACGGAAATTCCTAATTGCTTTGTCAAAGTAAAGCCTTAGGGAATTGTGTAGTGGGTGTTGAATAGAAGTTGTGACGTCTGGAAATCTTTCTTGCTGTTTGGATCCGTGAGTTTCTGTGATAGCGTGTACGACACACAAGCACTAGCCCTATAAAGGAACACAAGGGTGAACGGTGAACGAAAAAGAAAACGACTTCCGTCCAAAATGACCCAAGCACTGCGCACTAGTAAACATCTTGCACGGGCGTTATCGCCCTAAAACCTAATGAGTTTCGTTTTTAATCACGAGTGTCTTTGAACCAACAGACCCACAGGTTCACTGACCATCTTAATGGTCCCGTGACCCTAACTCCCTGTCTCCCACACTCCTTGGACAAGTCAGGTGACTTTTTGGATTTGTAATCATCGCGTGAACTCAACATGACGGATTCGTTTGTCCGAACCGCTTTTTAAGTCTCGTGATTTCTGTGCCTCAGACGGCGAGTCGCCTCAGGTACCTGTTCAGTCGGAAAGTGAAATGATGCAATTCGAATGCGATACGTCCGAGAACCACAAATCACCTAGGGATTGGACGTTTGACGGACGAATCGTGCACAGTGGTAGGATCAAACGAAAGACGGAACTTACGAAACCAGTTTCGTGTTAGCAATAACAAATAACAATGCAATCCATCATAATGAGAATAAATTAGTTAAATGAATGACGCACTCAAAGTATGTAATTAGTATAATGTCGAGGCTTAGATAGTTTATCCACTCGGCCAACTAAACAAAGTGAACTCGCACAATAAACACTCAGCTAGCTTGGCAGTCAATCAATCAATCACTCAATCATTCGTATAGGAACGCAGTCATTCACTAAGTTAGGCAGAAAATTATTTGAATCCACTTACACATTAAACCTAATAT
This sequence comes from Fasciolopsis buskii, assembly GCA_008360955.1. Lineage (NCBI taxonomy): Eukaryota > Metazoa > Platyhelminthes > Trematoda > Plagiorchiida > Fasciolidae > Fasciolopsis > Fasciolopsis buskii. The sequence goes on along the minus strand of LUCM01008992.1, from coordinate 15,974 downwards.
GTCTCACTAAATTAGCTAACACCTCACGCAAACAATGAAGCAAACAATTATGCACTCTACTATGCACGGAATCACAGAAAACAAAAAACCAATTGTCCATGGACAAGCAAAAAATCAGACCTAAAGTCAACAGACGGTCTGTCGTGATAATCATAATCCGTATCTGAGGGTCTCGAGGTTCGCACTGTTTTCAGTGCGTTAGCTTTATTCAATTTGGAATATTTAATGTAATATTTTCCTCCAAGGAAAATTCAACGAGTATGTCATCTGCGGTATCCTATGGTTAAACAGATGGCCTTACCTTCTTGTGGATTTTGCACCCCGTGACGTTTCGAAGTCGTCTGGCTGAGTCCAAATAACCGGTAGTTGTACCTTGACAGTAAAAGCAAGACAAAAATCCATGTGATCATATTTCATCCCATTGAATGCGTTGGAATTCTCGGCTCACATAGTGTTCTTTCCGTTACACAGGCACACATTGAAGAAATAAACATAAATCGATGTCATAAAACAATAGAGATCTAAATTAGTCCTTGAATTGTATTGTTTAATGCAAGAACAGACGAAATATCTGTGCCAATCAGAACAGTCAAGCAGTCATTTTTGCGTCTGTTGGATTATTCAATCGCATTTCCAAACAACATTATTTCAAGCTGTCTGGTATCACTTGATCGTGGAATCTGAACCATGAACTGATTAGAACTGGTAGTCCAAACCACATGAAAACGTCAAACGACCGAACTTTCATTCGGTATTTCGTGACTCAGTAGAATAAAATGATTTTTTTTTTCCAATAAATTTACATTGTGGCATGCACTGTGTATATCATTCTCAGGAGAGGTATCGCAGCCGACATAACGAGACAGGGTTTGGATCTGTGAACTCTATGCGGAAACACCGTGGCAATGACCACTCGACCATCATCAATCAAGTCCGTCGTCGAAATTCACGTTCACGTCCATGTACAGGTTCGAATGGACAAAAAGTGATTGACTTCTGTCTGCAATGGACAAAGATTAGAACTGAGGCAAGCGACTGGCGTACACTTTTGGCAGGTCTACGCGACTGGAAGCTTGTGTTGATGCTACCTCTTTTGAGTGCTAAAAATAATCATTTTCTCGACTAGTTCGTGCACTCGTCCCCCACGTGAACTAGCAGCCAAGGCGTCTGCACCGAACATTGGCAGAATCGTTGTATCAGTGACAATATTGGCATGTTATTTCGTCGACAAAATCCATCATCCACTTTAAAAATCATGTTGTGATACCACGTGAAGGACACCAGCAGTCAAAAAGCTGCGCTTGACCTGCTTATCGATCTGTTTTATTGGAAAAATCGAAAACAACAATATATCAGGCCAGAAAACAGTACAAATGACTGCACGAACTTAAATGATGACCGGTAAACTATTTCAGTGATCTTGGATCAAGTGTTATCTAATGGAAACGGATGAAACTTCCCACACTGCATTATTTGTGCCAAAATTTTGCGAATTCGTCATCTGGAAGTGCAACCAGCTGATCCGAACGGCAGTGATCGTCAAAGTACTTGGCAAATCGATTTTAGTAACTCATAGCTAACATAACCTCGCAACGTATTTTTGTTGTGACAAATATCGGCCAATCTTCTCGCATTCACCTGGCCCCACTTTGCTAGCATTTCGGTTGTATATGTGTGATGTGTGATTTTCCATGGGACGGTTTAAATACCGCACTATTCCGCTATTCGAATCGCACTTACAGGTTCCTTTTATTGTCGAATTGACTTCTATTTGTCCCACGATATGGCTACGCTTGTTCTGGTTCCGTTACTGTCTGGCGGTTTCGTGGCCAGTCTACGTGGAAGTCACGTGAAACAGTCCGGTACAGTTTCGTGCGAGCCTGCCTTAGTCAAGTAGCCAATGCGAAACGTGCGGCAGGCGATCGAGAACTCCGAACATTCCTTGAAAACCATTGGATGGATTGTATTTCACCAACCAGTGCATTTGATCTTCCATACTGTCGCAGAGATTTCATATTGTTGTCCATTGGTGGGAAACGGAGCTTGTAAATGCAATTTCTTAATCTGGATTTCGTAAACCAGTGCCCCAAGACGGTGGAAAGAAGACGGAAAACGATGGAACTCAACAATCGCAGATCAGTTGGTTTTGATTTATTTTTTTGCCAAAGGTTTGTGGTCGAAATGCTGACAGTTTGAATTTAGTGTTCATTCACCGTCTACGGGTAACTTATCATGCCTGATTCCTTCGGACGTGCACCTATTTGGTTCAGGAGACACATTCAAGCTGCCTATAGTGTTGATCCAGACAACTCATTCTTCATCATATCAAATATAGCACAATGCCATTTACCCAAATAACGACTTTAGTTGTCAGGATCACCACTGATTCTGTTTTTATACTCCCAACGGTTTAATTTATCCCATGACATACACCTGTAAACATTACACAGAAGTGCTTTTGTTCCATCCATATAACTTCCCCCAAGGTCAAATTGGTCGAACGATGCATTCCAAAGAACTTGTTTCCGCCTAGTTTCAGTTCGCCTACAGTATTCTGGACACAGCTTCAATACCCTAGTATTTTCCCTCTTGAAAGACTAGGCAACCCCATAAAATCTGTTTGCCATATTTTCTTGAATTATTCCTTTGTATTGACTCGTTTTCCTATTCCCACATTTTTCCTAAGCTTGAGATCTCGACAGTTTCGTTGCTCTATTATGCTGGTTACAATAATGCTTTTCTGACAGACTGCCGTTAGTTTGACAGTCCTTTTTACATCTAAACCTGAAGGTTGCGGGATTTATTCCCAAAACCGCCGGTCGACTTTTGCACTTCGCAGCACTCTATCAGGTGCCATCTGCTTCCGGGAAGCGCACATTATGGTTCTCTTAATAAAGAAGGCGAGAATGAAAGGAAAAGTAAAGAAACCAATTTGACAACAAAAATAACGTGTTCAACAAACATCAATTTTTTCCTGTCTCTTTCTATCTGTACTGCCGACATACAATCGTTCGATAACCAGCTGCAAATGTAACTTCGCGACTACTGTGGTGCAGTCCTGCAACAGCACTTTGCACTTTGAAGGTGCAAAGCACATGCCAAACCGAGCAACCGATCTCGACAGTCTATCTAGTGCCCGTTGTGCATGGTCCGCAGACTCGAACAGGCACACGACGTCGTCTGCGTAATCTAGGTCGCATAGCTTTCCTCTACTTCCCAGTTCCACTCCTACATCCCAGAGACCTCCTAAAGCATCTTCCATCACCTCGTCTATGACGAAGTCGAACAAGAATGGAGAGATGGAACACCCTTGTCGAACGCCACTAGTCGTTTCGAATGAACGTGACAGTTCACCGTATACCCTAACGCGACCATAGGTATGCGAGTACAATGCTCGGAACAGGTTCACAAACTTCGTTGGTATACCCTTCCGGTGGAGAGCACTGAGTAGTGCCGGTCGATCCACGGAGTCGAAAGCACCTTTCAAGTCGAGAAAGAATACGATCGTAGGACGGCGGTGCGTGTGGCGCGTTTCGAGTATCTGTCGAAAAGTGAATATCTGGTCGATGCAACCTCGACCTGGCCGGAATCCGGCCTGTCGTTCGCGGATATTACTCTCGCGAATTATTGTCAAACTTCGCAGTATTATCGAAGCTAACACCTTAGTAACTATCGGAATTAAACTAATCCCACGATGATTGCTGCAGTCACTCCGTGTACCCTTCCTGAAGATGGGCATAATCAGTGACTCAACCCACGATAGCGGGATACACTCCTCGTTCCAAATATCACGAAGTAAGGAGGTAAGTAATTTCATCAGAGGTTCTTCCTCCAATCTAAAAGAACTGGGGGAAGGTCGTCGGGACCGGATGCTTCTCCGCTCTTCAGAAGCCGAGTATTCTACTTTTAGTTCCACCAACGGAGCGTCAACAGACACCTCCCAAGGAATCACATCTGTTCCAAATAATCAACGGTCCGGATTGGATAACAAAACTATATGAACTAAATGTGGTAAAATGCGTTATACAGGATGAACCAAACGTGGTCCCGACAACTGGCAAAGTCACACGGGCTCCAGTATGCTAGCAAATAAACTGTAACTAAACCGGGTTTTCAATAAATGCCATAGAATTTTGTGTCGACTGAGGCTGATTGTCAGCGCTCCAGTTGGTAGGGGCGATGTTCATCGATCTCGTGATAGGTTTGACTGATGGGCTGGCAGATTTGAGAGCAGTGGTCAAGCATGCCCCAGCACATAGCTAGGATTTCCAAACGGGCAAACCGCGTCAGTTTTGCTTTGGGCAATTGGGCTTGACTTGTCAAGTTCATTTTTGTATTCCACCTTTCTTATTCCATTCCAATCTGGCAAGGGGTTCTGATTTTATAAAGAATAATTCGTTTGTACTTTGCGATCAGTCGTATTTGTACTGAACCGTGTGACTTACCATTCACAGAAGAAGACCCGTAAAATCAAATTTTCAATAGGTTTTGCTGATTATTGCATAATGAGCTGTCATCTTATCGCTCACATTCAATCACACTTTAAGCTACGTTTGTCTGTGTTGGTAGAATTTCTTCCAGTTTCATAGTAACACATTTACCATGGATTCTGACTTCACAGAAGACCGGATCAGCAAAATCCGATATGGTCACCGATTTCCCTAGCCTCGTACACAATTGTAATCAGTCTCCAAATAGTCATCTATTGTCCCGTCCAGTGCATAGAAATTTATGCTAGATTGTTTGTAGTCTATTAGGATTCTCATCGCCGCTCTCTGAATCATATTCGTTCGCTTAGTACGCTTGGACAACTTTTGCAGGCATTTGATTAAAATAGGAAAGGACTGCTTAAGAAACAATGATCAACTCAGAACTTGTAATTTTATTGTCCCGAACTAGAGTGGGATACTTTGGGGTCACGAGACCTGAAAAAATTGGTAAACTAGAAGTTTTTTCTCGCTAGAATCTTATCTGAATCGTTAAGAGCGTGGAGGGATGATAAGTCCATTTAAGAATCACATGGCAATTCGTCGGAGGATTTTCGTCGGTCAAGCAAGGCTAGCCTTCGGAAAGGGGACATAACGCCCGAAAGTATTGTTTTTACCCCAGTAGTATGTTTTGCATATGGACAGAAGAATGCCGTGTACGCATACCTGAAGAGTGGTAATAACCGCAAAAACTGGTCGTGTGCTTCGGGGTAAATTTTGTCCATACAAAACATGCTACTGAGAGGAAAAAAAATAAATGTTTTTCTTTTTTAATTCTATGATATTGCGTGGCATTTTTAGAAAGCCACCTGATATCAACTGCGGACTGCTCATTGCGGAGGTATATGGTGATGTGACTACTCGAACATTAAGTTTCCAGGTAACGATGCTACGACGCTGTCCTCCAAACTGCTACCGGTTCAGCATGTCCAGATTATGGACAATCCGGTAGATGAATGACCTAGACGCGAAGGCGACTTGACAATTCAAACCCAAAAAGACCAGCCGGATCTTATACTAAGATGAGGTTGAAAAGAAGATATAAATACAATTCCTTCAAAAAGCACTCTTTGACACAGAATTTAAACTTACCGTCCACAACTTCGGCATTTGGACTGCCCGATCCTGGGCTAAAAAATACGGATGGGATGAAAATGGTAGCGTCAATTAATACTGAAAGAACAATTGGCTGCTATAACAATGGAAAAACTCATTCACCATGCAATAGCAACGCTCAACTCGACATTAAGAAACCATGGAAGCACTGTACAGCTGATTCATCCTTGTTAGGAATCTTGAGCAGTGCATATCCACCACGCCCGAACTGGGACGCGAACCCGGGACGAACGATTTTGAGTCGAACACCTTGGCCGCCTGTAGAGAAGTCATCTAGCAGCATGGGTCAATATTTGTGCGCTAGCAACTCGTGGCCGTGCAAATCAGTGACGGATAGGTGCAACATGATGTAGTGAAGTTGAACAAACCGTTCACAGCCTGCCCGGTAGCGTAATAGCTAGGGCGTTCGACTCGGAATCGTTCGTCCTTGTTCGGGTTCGGGTTCGGGTTCGCGTCCCAGTTGGGGCGCGGTGGATATGCACTGCTGATGATTCCGAACAAGGATGAAACAGTTGTACAGTGCTTCGATGGTTTCTTTATGGTCAGTTAAGCGATCACATCACATGGCAAATTATTTTATCAAAGCATTCAATTTCCTACTACTAAAATGTATCAAGTAATCAAGCTCTGTAGGTCATATCCAAAGCCTT
>LUCM01008991.1:0-13419 GCA_008360955.1 Fasciolopsis buskii | reverse complement strand
GGCGTTGATTGCTCTTCCTCATCCCTCCACGGGCGGCATCCTTCATCTTCGCTGGACCTGAATTCATAACTCATCTCTGACGAGGATCGCAGCCGCCAACTGCCGCCGGCAGTGGGCCTAACGCAGGCGGTCAGAAGTCACAACCGCACCGAGCTACCCGCTTTCGAAGCCGGCGGCTTCGGGGCACGACTGCCACGCACGCCTTCTCCACATCGACCGCTTCTGTCAATCCCGCGCGCGACACATTTTACCCTTCAACGCTTATCCATAACCGCTTCTCGGTCGGCTTTCAAGGCCACTACAACAGATAGGAGAGGCCTGGGCTATAGCGCGACACGATGTCATCAGCGATTTTGACGGTTTCCTGTAGTGAATACCAAAGGGCGGTACTAAGCGAATGAGTTAGATGCAGCGGGAGCCGTTGAAGCCACAGCTGTCTTGACATCGGGTCGTCGCCGAATGGTGCGCCTCTGAGATGCTCCCTTTCTCGTGATAGCTCTGAGGGCTTCTTTATTCCCGATCTCGACCCGTTAAAGCAACTGTTGGATGCGCTGGTCTTCAGTGGGTGCGGTTCAACCTACGACGGCCTAGTTCATATCTTCGTAATTGCGCAAATATACCATGACTTCCTTAACCTTCAGGGTTACATATGGAGAAAGACGGCAAGTGACACATCCAGGAAAGCTGGTGTCCCTAGCTATCCTGTAATTCTCGAAGTTTAGTTTAACTTAATTAAACCAGGTTTGAGGATCGGTCGGCATGAACGAGGTAAATGCAGCGTTAGGGCCTCTACTGTTGGGTCTGAAGACGGATTTTGCTCCTTTTACATGACACCCTATTTGAAAAATAGGAAATGACGTGGGTGGAACTTGCTGATATCTACCGACATAAAAACTTAGCCGGTATAATTACCACGTAAAAGCGGTTTGCGAAAAAATAACGGTGAGTCTTACCTGTGAAATAGGGCAAACAAAGCGCGGGCAAAATGAATGGAGTCTCACGTGACCAGTCAATCAGGTCAGGCCCACCAATTTGCAAGACCGACTGCCTTAGCGCGTACCTGGTATTACAATTGATTGTCCTTAACTATTGTGACCACTCGTGTGTCACACTTGCCCGGCTCTGTACGATTGCAATACTGACAACCCTGACACCCGATCTGTACAACGAGAAGACGGTCGGAAGCGGTGTAATTTTGAGTATATTTTTACAGGAGCGTGTGTGAGCAACGCGAAAGAGGCGACCGCGCTGGGTAGCCAACGTTCGGTTGAACAGTCAATCCAGGGGAACAAATTCATGGTTCGCTAGAGATTACAGGTCATACAATTCACAGTGCAGCCTTTCGGCTATGGAGTCTACTGATGGTTTGCGCAGTGCACAGTCAATTTTCTGGAGCTTTTCATTTACGGTTAAATTCTATAAACGAACTGTTGTTACCTGGCCTTCTTTGCCGTAGAGGCAAAGGAACACCGGCAGTACTGGAAGCTACGCAGTGTTTGAGAACGCTGTCCACTGCACACTAATCTGGACCCCCGAGTGTTTGGAAGCCCAATTCTCCTCGTGCACACGCTGAACTTAACTTAACATTTTGAGAGCTGCGATGTCGTATTCTGTCAAGCGAGCGCTGATGCCGGCCGATGTACTTGCTGGTCTTTGGCTCCCATGGGTTTTTCTTTTTTTGGTTGTCAGTTATCCCATTGCACCTGTTTGCACCCCGTTCCGCGGTCGACATATTAAATTACTTTAGCGCGGGACCTTGTAGTCCCACTTGGTTTGAAAAACTTTGTTGACCGTAGCCCAAGTTGTTGGTTTTCAAGAAGTTCTGAATGCAGAGCTCGGTGTTTGGGTCGCAAAATTCTCATCATATATTTGACTGAAATGAAAGGATGTGCAATAGAATTGGCTGAACCAATTTCCTAACATCTTCGTTGTTGGCCTCAAAAAGGACCGTCAACCAGGTGGCCGGAGACATCAAACGGGTAAGACAGTAGACCATTAATGATCGCGGGGTCCTGTTGTCACATTCCATCGAAAAATACTGATTGAAACGGTTTGCCTTTCTTAAGTTGTTAGCCAATCTGTATATTGGCCAATGCCACAATAACCCCCGCTTTCTAGGCAGAACTCGTCTTGGTGGTGCTTAGAAATGCAGGGCGTAAACCGATGAAAAGGCAATAGGTAGTTGAACTCGCTTTGCTGTTTTGCAATGAGCGATGGACATGTTAACATCACCAGAAAAGTCATCTAATAAAAACTTATAATTCACATGCCGAAAATACGGGACTGTGGAGCGATGTGACGGCTTGCATGCGTCCATCATCCGCGATCCATACAGGATGGCTTACCTCAATCACTAATCATTCTGGTTAGTGGCTGCACTCCCTAGCAGCATCTGATCAACTCTTTCCACTAGTTTATTGTCAACACCTGAGCCCGTATTTTATCAGTCGTCGCGCAGGGTAATTAGGGCCGCTTGACTCAAAGGATCGGACCAAGCTATTCAGTTTTTCTTGTCTTAAAGTCTTGCTGTAGGATTTTGTGAATCTACTACCGGCACTGTTTGCGCAATTCTGGACTTGTAGCGGTCCACAGTTGGCGATTAATGGTTTATTAGTTCTAATTCTGCCCTTGGATCGACTTCTGTCGTTCCCATTAACTTATGCAGGAACAACCTAGACGAACCAGCATAAAAATTTCCCTTCGTGGAATGAAACCTTTGCGTACTTGTTGAGCATTTCTTTTCATTATTGGGCCTTTGTGAGTGCCGTTGGTTTGTCGGCTGTCTCACTTTGAAAGATCTACGCATGATGCATTTGACCCTATTAGGTTCATGTTTCCGGATTGCTCAACCTGATTGGTTTGCGCAAATAATTATATAACCTCAGTTTGCACGTCCGCACCTTCACCATCTACTCAGGCTACTGCATCCGCTGGCAGTTAGTAGCCAATGAAAAAATGCGGCCTTAATTTGGCCTTGTTGCCAGTAATCGCCCGCAGTTTGACAGGATCTGATTGCAACCACGCCATTTGTTAGTTGCGATTCGTTTACCAAGGTCCAGCATCGCGAAACCATCCATAAGCAACGAGGCAGCTCCACCTGACTGAGACGCAGTGTCGATCAAAACACCATTTCATCAACGCGAAGGAATATCAAATTCACCCAAAACATAAAGAACGTGGGCGGTGAGATGCTCTGTTACCAAGATCAGGCCGAATGCATTTCCTGCTTGTTCTTGAAAACGGAGCTAGCACAGCATGCGCTGGACGTTGGGAAGAGATGCATATTTTTTACAGTGTGGTTCTCAACTCCACGGGGAAAAGGCCTGTTGCGAGGCGGCAGTACCGAATTTGGTACACGACAACCAACGATAGTTGACCTCCAAAACTTCCTGGCTAAGGATAGTGGTAATGCATCGGACGTGAACACGACTACATGTAAGGCTCCAGCAGCTGGACCACTTGTGGCGCTGACCAGAAATTTCACTAAAGTTCATAGGTTGTATTTGCTTCGCCACAGTGCGCTCTGTTTTGCTGTAGGACATCAAGCTAGCGTGCTGGAAATATTTCCTTCTAGGTGTTTGGCCACTAATGCTTAGTATTCATGAGAATGTGTTGACAATTTTCAGATTGGGAATCGAGGGCTGGTAACGGACGGTGATATTCTTTTAACATATCTAAGTTAGCAGACTTCCTTCGTTGGGTCACGTGTTCCTGTTTTCCCTCCTTCTACTGGAATGGGCTTAGCCACATGGGAGTCGGCACATCGTGTGGCAACGTCAGATGTCCACCAAAACCGGCTAATTTATGTGCATCATGTCATCCTGGTTGGAATCTAAAATATCCCTCATTCACATGGTCACAGATATTGAACTATATGACAGTGAACCCCAAGTAATGGCGAATTTGGTGCCACAGTTTGGCCACCGTGGTCAGAAGGGTTCAGCGTCTGTCACCAAAATAGCATAAGTACTGATTCCATATCATTCAGTCACTCGGTGTAAGGGGGCAACTCGCTGCCGCAGCTGGCTTATAGAGACCTTCTGTGCCACTTCAAGAATCAGGATCAGGGTTGTAGGTTCCGCACCCTCTTCCCCCATTACTGGACTTCGACTGCCATTAAAAGCCAAAATAAGTAGAAACAAAAGTATTTGCACATGTGGGCTATATATCCCCTGCTTTAGCCAATACGACGTTTTCTCTCCCCGTCCAAGGTCTAGTCCCTTGACATACTTTCACATTCATTGGTTTTATTTGAACACATGAATAGACGGGGACAGCGGACACGGAGGCCTACTATCCTGGTTAATTTTCCGTGATAATGACGATGGAGACATATACCTCAGTTAAGTGCATAGGTACACGCGACACCTAAAGATTCCAGCGATCCACAAGAAACCTACCTATATAAATGGTGTGGTCATTGGAAAATTTAGCATCGTAGCGCGGAAATTTATGCTGCTCAGTTGGTTGTGCATTGCTTCCGTTGGTACATTGGCAATGATCTATTGGGCTTCCAACAGAGGTTTGAGTGTGTTAAGCCAAGCTGCGTTCAGCCACTTTTAGCAGTAAGAGAGGCAGTGATAGAAAAAGAAAATAATGACTGGCCGCCCTCAAACTATCGAGATATTACCACAGCCTGGTATACATTCACCGTCCAGACCGAACATTATTAATGTTCGTCTTTCCATACTGAAAGAGGCTATATGAACTCGGTAACCTGAGGGGAATCGGGCAAGAATACGGGGGGCCTGGAGAAATGACGATGAAAACGTAATTCGTTAAACCACATAAGTATAGCATGAACGTTCTCGGTTAAACAGCAAGACAAGACTCAAAGGCAGGCGCAAAATCATCAAGAGTGGAAATATGTAGAACGAGACTCAATATCCTAAGAAAAAACGGAGTGAACCCGGACAGGGAAGAAGAAGTGAATAGCTGCCAAAAAGTAAAGACAGTCTAACTGCAAAAACGCACGTGTTTTCAATCATTCTGATTCGATAGAAAATGGCAACACGATCGCCACTGTTCACGGTTCACTGCCATATCCTTCAGTGTCTCCAGCCAACACGTCGACGAGTCTTTCGGACCCCAACCACGAAGACGTCAGACACCTACTTTACCTAAGTTCGCTGTTCATTTTCTCATCCCACGTTGCCACATCATCTGTTGGCCTCCACAAAGCTTCTTCCATTCCTTAGGAGGGACACAAAATAAGGCACGGTATGGTAGGCGAGTGTTCGTCATACGCAACACGTGACCCAATCAGCATAATCTACTAAGTTTCATACGCTGAAACATGTGAAACCCAATACTACGTTCCAGACCTTCACATTACTCATCCGGTCACTATATCCAATCCTAGCCATACTACCTAGACATCGGTGGTCGAAAACCTCTAGCCGACGAACATCGCCCACACGCATACTCCATGTCGCGCAACCGTACAACAGAACTGAGCGCACTTCGGCACAGTACACACGACCTTTCAACTTCAGTGAAATATCAGGCCGACGCCACAAGTGCTTCAGTCCAGCGTAAGCCGCACGAGCCTTGGATATACGCGTATTTACTTCCATTTCCGAGTTACCATCGTTGGACACGCAGCTACCAAGGCAGGTGGAACGTTCTGCAGTCGTTAGTTCCTCTCCGCTCAGCACCAAGTTCGGCACTACTGTCTTCCAGTCCTACAACAGCACTTTGCACTTTGACGGTGTAAAGCACATGCCAAACCGAGCGACCGAACTCGAGAGTCTATCTAGTGCCTGTTGTGCATGGTCCGCACACTAGAAAAGACACACAACGTCATCTGCACAATCTAGGTCACAGCTTCCGTCAATTTCCCAGTTCGACCTCTGCATTCGTGGACCTCCATCATCCTCGTCCATGATGAAATGGAACAGGAATGCAGATGGGACACCCTTGTCGAACGCCGCCAGTCGTTTCGAATGGACTTGATAGTTCACCGTATACCCTCATGAGACCATATGCACGCAAGTACAATGCTCGCGACAGGTTCACAAACTTCGCTGGCTTACCCTTTCGGTTGAGAGCGCCGAACAGTGCTGTCCGATCCACAGTCGAATGCGCTTTTCAATCCCATAAAGACTACGATCGTAGGACAACGATGTGTGGCGCGTTTCCAGTAACTGTCGAAGAGTGGATGTCCGGTCGATGTAACCTCAACCTGGCCGAAGTGTGGCATTACTCTCGCGAATCGGTGTCAGGGTTCTGAGCCGCACGTTTTGATAGTATTTTGTAGTCGACGTTATTTTAAATGTCGCGCGGTTGAAAATTGTCATGAATCCGCATGAAGATTATTCAAAACCCGTTGTAATTTTCTGTTTCACGTATTGACCGAGGCCACCCTACAAATATGCATAACAAAGGAGCTCGATTGAATTCGGACTTGTATTGGTGGGTCATCAAGAAACGCGCGACAGTGTCCTGCGTTCGTCTTCGCTCTCCCGCTAACGGTTTGGAGTAGCTGTTCTTATTCCTCACAATACGCTGCTCTCTACGCCTGCTCACTCTGGGTAGCAGTCTTTCCTTTACACATGTTGTGCAACTACGGTACTTGTGGACTCGAACTCCATAGTTTGTCGTCAGCCTCTCTGTGTTTGTTTCCTACTAAACCACAATCTGTGCTCCTGGGCTACCGTGCGACGCCAGTACTTACGTCTGGCATCTTGGAACACAACATTCCTAGCTATCGGAATCAGACTAACTCCACGATGGTTGCTACGGTCACTCCATGCGCCCTTCTTGAAGGTGGGTAAAATCAGCGACTCACCTCACAATAAACAAGTACGCTCCTCGTTCTAAGTATCACGAATCAAAGAGAAAAGTTGATTATCAGAGCTTCTCCACTCAGTATGAAACGTTCCAGTTTGACCATCTTGGTAAGCTTCCTGGACAAAGTAACAGGCAGGATTGACAGGGGGTGAAAGAGTAGAAGTCTGCTATCTGGACCATTAGAAGGCCCTTGAATCCTACAACCACAGGATTCCTGACCAGAAGGTGAAGGCCTTCTGGGTGAATGCTAAAGTGAACAACTGGATATCACAGCTTGAAGGGTAGATCTTTCAAAGTGAGAGTCGAGGAGTGTGTATCAGACAGAGGATTGCTATACAGCGGGGTGCCCCAAGGGTCTGATTTGGCGCGACTGCTCTTTTTAATGTATGCCAGCGACATAGCCGGTGGGTTAAAAAATCCATGTCTCGTTTGCTGACGACTTCGAACTGCTAAGGATAGCAACCACTGAGGCTATCCAGATGGATCTGGATAAAGTTTATCAGTGGTCAGTACGATGGGGTTTTCCGTTGAACTTGAACAAACGCCAGCGGCTCACGAAAGGAGAAGCTAATTCCCTTCGCCATATGGGGCCACCTGGTCATCAAGTTGTGATGGATCAAACTCAACAAGCGAAGGACTTCGGGATAGTCATGAGTGCGAACTTCAAACGTAGTCTGTAGTGTCAGAAGGTGGCCAAGCAGGCATGATGTGCCTTACTTAAGAAAACCGTAGGATCTAGGGGGCCTAACCTTCTTCTGTCGCTGTTCAAGGCATTTGTCAGGCCACACTTGGAATGCTGTGCCCAGGCATAGAGACCGCATTTGATAAGAGGTAGGAAAATGCTGGAACAGGTTCAACGTATTTTTACGCATGGTTTGAGGAACATGGGATATGAGCAGAGGCCAAGGGTGTTTGGCTTGTGCTCCCTGGAAAGACGCAGGGGAAGAAATGATTTAATACAGGCCTTCAAGATCATTAAGGATCCGGTCGAGATACGGGGTCACCGGGGAGCCCTACTCCAGATAATGGAAACGGTACACTAAGAGGGAATGGAAAAACAATTGTGCGAAGGCACGTAAATACGCGGTTGAGGGGCAAATCGTTTGCCATACAAGTGGTGAATGGCTGGAGTAAATTACCGGAGAAGGCGGTGGTGGGATCAGTGCGCGAATTCAAAGGAAGACTAGAAAATGCTTGGCTGGTTGTGTTTGGAGAGGACAGTGTATGAATTGTGGGGCTAAGGAGATGGTCGAGAGGAAGGCATATCATCAATTATCCCCCCTTGTAGGAACTGAAGAAGGTTTTCCACCCTCCTCTTGTCGGAGCATCGTCAGATCCAAGGAGCTCTCGGTGCAAGAACCTGGCCGATCGGGCATCTCGCCGTATAGTTCTGTAATCTCAGTGGAATTGCGTTAAATCGCGGCGTGGCCTGCTAGCTCATGCCAGGAAGATCAAGACTAGAGGATTCGGGAACGCACGTAGGCAGTCGGAAATAAAGTATGCGTCAAGGTATGTGACCGAATATTTCTTGATCCCCAGCGACCACTCTTCTCGACTGGAGTTAGGAGTGTGTATCTTTCCTTCCAATTTTATTTGAATCAGGGCCGCCATAATCTATGGGTAGCCCGACTGGGAAGGGAATACAGGCTAGAAGATCAGTGCAAAGCCCCGGACAGGAAGCAAGGTGTGGGAGACGTACTCGCCCCAAAAGGCAGGGTGGTAACAGGGATTCAGTGCGAAACGTGTAATAAATGGTTCCACCATGCATGTTGGGGCGTGAGGAACGACGTTTATGGGTTTTCCCAGCTTACAGAAAGCCCCTACGATATCCCATCCTGAGGAACACTCAGATATACCAACGGCAAACCTTGCCGGAGGTAGATGACATGGGAAGCGTCGAGCTGGGCGACACTCATCGCAATGGTTTACTAAAAGCCACAGAAGGTAAAGATAACCCTTCTTGCAACGAGGAACAAGGGGATGTGGCACCGGTAGTAAAGGAAGAATCTACTAACGTAGGCTCTGCTGACCAGACAGGACCGGAAGCAACAGAACCCTAGGAGAATATGCCCGTGGATGGCGGTAAAACTGCAGTACAATCTTAGAGGGGAACGGAGGCAAATTAGAGGAGCGAACCAGGAGTAGAACAAGAGACGGAAAATGGGTCCTATGAAGAGGGAGTGCAGGCGCACAAACATAGGAACCCAAGAAGTGGCCGAGGTCACCGGCCCGGACACGAGATACTCGGAAATAAGCGCAAGGCTGAGGGGTGTGAAGCAAGCCCTGCATCAGATGAGCCGGGATCTAAGTAGTGTGCACAAATTCAGCATTGGGTTGTCATCCATGGGATTCCGAAGCCCTCTATGAAGGAGGGAAAGCAAAAGGAAAGGGCGGTAAGGTGCCACGTAGTAAGTCTGCTTCGAATGGTGGAAATACCGTAGCATGTTGCTATTAAAAGGGTACTTCACCTGGGAAGATGGCAAAGAGTCAGTGGCTCGGGATGCCGGAACCCATGGCCAACGCTGGCGTAGTTCGCTAATCCACGGTATACGGACAGGTTCTTGGAATCAATCAATAGAATAAGGACAATCACTAGAGGGGTGACTGCCATAGAGCCGGATGATACTGCCATAGGCAACATCAAGGCTAGGGCTGCCAAGGGGGGGGGGTCGCCGAGATTCAACACCGCGTGGCTGCGTGTCCCCAAACTGAGAATCAAAATTTGGGTGAAGGAAGGCAACTGAGTGTCATTCCGTGCAGCAGAGCTGGAGGTAATCGCAGCGGCTGGACGCACTTTGGGCCACTAAATCTGGATCCGACGCCCGTGATTGAAATACGCCGGAAGAGCCAAAATAAGGAGGCTGTGAGCGACGGTGGGGCTCTCGGCTATCATGCAAAAACACTGGCGAGGGCCTCGGGAGTAAGTCCCGAGCATGCGACACCCCCGTTCAGCGGCCGAAAGGACGGCGGGGGCGGAGTTATAACGATAACCTACACAAATGCAGTAAGTGCGGGTAATAAGTGACCGGAGTTATAATTCAGGTCTTTGGATTTAGATGCGGCGACTGTCGCTGGGACCTAGTTGCGGCCGGGGGAGGGTGATAATGATTTAATGGCGCGGGATTATTCATTCTTTAGAACGGATAGAGCAAATGGGAGAATAGGAGGCGCGACGCTGATACTAGTTACTGAAAAGTACAATGCGCAAGAGGGCCATAAACTGCATGCCCCAAACATATGGGCTCTGGCAGTCAACATCGCAACTGGCGGCTCGAGGATCTCAGTTGTAGGCGTGTGCCGTAGCCCGAAGTCAACCCAAGCAAAGGACGGGGATTTTTCTTTTTCTCAGTGGGGTTCTGGGTTCCGCGGGCAAACCTCATACTGGGGGATTAACACCCATGAGATTGGCTGGGGTTGCGAGACAGCCTCTTTGGGCATCAACTCCTGCAGTTCGTGCGTAAAAATGGAATGGTTCAACACGTTACCCGAGCGACTCGATGGAGATTCCGGCAAGTATCTTCGATCCCTGACTTGGTGCTGATGAGAACACCGAATGATATGGGGAGCCTTGAGTTGGAAGATCCAGTAGGTAGAGGCGACCACGCCGTAATCCGCATGCGAATGAGTCTGCAGGAACTGGCAGCCCCCCGACGAATATGACAGAAACTTCTCGGGAATGGATAAAAGTAGACTGTTGGACTTAGGTCTCCAAACTCGATGGGAAGTAGATAGAGGTTGCAACTTCTTGGATCGTCAGTGGGAGGCAGTCAAGAGCAACTTGTTAGCAACAACAGACTTAGTCGCACCCCTCCACAGAATCAAGCGAAAGGGGCTACAACCATGGTGGAGGAGTAGGATCACGGGAGCCAGGAATCGGAGACAGGGCTTTCATGAGTTATAAGGACACATTGGGCTACCAAGATTACCTGAGGTACATAGCGGAGGGAAAGAGAATATCACGCATCCGACGGCAGTGCCGAACCGCCTATGAAGAGCGGATCGCTGGAGCCGCTAAAAGCAAACCTAAAACCCATTGAAATTACTTGCTGTTTTAGGCAGCTTTGCGAAGGGCCATACGTGGAGTGAAGAACCACCAGGAAATTAGATCGGCCGGCAGTCAGGGGAAAGCTGACTGTCTGTTGGGATTTTTCCAGGCACTATGCAGGCGGGATCAAGGGACGCAGAGACAAACACTAAATGTCGCCACGCTTATGGTGGAGATGCCGGACGGAGCGATCACGGAGGAAGAAGTGTGAGACGGCCTAGAAAAATAGACGAGTCGATAGGAGCAGGGCCTGATGTGATCAACCCAGCGATAGTAAAGCCGCTGGCAGAGATCCTGGTGGAACATTTCACCCAGCTCTTTAATAAATCGCCGGGAAATGGAGGGCTCATCGCGGAATGGTTGACGTCGAGTCTTACCGGTGCATAAAGGCGGGGACAGAGAAAACTGTGGCGGCCGTAGACCGGTAACCCTGACATCCATCATGCTGAAGGGGTCCTTCGCGATAGGATAGTCAACAACCTGGAGGCCAACAAGTTTAATGATAGAGCAACACGGCTTTTGGCACAAACGTTCCGGTCTGACCAACTTGACAAGCTTCCTGGACGAAGTAACCGGAACAATTGAAAGGGGAAAAGTAGAAGGCTGCTATCTGGATGAGCTCCATTTATATCGCGCACGACTCTGCTAACCGAAGTTCGCCGATCACCGGTGTCACGCATAAGCTTAAACAGTCTTTAACTGTCACTTGTGGCGGCCGCAACTTCCAGCTCTTCGACTACATTAACCCACCAGTTTACACGGTCATTCTTTAGACTTATCGTTAACTGTCCCTGAAATTGTCAACAAATCTATATCACTTCCTTGCAGCGAAGGAGTTGCCGCTTTTGCTCCGTTAAGTCCAGCAACCCTTGTGAGATCCAGTACCTGCGAGGAACGCTAGAGCTAGGTCAACAGGCGAAATCTGCTACCAAAAGCACCCCCTGCTTAATTTGATCCCACTGGTCGTCTACATTGCTATTCGCCGGATAGATTCTATTCATATATATTGCGAACAGCCGAATCAGACAAACGTTCGACAGCCAATCGGGGTTTGTGGCCTGCGTCGATAGCCGCTGAGATGCAGCAAAATTCGCATTAAAACTAACGCATGGTCCGATTCGACGTACGTGGTCCAGTATGACCTACAGTTCTGGACAGAACCGCGCCAGCGGTAGCTAACTGCGATATGGTCAATCTGACTCAGTGTACCCGTCGAGTTAGAGCGCCGTATCGCTGTGTGACGCGAACTGTGTCAGAAATTCGTACTAGATAGGAATAAACGATTGTCTGCACAAAACTGGAGAAGTCTCTCTGCAGTATTTGTTCGCTGAGCAGGCAAGGGCATCGTCCACCCAAACAGGATTCCGATACACTCAGTTGTGCAACTTGTGCACTGAATCACCTGCCACCACTATAATGTCGGAGCGTTTGCTCTTCCGAACAAGAGTGACGAGTTCGTCACGAAACTCGTCTTTCTCCATGTCATTGCTGCAGTTTATTGGAGCGTATGCCGAGATAACAAATAAACTGAGCTTAGCACTACTATCCTTCCGGACGTCAACTGATCTCTGCAGCCTCACGAGGCACACGCGACTGTTGACTGAGATCCAGTTTAGAGGGGCTGCTTCAGCCTTCTCACTCAAGACTATTCCTACACCGCGTTGACCCACAACTCGAGCTGCTTCATCTCCTGAAGTGTGCAAGTAATATCCTGATGAAACATTTGATATAGTTAGCCAAATTACTCTACTCGAATCCTGAATTCATGTTGCACTCACGCAGCAGATATCAGTCGAAAGTGAGTCTACTGTAGAGACAAACACGCCTGTTGGTCAGCCTGCATTAAAGTGCGTACATTGAAGGAATCGAGATTCAAAGGCTGACGAGGCTTGAAAAAATGTGAGCTATCAGATTGAAAACCCGCTGCTGCACTATTTGACAACGAACCGTTGCGATTATCGGGCGTGTTAGCAGTGGGGACAATATGGGTAGGCGGAGGGGGCAAAGACATTCGATTGGAGACGGAAGAAACAGGTTGAATAAAGGAGTGAGCACTCTCAGCAGTAGCATGCTTATCACTACCCACCCCGCTCGATGCAATGGGCAGCGGGGTCCTGATTATTCTGTTTGACAACCGATGCAGTACGGAATTATTTGTAGGCGTGTAACTCATGGGGAATAATGGACGGGTACTGCTAGGGAGTCCAGCCGCTAAGCAGAAGAACGATTAGGGTTCTCAACCATAGCCTTTGGCTCTAACAAGAACCTGACCGCAAGGCAGTGGGGCATAGGTGAGTGGAAGCCCATTTACTTGGATCAATTATTCTTCCACTCGTTTTTACGACTGAGCTGCTAACTCAGATCAATCTCCGACTTGGAGGACCAGGAGACTACTTCGTCAGGTCTCTACCCGTTGACCTTCCAGGCATGATTGGATCTTCGACTTGAGATAAGCCATCCTGTATAGCTCGTTGGCTCATGGAGGCATGCAAACCGTCACGCTACATCAAGGCTCAATCTCGTTGTGAACGGCTTTGGCTGGTGGATTGGGTATTTTAACTAAAGCTTGATGGAAAGCATTC
>LUCM01008990.1:102976-159476 GCA_008360955.1 Fasciolopsis buskii | reverse complement strand
CAGCAGCATCTTATCTTTTCCCGCCTGTGTAAGTCCACTCCCTGTTCCCGTTGGGTATTCACTCTTTTTATATGAACGTGTAACTCTGGAGAAAGGCAGCGGTCAGTGAGGCTTGCCTTGCTGTTTAACACTGAACGATGATGATGATGATGATGGTGTTTGACACGCCAATAAAAACAGGTGGTATCGTAATACGACTTTGGGCGTTTCGATTCTTCACTGATGTTTCCGGACGAGCTCCTGCCAGATGTAACTTCGGGCTCCTAATATCGATGACGTCGTGTACTCTTACCTGAGTAACTGCTTTGGGCACGCAGTGAGAGGCATCAGCAACCAATAGAGATGATGGGGTAGAATTAAAAGTTGATGCGAATCGTATACTAGCTAGAGCCTCTCATCATACTTTTTGGTTACATCCCTTTTTACCACAGCCCTTGCACACTGCATCCCGAGCATAGCATTTCTGTTGAAAATGGCGGCCAGGACCACATAAGTAACACTGTTACCGATTGCAAGGGCAGGATTCTCAACCTTTTCGGCATTAGACGATCCCGCCATAACGTCAAGTCCTTGAGAGGCGGATTAGGGTGTTGGTATCATGCTACTCCGATAGGTTAAAGCATGTTTTTAAGCAGCACCTCATTGTTTAGCTAACCAGAAGGCTCTTGGCTGATTGAGTTTCCTCCCCAAGAAGCTCCAGGTATATACCGTTAGATTGCATGTGGTGTGAAAAATCGTTTCAACCTAACTCCTCGCGGTACAATTCCATTGATGCAAGTTTACAACCAGTCTTTAACTGGAATCTATTAGCTGATCGAGACCCTGATCGTCCTGTTGCATAGCAGTAGATAGGGCATGTCTGGGGATTTCTGCCTTCCGCTTTATATAAGGACGTTCAGGAAGGTGAATGGCTTCTCCAAAAGTAGCACATTCGCTAACATATTTGTAAACATTGGGAGACAAATTGATTAGGATGTCCAACGTACTCGGACTTAGGGCCTCGATAACAACAAGAAAGGTGTTGAAAGTTCGATACCAGTGAATTCAGTTATCTGCCACATTAAGAATTGGGGTCAACATCGAATCTTTCCGGTCGGAGGAACTTGTCTATTTTGATTAAATTGTTGTGAATCACAATTCAAACACTAGAGTAAAACAAGACAAAGTGCCGTTGAGTACGTTTTCATCGACAAACATTGTGCATACAGCTGAAATAGAGAAATAATCCAGGCGTGAATGTTTATCAGAACTTTAAGTCTAGACACAGCAGGGAATGGCCTACGCACGTGATTTATGGCTCCTAACACGTTCGAAAGTTTAGTGCACCAGTAGCTTGTTTAGCTGGGTGATAAACCTTGCACCCTTAGCGTACTGTTAACGGAAACAACCTCCACCAGTTTTGTACTCAATAGCTATTTATCCTTGTCCAGCACGTTTCTCCGACGAAGTTCTCATCACGGTGAGATTGTCTCTTAACTCGACCGGTATCGCAGTAAACTACCATCGACGGGGTTCTATCTAGAACTAGGTCTTACGAGCCAACGTACATAGAATCGGACCATACTCTAGTTTTAGTGCGATTTTTGTTGCACCTCATTGGCCGTCGACACAGAACGCGATTCCAATTAGCCGTACAACGTCCGTCTATTTCTACTGTTTGGACCAGTTTCGAACAAAAACTATCGGACGAACGGCAACGTAGACGGGCAATGGGATCAAATCAAAAAAGTGGTGCATTTGGCAGCAGGTTCCAAATTCGTTATCCATTAAGGACGAAATTTCTCAGGAGTAGCTGTGGCTATTTCAGCAAAAGGGCAAGCTCCTTACAGTTAATGCAACGAGGTGAATAAGACGCGAACATATTTTCCTGTCACGAGACTACACCTTGACGTAGTGTGACAGCTTGCGTGTCTCCATGACCCAACGAGCTATACCGGATGGACTATCTCAAGCCGAAGATCCGATTATGCCTGGAAGATCAATGGGTAGAGACCTGACAAAGTAGTCTCCTGGTCCTCCCAGTAGGGAGTTGATCTGAGTTGGAGGCTCAGTCGGAAAAACGAGTGGAAGAATAATTGATCCTAGTAGATGGGCTTCCACTCAGCTATCACCCGCTGCATTGCGGTCAAATTATTGCCAGAACCAAAGGCTTTGCTTAAGAACCCTAATCGTTCTTCTGCTTAGCGGCTGGACTCCCTAGCAGTACCCGTCCATTATTCCCCATGAGTTACACGTCTACAAATAATTCCATACTGCATCGGTCGTCGTACAGGATAATCAGGACCGCGCTGCCCATTACAACGAGCGGGGTGATTCTCCTGTCTCCAACCAACTCTCTGCCCACTCTACCCACTCTGTCTACCCAGTGTCCCCACTGATCACACGCCAGACACCCGCAACGGTTCATTGTCAAGTAGTGTGGTTAGTGGTTTTCAGTCTGTTTGGTCACATTTTCTCGAGCCTCGTCAGGCTCTGAATTTCGGTTCCTTTAATGCAGGCTGACCAACAGGCGTGTTTAGCTCTGACAGTGGAGTCACCTTCGATTGATGTCTGCTGCATCAGTGAAACACGAATTCAGAATTCGAGTAGAGTAATTCAACTGACTGCGCCAAATGTCTCGTCAAGGTATTTCCTGTGCATTTCAGGAGACGAAGCAGCTCAAGCTATGGGTCAACGCGGTGTAGGAATAGACCTGAGTGAGAAGACCGAAGCAGTCCTTCTAGACTGGATCCCAGTCAACAGTCGTTTTTGCGCCGTGACACAGCAGGGGTCAGTCGGCGTCCGGAAACATAGTAGCGTTAAGCGCAGTTTATTTGTCATCTCGGCATAAACCCCAACAGACTGCAACACTGACACACAAAGCCGAGTTTTAGGATGACCTCGTCACCCTTGTTCGGAAGAGTAAAGACTCTGACATTGTAGTGGTAGCAGGTGATTTTATTGCACAAGTTGGAAAACTGAGTGCATCGGAAACCTGTTTAAATGGGCGGTGCACTTCGTCCACTCAGCGAACAGATAACAGAGAAAGACTTCTCTAATTCTGTGCGGACAATAACTTATTCCTATCTGACACGAATGTTAGACATGGCACTCTAACTCGACGGGCAGTCTGAGTCAGATCGACCATGTTACCGCGGTTCTGTCCAGAATTGTAGATCGTACTGGACCGCATACGTCGATTCGGACCATGCGTTAGTTTTAATGTGATTTTTGCTTCAGACCAAAGGCCATCGACGCAGGCCACAAACCCGATTGACCGATGAACGTCTGTGTGATTCAGCTGTTCGCAAGAGCTTCGAACATAAACTGTTCGAGGAACTATGAATTCCGACGAACAGTAATGTAGACGAGCTGTGGGATCAAATCAAGCAGGGGATGCATTTGACAGCAGATTTTGCTTGTGGTCCTAGGTCTAGAGTTCATCGAAGACAATGGTTCTGACGAGGTTCGCTGGGGCGAATGGAGCAAAAACGCAAGCTTCCTAACTGCAAGTAGGTGAACAAGATGCGTCGACAGATGCGGCATCAGTTGTAGCATTAAGTTCCAGTTCTGAGAATACGTCATAACAGCATATGAGACTTAGCAAACTGCATTGTTTGGGTCTCGTGTTGCTTATGGCGAACATTCGTCTGTCATACCGTGCCCTATTTTGTGTTCCTCCCAAGTAATGGAAGAAGCCGTTTGGAGGCCAATAGATGACGTGGTAACGTGGGATGAGAAAATGTACAGCGAAGTTAGGTAAAGTAGGTTTCTCACGCCTTCGTGGTTGGAGTTCGAAAGACTCATCGACTTGCTGGCTGAATATACTGAAGGATATGGCAGTGAACCGTGAACAGTGGCGATCGTGTTGTCATTTTCTATCGAATCAGAATGATTGAAAACACCTGCGTTTGTACAGTTAGGCTGTGTTCCGTGTGTTGGCTGCAACAGCATCTTATCTTTTCCCGCCTGTGTAAGTCCACTCCCTGTTCCCGTTGGGTATTCACTCTTTTTATAGAAACGTGTAACTCTGGGGAGAGGCAGCGGTCAGTGAGGCTTGCCTTGCTGTGTAGTGCTGAACGATGATGACGATGATGATGATGATGATGATGATGTCATTTGCTAGGGTAAGCATAATGCTCGGTTTATGTTCTAGGCATCTGTAGCTTCGTCGCTGTTCTCTGAAATATCAAGGGTACACACCGCGGCGGGAAGATCAACCGGCCACATAGGTCGAAATCACAGCCGTTAAGCACAAAAGAGGAATGGAGTGTAGACTGGCGATGTTAGAATACCGTTGTTTTCGTAATTGCGTTTTAGTAGCTGTGTGATGAACCGTGTAATGTTGGGTTGCAGAGCTTGGTTGATCGAATAGGCAGCGAATTATGATTAGTTCAGCTCACTGGGAGATGTGTTGCACGTGTCCCCGGACGAACTCCTCCCTACATACGCTGTTCTCTGGTCCAGGTATTCGTTGGAAAGTGAATGAAAATAATCAGCTTATGGTGTGGTGAGAAGACATTAAACGTGTACCAGTTGAATGCTCCGAGATTGCCGGGTTCGATTATATGGGTTTTGGACGTAGACGATGTGTCTGAATGCCACTGCCAGTTGCGGCAGTGAACTCAAAATGTTTCTGCCTCAGCATGCTTCTGGCTTACGGTTTTTTGGATTTCCCTTTCATTTTTTGTACTGCGTGTTACCACTCAAAACCGGAGCACATTGATGCAAGGTTAATGATTCGTTCTTTGTTCAACATGATATACGCACATGAAGACCGGCGGTTGAAAGAGGTATATGTAAGCGGTATCACTGTTATGGGTGATTTCAACAATGAACATCTGTTAGAGGTTCCAAGTTAATAGTGTGAATTAAGATGCGTAGCTGCACGCGTTACTTGACTTGCAAGCGACCCACAGTCGTTGAAAAAGAAAGTCGATGGATCATGTCAATGATGTAAGCGGAACGAGTGATTGGGAGAAAGCGAACATAAGTGTTGTCAGTCGGAGATTGAATATTTCATCGATGCATCCTCGAATCGGATAAAATCCAGCCTGCTGTTCGCGGAAGTTACTCTCGTGAATCTGTATCAAACGATGCAGCATTGTCCAAGCTAACACCTTAGTAACTATCGGAAGTGAAGTAATACCGTGATTATCGCTACAGTCACTCCGTGTGCTGTTCGTGAAGATGGGTACAATCGGTGACTCACTCAGCGATAGAAAGTATGCTCCTCGTTTCGAATATCCTGAAGCAAGCAAGTAAAAGATTTCATCAGAGCTCCTTTACCCAATTTCAGAAGAACAGAGTGAGGGTCGTCGGGACCGGCTGCTTTCCCCCTCTTCAGAAGTCGAATATTCGACTGTACTTCCGCTGGAGTTCGACAGACACATCCCAAGGGTTCGCAGCCAAAGACGTCGGCCTAAATACGTTAGCATGTGGCCAGCTAAACTGATCTTTGAAGTGTTCAGCCAAACGGTCCAGTCTTCGTTGTCTACCATATATGAGCTCTCCATTCCTATCGCACACGACTTCACTAACCAAAGTTCGCCGCCCACCGCTGTCACGTATAAACCTGAACAGTCTCTCACTGTTACCTGAAGCGGATGCTACTTGCATCTCTTCGGCCACCTTAACCCACCAGTTTTCACAGTCATTCCTAAGGCTTATCGTCAACTGACGCTGCAATTGTCGACGCATCTTGTTCACCTCTTTGCAGTTAGGAGGCTGGCGTTTTTGCTCCATTCGCCCCAGCGAACCTCGTCAGAACCATTGTCTTCGACGAACTCTAGACCGAATCACACAGA
Organism: Fasciolopsis buskii; assembly: GCA_008360955.1. Taxonomy (NCBI): domain Eukaryota; kingdom Metazoa; phylum Platyhelminthes; class Trematoda; order Plagiorchiida; family Fasciolidae; genus Fasciolopsis; species Fasciolopsis buskii. The sequence continues at coordinate 153,690 of LUCM01008990.1, read as the reverse complement.
CGTTCATCGGTCAATCGGGTTTGTGGCCTGCGTCGATGGCCTTTGGTCTGAAGCAAAAATCACATTAAAACTAACGCATGGTCCGAATCGACGTATGCGGTCCAGTACGATCTACAATTCTGGACAGAACCGCGGTAACATGGTCGATCTGACTCAGACTGCCCGTCGAGTTAGAGTGCCATGTCTAACATTCGTGTCAGATAGGAATAAGTTATTGTCCGCACAGAATTAGAGAAGTCTTTCTCTGTTATCTGTTCGCTGAGTGGACGAAGCGCACCGCCCATTTAAACAGGTTTCCGATGCACTCAGTTTTCCAACTTGTGCAATAAAATCACCTGCTACCACTACAATGTCAGAGTCTTTACTCTTCCGAACAAGGGTGACGAGGTCATCCTAAAACTCGGCTTTGTGTGTCAGTGTTGCAGTCTGTTGGGGTTTATGCCGAGATGACAAATAAACTGCGCTTAACGCTACTATGTTTCCGGACGCCGACTGACCCCTGCTGTGTCACGGCGCAAAAACGACTGTTGACTGGGATCCAGTCTAGAAGGACTGCTTCGGTCTTCTCACTCAGGTCTATTCCTACACCGCGTTGACCCATAGCTTGAGCTGCTTCGTCTCCTGAAATGCACAGGAAATACCTTGACGAGACATTTGGCGCAGTCAGTTGAATTACTCTACTCGAATTCTGAATTCGTGTTTCACTGATGCAGCAGACATCAATCGAAGGTGACTCCACTGTCAGAGCTAAACACGCCTGTTGGTCAGCCTGCATTAAAGGAACCGAAATTCAGAGCCTGACGAGGCTCGAGAAAATGTGACCAAACAGACTGAAAACCACTAACCACACTACTTGACAATGAACCGTTGCGGGTGTCTGGCGTGTGATCAGTGGGGACACTGGGTAGACAGAGTGGGTAGAGTGGGCAGAGAGTTGGTTGGAGACAGGAGAATCACCCCGCTCGTTGTAATGGGCAGCGCGGTCCTGATTATCCTGTACGACGACCGATGCAGTATGGAATTATTTGTAGACGTGTAACTCATGGGGATTGATGGACGGGTGCTGCTAAGGAGTCCAGCTGCTAAGCAGGAGAATGACTAGGATTCTTAACCAAAGCCTTTGGTTCTGGCAATAATTTGACCGCAATGCAGCGGGTGATAGCTGAGTGGAAGCCCATCTACTAGGATCAATTATTCTTCCACTCGTTTTTCCGACTGAGCCTCCAACTCAGATCAACTCCCTACTGGGAGGACCAGGAGACTACTTTGTCAGGTCTCTACCCATTGATCTTCCAGGCATAATCGGATCTTCGGCTTGAGATAGTCCATCCGGTATAGCTCGTTGGGTCATGGAGACACGCAAGCTGTCACACTACGTCAAGGTTTAGCCTCTTTGTGATTGTCGTTTTCCATCGAATTAGTGTGACCGAAAATTGCGTTTGTGTAATCAGGTTGAGTTGCGTTTGTTGGCAACTGTGGCATTCCTGTATTTTACGACCTATGTATGTCCACTCCCATTCCTCCTGGAAAGCCACTCTTTTTATGGCAAAATGTCCCCTTGTGGGGAATTAAGTTGTGAATGGGGATTAGCTTTGTTTTTTGTTTGTTTGTTGTACGTTGATGATCTTGATGATGATTATGAAAGCCACAGGTGATGCACTTTTATTAGTCGCCTTGAGAAAAAAGGTAATTACTCAATTGTGTTGTTGTATGAAATCGTGTCCGAGCAGGACGCCGTCGCACACTTTTGGCCTCGCAGACAGTTTGACATATTCCCAAGGGGTTCCGTTGTTTGTGACTGTAACGTAATAATGCCGGTGTTTGACACACGAATTCAGGATTCGAGTAGAGTAATTCAGCTAACTGCGCCAAACGTCTCGTCAAGATATTTTCTTCGCACTTCAGGAGACGGAGCAGCTCAAGCTGTGGGTCAACGTGGTGTAGGAATAGTCTTGAGTGAGAAGGCTGAAGCAGCCCTTTTAGACCGGATCCCAGTCAACAGTCGCTTGTGTGGCATGAGACTGCAGGGATCAGTCGGCATCCGAAAGGGTAGTAGTGCTAAGCGTAGTTTATTTGTTATCTCGGCATACGCTCCAACAGACTGCAGCACTGATATGGAGAAAGACGAATTTTTTGGCTGATATGCTTGCCAAACTAATTACTCTCTGACTGTCAGCAGGATCATATTTCCGGAAACATTTGCATTTCCCTACTCACATCAAGTTTCTGGTATTCGTTGTTTTTCTCAAATTGATGTCAGCAGTTTGGGCAATTCCGGTGCTCTTCTTTAAATTGAGGAGATAGCTCATCAGCTTTTGCGACCTTATCCTTTCTCTGTAATTTTGCCCCACTAGTGATTTCCGTTTCTGAAGTAGCAGGCGAATCCAAAGCTCAACAGTGGATGTTTAGAGATTGTACAAGCGAACTGTTGGTTACGGTATCGGTACACTAATCGCAGATGGTCTGCTTTCTGTCCTTCGGTGACGTGATGTCCTCATATTCACGTATGAAGTCATTTCTACTTCCTATGCAATTGTTATGTTGCCAAGTTTGGTTGGTCTGTGCACACACTGAAGCACAAGACACAAGTACTCGCAGTGCACGATATCCCAGGAGCACAGCCTGTAGTCTAGTAGGACACGAACACACACGCAGGTGTTGGAGACACAAAACGTTCGGGCTTAAGACTCAAGGCCCGTAGTTGCACAACGAATGGGACACATCTGCTGCTCCCTTGAATGAGCAGCCACACGGAACAATAAGCGGCGCGAAATACGAACAGCTAGCCCAGCCCGCTAGCGGAAGAGAGAGGACGAATACAGAGTACTGCCGCGCGTTTATTGGTGACCCAACAACACAAGTCAGAATTCAAGTGAGCTCTATCGTGTATATAGTTTTGTTGGGTGGCCTTGATCGATGTGTGGACTAGCCAATCACAGAACGGGCTTTTATGAATCTTTTCGCGAACATATAAAAATATTCAACCGCGCAATATTTGAAATAACGTCAATTTCGAAATATTAAGAAAAGGATAGATTCTTTTGGAAAATTAGTAGCAGAAATGAAATCTGCGGCTCCAAAAACCTTGGAATGGTCGTCGACCATAACAGCAATGGCGTTAAGATTTTGACTTCATTAATAAATATATTGGTAACCTAATAAGAAGTTACCCGAGTGCATCAAATACGCCTGGGTGAGCAAGACGCTGGAGTTTTGCAAGCCTATCTGCGTATTGGTTTGAACATGAAGAAAACCCGCTGCTGTTCGGTATATTCTGGTAAACTTTGGGATGGAAAAGCTGACACTTTCTTACAGTACCTATTTTCTCAGGATTTAGGAAGGGGCCAGTTTCTCCTTATTCGTAGTGCCCTGCGTTGACTCGTGTGAAAAGGTCCCACCTATTTGATTCCCACCGAAGTGAGCAATTTAGACATCAAAAGTTTAAAAATTCCTAAAAGGTACGTTGTTTCAAGCTCCTTTGCGATCTACTGTTGCTGCGTATCCACCAAAACCAGTAACGCGTTTATCACTTTCACTTAACATGCGGGGTCCATACATGTCCTATCTTGTTGCACGAATATCCTCACTCCATAGCGACTTATAATTGCAGCATTCCACTGTTAGTAGGGATATGTAAATATTGATAATCTGCAGCAGGATTAAAAAAGAATTGTGCAATCTATCGTCAAGAGCCACCATTACACTGCACTTTTCGTATAATCTCTCACTTGTTTTAGAATTGTCTGGGGCATTTTCCTGGGTATACGATTCAATAAAGCAACAGTTTCTCCCATTCCCCGCATCCACATCAGCGACTCAGTCAGTTTGCTACTACTCCAAGCAGATCCATCTAATAAAAAATTAGTGAAAATCGGCTTCTGTTAAAAATGATCAAACGACATGCGATGAAGTTTTGCACCACCGAATCGGCCTTAGATTCATTTGGAGTTGCCTTTAATGTATTCTTTCCTAAGGCTGGTCTAATTGCAGTAAATGTGTTCCCCGATTTTTTGTTTCATTTAAGTTTCTGTTTTTTTTACAGGAATTGAATGATCATTGAATCTGATCAAGTGTTGACTATTGTATCCAAACGGATTCTATTCAATGGAAGTTAGCATTTTTTCGTGGCGAGGTTACGGACGGCATGACAACGCTGTTGGACGCCCCATGTTCAACTAGAGATTGTGTACCCGAAGGGCCCGATCTTGTGCAAATATCTGCGTTCCGTCGTAGTTCGTCTCATGAGCCATTTTCGTCAGGGCTTGGAAAGTCCCACGACAGCACTTTTGATGATGACGATGATTCAGGACAAGTTACACAATTTTCACCGTCCCCGTTCAAGACGCCGACCAAAGAATCATCTTCACCTGGATCCAGTGAACTTCCATCCATGCCCAGTGAGAAGAGCAGCTCGCGAGGCTTCTCGGGAGAATGTTCGTCTAGTGGCTGCCCTGTTTCTGAGGTGACTGATACGGAGCGTTCCACAAGTGATTGTTCCCTCTCCCCCAACACTCAGAGGACTGATGTTAATGGCGGTATTGTTAGTCCAGCTCTGTTGCGTTTGGAGGATACTGTCGATTCTGTGTTAGAAAAGCTGGAAAATGGCTCCCACTGCGAGCCCGGATTTCCAACTGTTCGAGCTCAGCCAACAACCCCTGGTCTCACGACCGCTCATCACCCTCATTCCATTCCAACTAGCTCGCGTTCCAACGCTCCGCAGTGTCCGCTCTCACCTCGTCAGTCTCCAGTTGCATTTACGTCGCCCATTTGGTACTCATCATCGACAGGAGAATCATCTTCCTTCTGTAATGTAAATGGGTACGATAAGTATGATGCCTATGCTGACGTGAGTCGATTGCATACACAACAGTATTCACCTAATGCATCATTTCGTGCTTATGAAACTAGTTCGGTAGCGGCACTTAATTATGGACCACCTCAATCAGTCCATTACCTCAACCCCCCGTTTTCCTACGCCAACGATGTGTTACGTGCATCTGAAAATTATCGACACAGTACCCCACGTTATTCTGGTTCAACGTACCCTCCCCCAGGTGTTCATAATAGTCATCGCAATTTCGGTATGCCGAGTTATGGAGCGTATCGGTTCACGCATCCGTCCGACCACTACTACGTCACTTCCCCATATCCTGTTAATCGGATGCGATCGTATCATTCACCCACTGATGAAAGCAAGGGATACTATTCCGAGTCAGCTACGATGTACCACGTAAAACCTCAGCTAAGCTACGGGGGAAGTTACTCGGATTCCGCTATTTGTGATACACATATCCATTGTGATACACGAGACACATCGATGCATGTGCCGCTGCGCTACCCTCATACGCCCAGTGACTCTTGCTCACCAAATACTACATTCACCAGTGTGTCACAAACTCATCATCCTCGGAAGTATGCTTGCGGGGTTTTTAACAGTGTACCTAATAGAACAGAACGAGGGTTGCCTTACCAAGTTATTCCTGCTTCTCCCACACTTGCAACAACCAACATCGTTAATTCCGCGCCTGAAACTGACCGTCAAAGCTTTTCTCGGAACGGTTGGCATCCTGTGACACAGCTACCAATGGACACCGATCGAAAGTCAACCAACGAACAGACAAAAATTCAGGAAGGTCAAAAACGCCGTCTCTCATGTTCTATTTCTGTTCGTGGCACAAAGCGCCGTCGTGTAGTTGCGTCCAAGAATAATATTTCCTCCGTTTCTTCAACCCTCACGGAAAACCTCGTGAGATCTCTTCTTTTGCACAGCGCTAGTCAATATTTGCACGATCCTGTGATTCATTTACCTGTTACTCTGTGTTCACCCACCCCCACTCCAGTTTCCACAAAGTCCGTCTTGCGATTTCCTTCTTCCCCAAAGGCTCGTGTATCAGATTATGATATTGAATATGACCAATCAATCAATCGCAAGTATTCACAGTTCCCCATGTTTTTGCGTTCTCCTAAAGTGACTTGTTCCGATGATATATCATTGTGCCACAAGCTTAGCCAATCCGTGTCAGAACGTGCCCAGTTTGGGAAACTGATGAATGACAATTTTCTGCTTAAAGCAGTCCGCAGAGCTTCACAGCATAATGTTCAATGTTCTCATCAACTAGTTCCTTCATCACATTTGCCATCGGTCGAGTCTAATGATCTATTGGATTGTTTGTCAAGTATCGATCGGCCGTTCCGTGATAGTCCCTCGCCTCTTTTTCGTTTACAGCATGTTTGCACCCCTTCCAGATCACCAAAATTAGCATCAGTCGGTCACCAGTTTGATAACAATTCTGAGTACTCTGAGTTGTTGGTCTCTCCGGGAAAGTTTGACGCTGCCAATTATATTAGTTGTTCTCACTGCCTAATGCAGATTGTTGCGCCTGAGCATGTGATTCGTTGGCGACTTCCAGAGGGAGAGAATCGAGTATTTTGTAGTTCTATGTGCTCCCTTGCATATCAAGATGATAGTATAGCGGAAAGGCGATTCACGTCTATCCCCCCTGTTCCGGGCACCTGTCTTACTACTGTTGCTTCTCTTTTGTCGGATAAAGATAGCACTATCCCGGTGCTTCTAAGGAGAGTTGTCTCCACAAAGTGGATGCGAGGTTGTGGTAGAAAATCTCTATACGAGAAAGTCAATCGACGTCGCCAAGAAAATCAGTTATCTCACATTCGAGAACTACTAGGTATTCGAAGGACTTCGTGGCGATGGTTCGGCAGTCGATGGCGCAACTATCGCAGCCCTATACTGCCTCGAAAACGCTTTCAGTTAGGAGACACACGAGAGAGGCCCCGGGATGCATCTAATATTATTCTTTCTGCATCTTCACGTTCTGATTTTCCTTCGACGCTCTCGAAAGTGCTTCACCTAGACAGTCGTGTTTGTCTTTTGTGTCATCAAACGGGCGATGCGGCGGAGGAGGTGGCTGGCCGCCTTCTTAATTACGATTTTGACGTATGGCTGCACTTAAACTGTATTCTGTGGTGTTATGACACATACGAGACAGTGAGTGGCAGCTTAGTTCACGTAGCCAGATCCCTGAAAAAGGCCGAAAAAACCATATGTGCTCATTGTGGTCTGTCAGGCGCTGGCTTACCTTGCTTCCATCCGGATTGTCCATCCGTTTATCATGTGCCTTGCGCGCATAAAATTGGTTGTTCATTCTACAGCGACCGTGGGATGTTTTGCCCTCAACATGACTCGGCAGAAACAAGCTATCTGCGTCTCACATCTTTGGCAGTCGGTCGTCGGGTTTTCATTGCGCGCGATGAAGATGCTCAAGTTGGTGATATTATCCTCAGAGTTAATCAGTTATTGGATGCGACATCTATGAAACATGAAGATTCGGCGAGATTAAGGGTTGGTGGATTAGTTCTGCATAATGTTGGCCAGCTGCTACCGGAACAGCTATCCAGCGGTCTGTATCACAATACCAATTTTATCTATCCTGTTGGATATTCAAGCACTCGAATTTATTGGTCTTACAGGCATTTTGGTCGGCGCTGTCGTTATCATTGTCATATAAAAGATTGCCATGTAGACGACGTAATCAAGTCCGAAACCAGCCGCACATCAGCTCTTGGAGCCAGATTCGTGATTGAAGTTGATGAGGAAGGTGAACCCGCGGATCGTTTTGAGGATACTACATGTGATGGAGTTTGGCAGCAAGTTCTTACACAAATTAACCGAACACGACAGACTCTGAAAGCCAGCTGTCTCCGAATTTTTCAAAACCATCTTAGCGGAGAGGCCTTGTATGGTTTAACAGAACCGCACATTATTCGCGCGATTGAATCATTGCCTGGAGTAGATCGTTTGAGTAATTATGCTTTCAAGTTCGGACGTCTCCAGTTAATTCAGGAAATGCCATTAGCCATTAATCCCACTGGCTGTGCCCGTTCCGAGCCGAAACTTCGGACTCACGTTCGTCGGCGCCAGGTCAGCGAGGCACATGCGGCTCAATATGCCTCATTAACCCGCAAACCTGAACGTTTCCATGGTTTATGCACTCCATTGCGTTCCAGTCCTGGTAGTCCAGTTTACTCGTCCTCTAACTCGAGCATGATTCAGAGCAAATCTCAGCAGTATCGACGATTGGGAGCAGAATGGAAAATGAATGTTATTCTAGCCCGGTCTCGCATTCAAGGTCTGGGCTTGTTTGCTGCTCGTGACATTAACAAACATACATTTATCATCGAATATCTGGGAGAATTGATACGAAACGAAGTTGGAAATCGACGCGAACGACTCTACGAGTCGCAAAACCGAGGCGTTTACATGTTTCGTGTTGATGATGATAATATTGTTGACGCCACAATGTGTGGCGGTCTTGCTCGATACATCAATCATTCCTGCGATCCAAACTGCACTGCTGAGGTGCTCACCTGCGAAAATGGTAGTCACATTGTGATCATCGCAAAGCGCAACATTGAGAAGGGTGAGGAGTTAACGTATGACTACAAGTTTGACATCGAAGAGGACCGTTGGGACCGTATTCCGTGTCTTTGTGGCTCTACTAACTGCCGTCAGTGGATGAACTGATGACAACTTCCCATTTGCTCCCCATCTGGCAGCTGTCAATAAGGTTGTGTGCTATTTTTGTTATTCTCCCTTGTGCTTTGTGTGTTCGTGATATCCACCGCTTTTATGTAGGTGAATTATAGGCTCAGGTTGTTTCTTTCATCACTACAAACATGTACACAATTCCGACCCATCCTGTCCTCATAATATCGATCTGATGACTCCTCTTTGTCCCCATCGTCTTCAATGCTTGTTAGGTGCTTACCGTCGCTTAAGCGCCCTTTCATACGATCGTTGTTGTTCCCTCCAACTCCTGTAGATAATTTATACAAATCTCGATTTGTTTTCACTCGTGTTCTTGTAGATACAGTTGCATTTTTCTCTCACTTGCGAACAGGCCAAAAACACTGATCAACTATTGTGCTCATTCTTCGAATTCTTTCCGTTTTCGCCTTAATGCTAAGCCATTGAGCGTGTATCCTTTTCAGCATACGCATATTTCAGATTTACCACCAGAATGTACATACTTCCGTTTCCCATCATCATTCTGTACAGATACATTCGCTTCTGTGAGATGAAAAGAGCGGTTAGTACACTATTCTGATAGCGCAAATTGTGTTTTATCTTACCCTACTGCTTGCATTTTGTTTGCACGTGTGCTGGGTTCTCTCCCCCTACCATTGATTTGCTTCAGACTTGCGTCAGTGATTCAAAGGCATTATTAGGTCGACCGATCAAGATGCCATCATGGTTTGACTATAACCAACCGCTCTTGTGCCCTTCGACAAATGAACCATGCTCTTGCCCTGTGGATCTTTCAGTAACATGTGAACAGTAGACGCGAATGGGCCCTTTGTAACATGACTCGGGTGAAGAGCTTCAGGAGGTGCTTATGATGCGACCGGCTAAACATGCGTTAGTGCACACAACCAACTAGCGGAGCCTTAATCATTGACTAGCTATCGTGTAAGCCTTGACACATTTGGTGGTAGACGGTAACTCGTAGTCACCCGGTTCGTAGCCACACCTGATCTGATGAGACCTTATTTAGTTCTGTGCCACTCCAAGTCAAGGCTGTCGGTTCTTCCGTGTAATGGGCCCTGTTGGCTGTGGATCATACTCTTTCCACTACACTCGTGCTTCAAGCATGTCACAAAAAAATTGTGCACCCGCTACCGAGGCAGATCGGCGTCTAATTATTCATCTCTTGGGACTTGAATCCATGGATAAATCCGGCACGTCCCGTTCTCTTTTGTGCATTCAATGGACGCTTCACATTATATGAGGTTAAAAGAATGACACTTATTATTTCACTCGGAAAAGAATGATTAGTTTGTAAATCCCCCCGGATTTTTGCGAATTTCCCTAACGGTATTGTAATTAAATCGTCCTGTTCTTTAGTTTCTAGTAAACTGTCAAAGCCATTCTGATTTACCGTATCCTATTTATTGCCAAATTTCAAACTCGGCAAGTGCTTGCGGTCTGCCTTACACTGAAATGCACAACCGAGGTCTCGAGTACTCAACTGCGTCTTGTTGCGATTACATAAAATGCAAAAAGATAGGGATTGCTGGAAATTTTGTATTTTTCATTAGTATCATTTTGCAGCATTAAAGCCTCAAGTTGAAGGAGCTAATTAGCGTATTTCGGAATATATATAAACGTCTTCCAACCGGTGGTAGTTTTTGCCTCATTTAAAAGTATTGGTCCGTTTAATTTTTGATATTTACAACCGAAAATTTTTAAAAATCTGCATTTTTTTCGTATTCCGTTGTTTTATTTCTGTGAGGCGCAAAATACGCGTCAAGCTTGTGGGAAGATGTGGGGGTGAGAATGTTGTACAGTAACGTCAATGGCAGTCCTCATTCACAAAATCCCGTGCTGGCGATTTTGATCTTGACATCACTCCTCGTCATGAACGCTAACCGACGACATAGTTGAGTCAAATCTCGTTACAGCACAATAGAAACTTGGACAAACATTGAGCATTCAGCCATTTAAAAAATTTTTTATTCATGTACTTCCTTTTTTTAATGAAACAGCAATCATTGAAGACCTCTTGAATAATTTTGAATACATAATCGGGCTTCACGCTGGGTTCTCTGTTAACTTTAAGTTCGGTTGTTAGAATGCATAAATATCTGCAACATGCTTATTAAACATAAAGAAACCGATCTTTTTTGAAGCGATTGATAGCTGGTGATAGGTCAATACTTCACATTCATGCGCTGCGCAAACGGTCTTGGCTTTTTCGGGATAGTCCGTCTGAAACGCCATTGAAAGCCAAAAGGCGTCAGAGGAAGGTTGTTCTTTCGGCCTGGTAGAATCTCGATAGCGTCGTGATTTCTTAACTTTCATCAAGAGACCGAGCAATCTGTTAATCGTGAGAATAGTAAAAGGAGCATGATGCTGGGGTTTGTCTCTGATAAACTGATGGCTAACATGCTCAAAATGTAATCGGTGCGCCCTCTCAGATCCACGGCTTTTTAACAAAAATTGGTGTTGTTCTTCGCTAGCTCTAATCGGTGATCATTCCGATACGACCATTGTGAGTCTATGGTGTGTCGCCATATCAGTATGCTAACTTGATTCAGCTGATGTATCAGTGCTTTCGTCCGGTTTTCGTTCCGTATAATCATCGACTCTGTCTTCACATTTTCAGCTTGAAGAATGCCCGATCTCAGCAGTAATAAGCTTAGCGCTAAAAGCGCTGCAGTCAAAAAAACGCAGTCTACTGGCGGTAGTGTTAAGCCTCCAGTTTCAAGCAAAGGACGAGAACCGAAGCGATCTGGCGGTGATCGATCGAATTCACACAGCCCCCCACGGAGACGTCGTCCACGACCGCGTAGTCGGTCCTCTTCTCCTTCGAGGTCGTCTGGCTCATCCTCATCGGGCTCGGACTCTCCGCACTCTTCTGATTCCCACTCAAGTCATTCCGGAAAAGAACCACCCAAAAAAACATCGCGCACAACAGGTGATACTTCTATTTTGATAAGTCCGGTTTCATTTACTTTATGAAGCTATTATGTGAGCTATTGACATGCCGATGAACTAAAACGGCAACCTGGTTAGGAGGAACTAAAATACTGTTACAGACCCCAGCCAGTTTCCCCATGCTTCGATTGCACACTGCCTTAGAAAAGATTCCTGTACTACGTTTGAGCACACAACGTTAGGCTCATCACTACAGTGATATCACAGGGCTGCAATTTCGAATTTTACATTACCGATAGTGATAAACTTCAGTCCATACGATGGTATGGACATTCGTAAAATATCGATTGAACGAATACCTCCAGCGTCCTTTCTACTGGGGACCTCTCTAATTTCCGTTCTTCTGATAGATGAATCCCAACTGGTACGCAGGACTCCTTGCCACGTAAACCTCAAAAACCATAGATATACTCAACTTAAGTGCTCTTAGATTCATCCGCCTGAGCCCACATACGAGACGCGTAGATTCATGAGCCGTCAAACAACCAGGGATTTGAAAGATGACCGCGAGTGGTCGTGGATAGAGAAATGCAGGAAAATAGAAAAGGCCGCGGATATCGGAAGTAGTGGGCTTATGGCCAGCCTTTGACACCCTTCGTCGTCTCCAGTGGAGTACGCCAGCGTTGCGTTATATCCCATTTATTTTTTTGACTTCGAGTATGCCCATGATATCGCCTTACGTATTGTGCATGCCCATCATCTATCTTTTCGTGCTCTTTTGTGTGTCCTGGGCATAGCTAGAAGAAGCAACGTGGCGGTCGGGCTATGACTTGGCGTAGAGGTATGAAGAAGTTAGCTTCGATCTTTTTGCATGGGTTGGTGCTTCCCGCCTTCCTCGTTGGGGCCCAAGATGAGGATTGTTGTTGATTGAAGACAGTATAGAGCTTATCACCCTTAGAAATAATCCGGAAACAACAAAAAATCACGAAATTTTCATGGTGAAAACAAAAAACAGTTGGTTTGCTATTTTTTATTATCTTTTCTCCCCTGTGTAGTTCCGTCTGCATGTTGTTACGTTGGCGCCATGCTTGTTTTCCAGCCGGTGTATGATATATATATATATATATATATATATCGGAAGTAGTCGCAACCTTTACCAACAGGTTAGGAATACCGGTCCACGGAAGGCGATCTCAAACAAGAAACTGTCTGAGTGGAGATTCAAGTAACTTGTAAGTTTTTCTCAGTTGTCTGAACAACAGTGTAGTTACGTTCGGTATGCATCTTGCACCTGCAAAGTGTAAAATGATGTTGCAGAACTGGAATGATTCCAAATCGACAGATTTAATTACTTGGGTAGTTGTATTTTACCTTGTGATCGTATGTAGGATGAAGCGTCTTCGCGCACACGGAAGGCCCGATTGGCATTTGCGATTATGAGGCATCTGTGGTGCCGACATGATATCCGGTTATCGATCAGAGGTCGAGCATACGCGGTGGCAGTGAGGTCGGTATTGCTCTACGGCTTCAAAACATCTTAGTTGAGCATAGACGATATGCGAAGACTTACGGTATTTGAACACCGTTGTGTTCGTAGTACTGATGGAATACGGCGGGAGAATTTTATGAATAACTCAGAGAGTCAGCTTAAGGTACACCGGATCCCGGGGTCCAGTCTACAACAGGCGCCGAGTCGCAATAGGTTAACGTGGTTCGGGTATGTTTGGCGCATGCCCGCACAACGACTGTCTTGTTGTGTGCTGTTCAGCGAGGCAGGTAATGGTTGGAACCTGGTACGAGGTGGGCAGTCGATGACATTATTTTGCAATCAATCTTCACTGTTCATCGTTCTTTTTTGTTTGATCAGAGAGTGCTCTTAGGTTGCAAAATAACTAAGGCACTTCGTTCCATAAACCGAGCTTAACTGAGTGGATTGAAAATCTTTCGATTTACAAATAATGCACGTTGTGCGGCAACTGATGCGGTGGACGCAGCATCTGCGATACAGTTAGACAAAACCAGAACAATATATAGATCTGTTCGTTGCTCTCGTTTCCCATGAGTTATGTTACATTCTCATCAATAAAGTAACTGGTTGCCAACTGACTATAATGTGCCTGTTTTTATCAACCACCAATGCAGTTGACTGACAGTCAGTTCAAATGGAATTTCGATTGAAGGTGTTCAGGGTCTGTTATCTTGCTTTTGTTGAAATACGGAACAGTCCTCAGCGTATTAAACTTATTGAGGTTTTTTATTCTCGAAGTCTAAGTTTGTAACCTTTGTTCACACCACTGGACGTATGTCTAAACGATTTGTTGCATTTTTCAACAAAAGTCTATTGTTTCCAAACTAGACGTTGTTAACTCGTCCAGATTAGATTTAGTAGCATTTCGTTGCAATCAGACACTTTTTGAAGCAATTGGATTCAGTTTCGAGTGCGTCAATTCATCAACATTACCATATTTCATTTCTCTGAGTTGCTGGACTCCTTAGGAATGTCAGTGACCGACTGTGAGTATTTCAAATGAAAACACGAATTAGGGTAGGGTAAATACATATGGCAAGCTTACAGATTATTAGGGTTAAAGTGTAGGAGGACATTCATGAAATGATCAGTTTGTTGTTTCTGCTTTTCAAAGTTTTAATATATTGAGAAGGATAAATGGCGAGGAAGTGAGAGAACGGATGGGGGAGTGAGTATGTAAGTGACTGAGTGACTGAGAGAAGTGAATATGGATAAAGAAATGTTGCTCTGCAGTTCATCTATTCTCAAACGGAAATGCGATGTTCTACGTGTTGTGGTGGGTACTTTGTATGGATGACTAGCTTCCGAGTCACGGAATGATTTTCGATACTACAGGAAGAAGTAAGACCGAAGAAGCCTTTGTAAATAATGTGTCTGGTCTTGTTTTTCACAATTTGATCTGGTTTGATACAAGTTCTCAACTGCGGATATTTACCTGCTCAGTTTCTTCAGAACCCAAGGTGGAACGACCAAAACCCACAAAACGAACGGGTGACTTGCCTTCTAAAGATGTTTCATCGAAGTCTTCGGAACCGAAGACGACTCGTGAGTCGAAAAGGCAACAACCCAACACCAACATGGATACAGGAAAAGAATCCAACATTCGAGCCGAAAACAGTTCTAAGGTCCACACCACTGATGCAATTAGTACGCACATTCCAACCTCGAAATCAGCAACTGAGAAATCTCCTGTTTCAGAAAATGTCAACAAAGATACCTCTGCAAAGGTCTCTAGTAAACAATCCAAGGAATCTGAAATCGATAGGACGGTAAAAAACCAGGGTGACGTTCCTTGTGATCTGCCCAAGTTTACGTGCGTTTTAGTGGAAAAACTGACGCGTAATGTAAATAAGGTGAGTCCTGCTAAGCATCAACTCATTTGTTGCTGCTCATCCGCTCTTGTTGACTGAGATGAAATATTGGTTGTTTACTTGAAAGAAAGTCGTCGTACTAAGTGAGCTAATCCGATATTCTGTTCTCGCCGTGCATATCGCCATAGCACCTGATGACAACGAAGTTTATGATTCCTCTTACGAAAATCACAGGGATTAGGGTGATAGTTGCCGCACGCAAAATGCTCCCAAGAATTTTGTAGCACTGATTATCTGGTAATCCTAGAGCTTCCGCTTAGTAATCGGGTCAATTTCCGATCCGGTTGAAGACGTACTGACTAAATGTCTCATCGCAGATTTTCCATAGGCTCGCGATCCCTGTCTTTCTGCATTTAGCAGTGACGTCCGACTCTGTCGATCATGCAACTCTGTGGCGTATTCATCAACCATCTGAACGAAGGAGGTATTCGCGAATCTAGTGTGTTTTAGATGCGATTTGCAGAACTGGATTAGGTGAAAGCCGAATCTCGTTCTGGAGGAGTTAGCTGGAATGGATGTCGATGGATATTCACCAGCTTCAGATGTCGTCGAGATATCCGGTTATCGTTCGGTCTAAGCCGAAGTGGTTTAGTCAGTCTTGTTTTACAATTCAGAATTATGCCCGTTACACTCGGACGATATTTAAATGATTGTCCTTGTGGGTTGCTGAAGTCCGATGGTTAGGTCTCATCGGTAACGCCGAGGTTAGGTGTGGACTACTAGATTTTATGGCTTATTGTTTAATGGAAGCATTGACTCTAGGTGGGTTAGTGTGATCAGCTCATTTATTACGCATACCAACAGATCTGCTTTGTATTGGGATGGTTAGTAGGGTATTACAGATAGATGAGAATCGTCTGTAGCTGCTAATTTGAGGTCCATAGGATCTCCAAAGCTCGATAGTTGAGAGTATTAAGTAATATGGGTTTGTGACGCCATTGCATTCGGAACTTTCGTCGTCCACTTCGATTGTTTTACTTTTTATCATATTATCTTATGTCACTGTCTCTTGTGTGGAGATTGTTGGGCTTAGTTGCACGCCGTACTCTTCCTGTGTAGGCATCAGCCCCAGGGTTAGAATATGCTGAGACTTAATTCTTGCTTGTTGTTTACTCCGAAGGTGGAACATAAATTTATGCCACCTATGTCCGACATGACAATTTATCGGCGTCGGCTGTCCATTAGGACTACATTTGCAGTTATGTGGAGGTAGTTGACTTCATTTTACGTTTTTATTTTTGCCATTGGAGACAGTCTTGCGAAAACCGGAACCAAAAGGAACTGGGAATATCGACGCAAATGCCGTTCATCACCCGTCCTACCATAGCGTTTTTCTGTTGTTCGCCGTAATGGTAGTCAGTAATCAACGAAACTGGTTTTGATTATGATGTTTAGCATGTTAAGACTGTTATCAGAGTCCCATAGAATTCACGGCTGTGTCGAAACCATCAGCCGGGGGTGCTCAAGTGATTCACTTACTTGTCACCCCAAATGTCAGAAGTTCGGGTCCCTGGTCCGCCGGTCGTTTTGGCATTAGCCGGCCATTCACCGTCGCCACGGCTGGCCTACTGAGGCCTAAGAGGATTTCATGCCATTGTCATGGTTGTCGCATCCCTCCTCCCCAATGAAGTTGCCCTTTGAGGTTGTAGAGCATACAGCTCACACCACACTTCTGCATAAGACACGAAATAATTTGAAAAACTACTCAACCTGCTTGTCCCATTAGACTTTTAACTCTACTAGTGGGACTCCTTAATAGCCTGACTAATATTTACTGTGACCTACAGACACCAGTAGTTGTACCCACTGTGATGCTTCTAAACCATATCCTTAAGAGGTAAATTTTCATTATTGGAAACTTTGCACTATTTCAGGCACATGTGACAGAGATATTCAGCGTATGGGGTGAAATTGAACATGTAGATATGCCCTCGGACCGATTGCATCCGGAATTCAGTCGAAGTTACGCCTATGTGCACTATCATCAGTCAAAGTCAGCGATGGATGCTGTGAATTACATGAACGGTGGGCAGATCGATGGTGAAATAGTCCGAGTAACTGAAGTCCTGTCAAAGAGTACCATATCAGCTGACTCACGAAATGCAGTTGGTGGTAAACCACAAGGCCCAGCTGTCTCGGAAGATCGTGCTCATGCTCGGTGAGTACATAGGCTCTTATGCTTATCCGCAATTTTTTTGCTTGTTTATCGTTTTTGGCCACCGGAGACTATCATATTAGCTTCATTGTTTGGGTTCCCTGTGTTTTAGGCTATCACCTTGAATTGTGAGAACAATTTGAATTACTTGTCTATTCAATCACCACAAAAAACTAAAATTAACGGCTTTGCACAAACTAAACGGATAGTCATGGACTCGTAATGCTGAACGATTCTATGGTAAATATCATAATGATACAGCTATCTGAACACGGCCCTTCAGTATTTAGATCTTGCAACGCAACTCGTATATATATATATATATATATATATATATATATATATATATTTAGAGTTGAGAAGGCGTACACTGAGTTAATACGTTTATCGTGACGTTTCGATCCAAACTAGGACCAGTTGTCAAACGTGAATGAGTAATTTAATGGGATCGCTAGTTCCGCTCGCTTTTGTGCACTGTCCGTCTGTTTGTCTCTCGATTCTGCATCGGGGTCTTGTTAAGATGACTTAATGTTTGTCAATCTCGACATGCCGATTGAACGAGTTATTCGAGTGGAGGGCTTCAAGAATCAGTCGCTCCCCGTTTCTGTTTGCCCTGCTGACTACCTTTGCGTTGTTGCTGTTAACCTCCTGGTCTGTTTGTGCACAGTGGCTCCATATCTGCGAGTGTGGGTCAGCATGTCGTAAGGCTAAGCTATGTTCATGCAAGTTTGTGCGTAATTGTTTGCCTGTCTCACCGACATATTGTTTGTCACATCCAAGGCACAGAATGGCATGAACTACCCCTGATTGGTCGCGCTGGTCGACGTGATCTTTTTTATCTTTTACTCCCTCTTTAATGAAACAATGATGTACATCAATTTTCAGGAAGGGGTCGCGGCCAGCAGAGGGCTGCCGTTGAATAGAGCTAATCTCGGTGCCGGTCGGTTTGTGGGCGATTGTGATATCTAGTGGATATAGGATGCGTTCGACCGCTTCGGATACTCCCCGTATATATGGAAGTACTGCGACCGAATTAGTCCTCTTAGTATTTGCCGTTTGTTTTTTGCGAATAAAGGCGTTGATGAAAGATTTTGGATATCCATTGGCCACAACCTAGATTGCTCTTGTTTTTGTAGGTGCTGTGTACTGCAGTGTGTCGGCTCGATGGAACAGGGTACGCACACAGCTCTTTAAGCGGCAGGTTGGATGGTTGATTTTGAAATTGAGTATGCGGTCCGTCTTCGTCGATTTCTTGTAGTCAGTTGTCTCTTTGCTCCCGTTTGGTTGCCTCATAATTAGTACGTCGAGAAACGGTAGAGTTGAGTCTTTTTCCTCCTTGGTGAATGTAATGCTGAGCACTATCCTGTTTAGGTGTTGATGAAGGTGGTCTATTTGTTTTTTCCAATACAACAAACGTATCATCAACATGTTGGATCCATAAGCTTGGGCGGTTTGTTTCAAGTACCTTTGTTTCGAAATGTTTCATGGTTGCGTCTGCTAACAAGCCTGATAGTGGTGATCCCAAGGGCGTTCCTTTTATTTCTTTATGTACCGTCCCATTGAATTGTAGGTATGTTTCCATGCCCAACTCTATCAATTTCATTATATCGTCCGTAGACGTCGCTGTTCTATCTGTTAAGTTGGAGTCCTCCATAATCCGGGGGATGCTGTCCAATGCCACTTGCCTTAGAATATTTGTGAACAGTGATGTGACGTCGATTGAGACCATAACTTCGTTCGCTTCTAATTTGAGGTCTTTGATTTGCTCCAGGAATGTGGCAGAACTCTTCGTGTCATTTTGGTCCTGTGGCAGACACGAGTGTAGGAGACAGAAAAGGTTCTTGGCTAGCTTATAGTTTGGTGCTGTTGTTGATGGGACAATCGGTCTAAGCTTCATCCCCGGGTTATGGACTTTAGAAGGGTACATATATCCCGGGGACGAGTCCCTTTGCTATTGCGTTGTCCTTGTCTGCGCGGAGTATGACTATTTCTCGATTTCTTGGAGTGCTTTTACAGCTTTGATTTCGTTATCAGCTAGGTGATACTCTCGCCTAGGATGAGCGGAATCTTGACAGCTTTTTGCCCGTATCTCTTGGCGCGTCTCTTCCGTTAGTGCGTGCTTCGGTAGTGCCGATTCAATGGAGGCGTGGGATGTTTGGCGTTAATGTGATTGAATGTTAATCTTTTCAGTAGCATGGACTTTTCGCTTGATAGTAGCTGGTGGTTCGAGTAATTGTAGATTGGTTCGGCACATTGGGGTTTCGCTTGGCTGGGCGTGGCGTATTTCTTGGTGAGTCCGTCCTTGATCATTGAGCGATTTGTGTTCGATGTGATTTCGATGACCGCTTCTTCTAATCCAGTTGGCGTCTAATATGTCTAAGACATCGCGTTCAAATCGATTTTGATCGCTTTCGTATACGGATTTCCTGCGATGCGCACCGTTGATCAGCTCACGATGCATCTGTTTCCAGTATGAATATGCGATCCTACGAGCACGTTCCGAGTTCACGGGCTGGTTACACTTGATACCTTTTCGGAAAAGTGTTATTTCTGAGGCAATGTAGGAAAAACAGTTTGCTCACGGACAGCAGTGGAAAGCCTGGAATATATATAATGTCTCACCAGAATCGAATCTGTAGCATCAGGAGTGTCAATGGAAGCTCTTCGTTGATGAGTCCACAGAAGAACCACAAGTATGATTCGTTGATAATGGTTCAATGACGAAGACCGCATACACACTTAATCGATTGTTGTTGGTACCAACACGTATCCCTGTCACAACGAGAATACACCTTGACGTGGTGTGACGGCTTGTGTCTCCATGATCCAACGAGCTATACAGGATGGACTATCTCAGACCGAAGATCCAATTATGCCTGGAAGACCAATGGGTAGAGGCCTGACAAAGTAGTCTCCTGGTCCTCCCAGTAGGGAATTGATCTGAGTGGGAGGCTCATTCGGAAAAACGAGTGGAAGACTAATTGATCCAAGTAGATGGGCTTCCACTCAGCTATCACCCGCTGCCTTGCGGTCAGGTTCTTGTCAAAACCAAAAACGTTGCTTAAGAACCCTAATCGTTCTTCTGCTTAGCGGCTGGACTCCCTAGCAGTACCCGTCCATTATTCCCCATGAGTTACACAACGAAAAATAATTCCATACTGCATCGGCCGTCGCGCAGGATAATCAGGACCGCGCTGTCCATTGCATCGAGCGGGGTGGGGATGGGTGGCGATGAGTATGCTACTGCTCAGACAGAGAGTTCCCTCTCTTTTATTCAACCTGTCTCCTGTCTCCAACCCAATCTGTTTGCCCCTTCTGCATACCCATAGTATCTCTATTGACAACACGCCCTATACTCCCAACGGTTTATTGTCAAGTAGTGCAGTAGGTGGTTTTCAGTCTGTTAGCTCGCATTTTCTCAAGCCTCGTCAGCCTCTCCATCTGGGTTCCTTCAATGTGCGCACTTTAATGCAGGCTGTCCAACAGGCTTGTTTGGATTTGAGAGTGGACTCACTTTCGACTGATGTCTGCTGTGTGAGTGAAACACGAATTCAGGTTTCGAGTAGAGTAATTCAGTTGACTGCGCCAAATGTCTCGTTAAGATATTTTCTTCGCACTTCAGGAGACGAAGCAGCTCAAGTTGTGGGTCAACGTTGTGTAGGAATAGTCTTGAGTGAGAAGGCTGAAGCAGCCCTTTTAGACTGGATCCCAGTCAACAGTCGCTCTAGCTTGACAGGTACTTTGAGTCAGATTGACCATATCGCAGTTAGCTACCGTTGGCGCGGTTCTGTCCAGAACTGTAGATCATACTGGACCACGTACGTCAAATCGGACCACGGATTAGTTTTAATGCGATTTCTGCTGCAGCTGAATGGCCATCAACGCAGGCCGCAAATCCGATTGGCTGTCGAACGTTTGTCTGATTCGGCTGTTCGCAACAGCTACGAACAGAAACTGTCCGAGCAACTAAGAACTGCGACCAGTGGCAATGTAGACGATCAGTGGGATCAAATTAAGCAGGCTATGCATTTGGCAGCGAATTTCGCCTGCGGTCCCGGATCTAGTGTTCATTAAAAACACTGGATCTCTAAAGCGTCGCTAATTCTAATGGAGCAAAAACGCGTGCTGCCTAACTGCAAAGAAATGAATAAGATGCGTCGGAAGTTGCAGCGTCAGTTGACCATAAGCCTTAGGAATGACCACGAAAACTGGTGGGTTAAGTTAGCCGAAGACATGGAAGTGGCGTCCGCTTCAGCTAACCGTCAAAGACTGTTTAAGCTTAGACGCGACAACGGTGGGCGGCGAACTTTGGTTAGTGAAGGCGTGTGCGATAGGACTGGAGAGCCCATCCATGGTAGACAGGAAAGATTGGACCGTTCGACAGAGCACTTCATGGATCAGTTTAGCTGGCCATACGCTAACGTATTTAGTCCGACGTCTGTAACTGTGAATCCCTGGGAGGTGTCACTTGATCCCCCAACGGAATTGGAAGTGGAGTTGAATATTCGGTTTCTGAACAGGGGAAAAGCTGCCGGTCCCGATGAACTTCCCCCAGTTCTTTTCAAATTGGGTGGAGAGGCGCTGATGAAATCACTTACCTCGTTGCTTCGTGATATTTGGAACGAGCAACGTATCCCGCTATCGTGCGATGTGTCACTGATTATACCCATTTTCAAGAAGGGTACCCGGAGTGACTGCAGCAATCATCGTGAGATTATTTTAATTCCGATAGTTACTAAGGTGTTAGCTTCGATAATGCTGCGCCGTTTGACACCGATTCGTGAGAGTAATATCCGCGAACAACAGGCCGGATTTCGGCCAGGTCGGGGTTGCATCCACCAAAATATTCATTCTTCGACAGATACTCGAAACGCGCCACACGCACCGCCGCCCTACGATCGTAGTCTTCCTCGACTTGAAAGGTGCTTTCGACTCAGTGGATCGACCGGCACTACTCAGTGCTCTCCGCCGGAAGGATATGCCAACGAAGTTTGTGAACCTGTTGCGAGCATTGTACTGGCATACCTATGGTCGCGTTAGGGTATACGATGAACTGTCACGTTCATTCGAAACGACTAGTGGCGTTGGACAAGGGTGTCCCATCTCTCCATTCTTGTTCAACTTCGTCATGGACGAGGTGATGGAAGATGCTTTAGGAGATCTCCGGGATGTAGGATTCGAACTGGGAAATGGAGGAAAGCTATGCGACCTAGATTGCGCAGACAACGTCGTGTGCCTGTTCGAGTCTGCGGACCATGCACAACGGGCACTAGATAGAATGTCGAGATCGGTTGCTCGCTTTGGCACGTGCTTTGCACCTTCAAAGTGCAAAGTACTGTTACAGGACTGGACGACAGCAGCGCCGAACTTGATAATGAATGGATAGGAAATAACAATGGTGGACCGTTTCATCTACCTTGGTAGCTGCGTGTCTAACGATGATAGCTCGGGATTGGAGGTAAGTATGCGTATATCCAAGGCTCGTGCAGCTTACGCTGGATTGAAGCACTTGTGGCGTCGGCTTGATATTTCACTGAAGTTGAAATGTCGTGTGTACTGTGTTGCAGTGCGTTCAGTTCTGTTGTACGGTTGCGAGACGTGGAGTATGCGTGTGGGCGATGTTCGTCGGTTGGAGGTTTTCGACAACCGATGTTTACTTAGTATGGCTAGGATTGGATGGAGTGACCGGGTGAGTAATATTGAGGTTAGGAATCTGGCATTGGGTGCCACTTCTGAGAACAGCTTGTTTCAGCGTATGAAACTTAGTAGACTACCTTGGTTGGGTCACGCGTTGCGTATGGCAAACACTCTACCATATCGCGCCCTGTTGTGTTCGTCCTAAGGAATGGAAGAAGCCATTTGGAGGCCAATAGATGACGTGGTAACGTGGGATGAGAAAATGTACAGCGAAGTTAGGTAAAGTAGGTGTCTCACGCCTTCGTGGTTGGAGTTCAAAAGACTCATCGACTTGCTGGCTGAATATACTGAAGGATATGGCAGTGAACCGTGAACATTGGCGATCGTGTTGTCATTTTCTATCGAGTCAGAATGATTGAAAACACCTGCGTTTGTACAGTTAGGCTGTGTTCCGTGTGTTGGCTGCAGCAGTATCTTATCTTTTCCCGCCTGTGTAGGTCCACTCCCTGTTCCCGTTGGGTATTCACTCTTTTTATATGAACGTGTAACTTTGGGGAAAGGCAGCGGTCAGTGAGGCTTGCCTTGCTGTTTAACGCTGAACAGTGATGATGATGATGAATACGTCCGTGTGACAGGCGAGCAATTGCAGCCACGCCTTAATGGGTATAACCTGGCTCTGCAACATGTTGATCCACATTCACTCGTGTGGAACCGTTATGCATAGCGGGGTACTAGGTCAACATCAACAACGCCAGGCTAGCTGTTCGGACAAACAGAAAGCGGGAATGCCCGTTCTCGAAACTTTCGATTTGTACAACCCTTTCAGTCTATATGCCGAAATCTGTAAATATTACGGCACCCTAAAAATTTCCGCGATATTGAATATCGATGGAAAACGCATCCAAGCGAACGGATTTAGCGGCCCCATTCTCATCCACTCACGTTTGACAATTGGTCCTAGCCTGGTCAAGGCTTCACAGTGGACATTATAACTCTGTGCATCTGGTCGCTACTGCTGCTGTGATATACCAAGATTAAGTAAACCGTTTGTGACCGAGGAATATTGAAAATCCCAAACCGCTCAGTCACGAAGTGAACTAGCACAGATATTGACTTTGCGCGCTGATGCACACACACATGGTTATGTCTGAATGTAAAATTATGATCAATGTGCAATTGCATTCAAAAACCGAAGCGAATTAAGATTCCTTTGAAATTCCCTCGATGAACCCAAATTTCCAGCTAACCGGGCAAATTAGCCAAGTCGAGATTTGTTCGTCAGGACCAGATATCTCAAATTGATTAACTCCGGTGCTGACGACCGACTTGAGGCAGATCGAACCATAGTTAGATTGATTTTGGCAACCCAAGGAAAATGTAATACGACCAGTATTCATCTGCTCCGTATTCTTTATGTAATTGAATTGGAGCAGCTTCTCTTCATCCAGCTCTTAGCTGTTGACTTTGAATGTCAACGCCTAGTTCGTTTGAATGAACGCCTCCGATTGCAGACTATCAGTTACTTGTGATCGAATTCATACATATAGGTTTCACTCTTCGTAGGCTACGTTGTCCAGGGAACAACAGAAATTAAAAATTTTCAGCTAAATGCTTAGATTTCTAGTGGAAGTTTGACTTAGAAACTTTTTGTGAGGGTGTTCTTCTATGAGAAATTCTTCGCATCAATTATATTTCCATCTTTGTTAATTCGTCAGGACATTGTGCTGGTAGATTCTGAAAGATCGGAATGCACCTTTTTGCGAGTGGGAACGTATTGACCGGAGATGATGGAGTGGACTGAGCGTCAAAAGGGCCCAGAGGTTCGAAGCCCAGATCTGCCTATCACTGGTTTTAGATGGCAGCTCGCTGTCGTCCGGTTCGTAACCACACCCAAGCTAGTATGACCTTAGTTGGTTCTAGGCCACTACAAGTTTCAGGATCATGGTTGCCGGTTTCCTTTCCCTCTCGTGTAGTGAGCCTTAATGGTTACGGGACATGCACTTTCAACTACATCCATACTTCAAGCATGTCGTAAGAAAAAGAAAATACTCAAGAAGTTCAGATCATTGCAAATAGATGTTTATTGTAGCATTCAAGTAACCGATTAAATCATTATCCATTTAATGTGTTTATCAAAATGGCAGCTGTTACGGTTGAATATTCTGCTGAAATTATCGTTCTCCGAGGCATTCGATATTTGAAAGCATTTTAATAAATTTGCTCCAACATGCCCTTATTTTAAGACAGATGATGTATGTTATACTCAGTTCCCCCTGAACCACTAGCCAAAACTCACTCCGTTTCAGTACGATGTGCTGATGATACGTAAGCCTTGCAAGTCTGGCCTCGGGTTATTGGTTCAAAGAGGGGACCTCAAAAAGGAAATCGACGTTTTCCCACCAAATTACAGCCAATAAGTATTGTTCTCATTTCCACCCTGCTAAGTTTTCACATTCACGGGAAGTCTATAGACACTGTCCTTATTTCTTTCTTCAGCACCATTCGCATCATGATCACTCCATTCTTAAGTGTGGCAGTGATCCTGGGGAACACCTCAAACCAGGTCGTTTGACTGATTAAGTTGGAATTCAAATCGGCGTAGGAGAGACCAAATCAGTTACTTCAGTTTTCCATGTGCAACTGTCCATACTGTACATAAGGATGTAATCATGAGTGAGTCGTAGGTTTCAGTGCTGAATTTGTATGCTGCCAGCATGGAACTCAGCGTTCATCTAATTTTATGTTGTAGGTTGGAGTTTTGTGATTTTCGTTGGTAGCAGATTGCTTCCCTTGCATTGACTCAGCCTGTAGGTATGCCGGTGTACAAACTACGCGAGTTGCTTAGTGTAACCTAATTGACCTGCTATTTATTTCTCGTTTTAGTGATCGAGACCGTGAAACCGTGAAGACAAGAGATGCAGACAAACCGTCCACGACATCAACACGACCCAAAGATGAGCATGCGCCCCTTTCTAGACGCCCTGAAGATTCCAGCAGCAATGATCGGCAAAGGGAGCACAAACCTGGTCGCGACGATGATCGCGAGACCGGGTTCGACCGTCGTCGTGACGCAAGAATGCGTGAGCGAGAAAGAGATCGCCTACGCGATCGAGAGCGAGAAAGGCGTGAGCGTGAGCGCGAGCGCGAGCGCGAGCGTGATCGCGATCGGGATCGCGACAGGGACCGATCTCGGCTAACCGGTGCTCCTCGACGGGCCAGACGTGGAAGTAGTGGGAGTCCATTTGCCAGTCGTTCCGGTGGTCCAGCGGGTGAACGGCAACGCTCGCCGGCTGTTGGTGCTGGTGGTTCACGTTATCGAAGGCCCAGTAGGTTTTCGCGTCTGTTAACTGGTTACGTCTCCATTCAACTTTTTTTCTCCCTTTCCACAGCCATTCTCAGAAACTTCTGTTTCCGATTCCAGCTGTGTGGTGCACTTGTAGTGGAACCAAGATCCAGAGCGTTTTTACGCAGGGCGCGTATTTGCGCATGACTATTTTGAAACGGAAAATTCACACAACCGTCGATTTGTGCCTGCGCGCCTGGTACAAGTCGCGGGATTTCGTAGCTATGCTCTCCGGGATAGCCCTCGGCTAAAAATCCAAATATATAGACTAAGTGTGAGGCCGGACGCATACACCTTTGTTCAATTAAAAAGATGTTTGATGCTCAGCTTCACTGTATTGCATAGGTGTTAGTCAGTTCTCAAGTGGCTGACGGCAAATTGCGGTGGCCAAGCTAATAGCCGCATCTAACTTATTTGAACTTTATGTGATCCCGTATTACTCCGACATTCAGGATCCTCTCCCGTGAGGTCAGCCCTAATGGCTATGAGGTAAAGCCCTTCCATTACATACATGCATCAGGCGTGTTGCAGAAAAATTCTAGAAATCGAATCACCTTGTTTAAGCCACGGTTACCATAACAGCACGATGAAATAGCCAGCTAGGAAGAAGCCTAATTTGAACGACTCAAAGTCATTCCATTATGTTGCAAGAAGTTATGAGGACTTAAAGAAATTGGATCCAAATTTTATAACGTCAGCTACCGATTAGTTATATCACCGGAGCAATCTCTGGTTCAGTTCAATTCAGTTCGTGCGGCCACTAAGCTTGCACCGGAATGCTTTGGTTTGCTTGGTACCTAATAGCACCAAGAGAAAACAGAACACGAAATAGAAAAAGATCGTTTGCGAAATAATAGTTTGAGTGGGTATCCAGAAGGTGAATGATTTCCGCATATCCGGATGCCACGTGGAGTCAAGCTTGAAATGTTTTGTTCAAGAGACATGACAGTCTTAACTGTGGGACTCGCATCAGCGTGTCACCTCTAAATGGCAAGGAGATCTGTAATGGGTTTCTCATCATTCCAGCGATTAATGCAGTTGGGTTATCGTTTTCGATGATAATCTTGCGCACCGCTCGGGCTTTTCTGTGAACCATGTTCGTCTTGCGTAGTTTAATGTTGACCTCATTCACCTCTTGATTAGCTCATGATTCTTTCAAATTTTCCTAGTATTTTGCGACCCACCGACAGGAATCCGCAACCATTAAGAACGAGCTTGTTTGTCAATCTATGTTCCCTCAGTCATAAGTGTTCAAATAATCATTGGCTTGCTTTTAACGGTTCTCACTTGTAAACCTTGGTACGCGTCTCAAAGTATCTAATGTTTAATGAGGGGGCTATTAATTCACGTACTCATGTTTGTTGTCAGTGGCTGACGTTGTCAATTTGAAAGTTCTGGCTAAGCGACGCATACGCGAGATTTATTGTGTGATGATTTCACTCTATACGCTTCTTATCGGTATCATCCGAGGTGTTTCTTTAGTACGTCCAAACCGCTCATTCGTTATTATTACACACACTTCGGACCTGTTGATGGGAAATAGCAACCGAAGCAAAACAAAACGAATTAATTGATTTCTTATGAGAAACCAGGCAGACGAGGAATGAACCCGCATTTTTAAACCTGCCTGCCGTCCAGCGTTCTTTATTTTGCTAACGGCGTCGTATCATTCTTTCGGTATTGCTCTGTTCGATCAATTTTTATTTATCTATTCTGAGCGTACTGACAGGTGTCACAATGCAATCATGGATGATGAAATCTGTGCATGCTTATTTTCTTTATCTGGCCTCCACTACGACCCCATTTTCTTATCATGAATGCTGTTTTCACAACCACATTGGCGAGCGTGTCAAAGAAAATCCAGATAAAAGGGTTTAAACGCAATGTAATTTACCCATGTGTGGTTCTAGTTAGATGCGTGGACTGTGGTCACATGTGCATTGTATTGTACACTGTATGATATTACATGTAACGCTTTATATCGATTTTCTGCCTCGTGAATTGGCGTATTCTAAGTCAGCTGTGAAAGCACGTACAGTTTGCTGATGCTATCACGGCATATATGCAAGCACAAAGTTGCTTGCGATTTATTCTTCTATTCAATCCATGTTGTGATCATGGGGTTTTGGTATAAAATCTCGACACTTTAGTTTACACCTGGCCGCCGTAATACAGCCACTTCAGCTTTATTTTTTGTTGGACCTCCTATAAACACATGTTTGTTTTTTTGTTCCAAAGTGCTGAATTGTAATGGGGGTCATTAGAGTAGACAAGAATTAAGCTTTTTTTATTATTATGATGCATTTGAAAATTCCTATCTGAAATATCAGTTGTGTCCAATACCTCGGCTTCAAGACAAGCATGGTGTATACCCAATGACTGAATATTTTCTTATGAAGAAGAAAGTGAGCTACAGAAAATGGTCCCCATACTGTCGTTGTTTTTTGACCAATTGATTCATATGTCTGCCCTGGTGATAGTCTTATCAACTCGATTTAAACGGCTGGTAGACAAAGCAACAGTCTTCACTTATCACCCCAGCGAAAACCTCGTGGAATGTACAAGATTAAGGAGACGAATAGGGACAACAAGAAACTTGTGTGATATATTTTGCGCAGATCTGAATGCAGTGTCGCCGGAATCCTGATGAAGGATGAAAACAGTGACCGAGGAAGAGAAATGAAGAAAAAATGTGCACACTTTACCACAAACCCTAGCCCTTCCATTCTCCATTCTCATGTCATCGGCCATCCATTGGAACCCATGAGTAAATCGTGGGTTTCAAAATACCCATTTGCCCAAATCGGAGTAGGCGGTCGATTTGCGGAACCACACTCCGAACTTTTGACTAAATGGTGTGACCCATAAGGTAGTAGAACGATCTAAGAGTCACGTAACCCACTGGGGACCGGCTCATTTTATATACCCTTCGAATGGGGCTAGACGTCCTAGGTGACCTAGTACATACCTCACCACGGACACCGGGGGGCACACAGCCTTGTGCTTCGTATGCCGCCTGTGGCTGGTTTGGAATTAGGGTTTAACCAACTTCCCTAAACTGATTATCAATAGTCAGTAAACCTGGTGAAAGGCGCCGGATGTTCGCCTCCGTCGTGGCACTTTGGTAGGAAGACCTCGGCCACGAAAAGGCAATGTTGAGGCTGTTTGAGACGCCGGTTACTTGGGAGCATTTCGAGAGGCGTTCAGGGCGAGTAGCTAACACAGGGCCAAATCATGCTAAGGCATGAAGAAACCTGAATAACTTTGACAAATAAATTAAAAATATTCTGTTCTCGTGGACGCTATTGACTGCTTCGAATGATATTTGGCCTCCTTTAGTTCGACAGATTTGCTCAGTGACTCCAATCTCATAATCACTGGCTCATTGCCGTGCTTGAATAATTGAGATCTAAATTATGCTGTTCGATCATCGTTCTACTGTTGCGATCTATAAGGTTTTGTATTGTACAGAACAATGTACAATGAACAACTAGCAATCCTTACCCATTTGTTTCTCGATTTCCCTAGGTCCTCCTACTGCCACTCGTGCAGATCGTAGTCCTGCTCGACGGGGGCGATCTCGCACTCCGCCGGGTAAATCGGGTCCTTCGCGGAGTGGGGCTGCGGGCGCTGGAGGCGGTAACTCCGTTGCCGAGGATAAAACTGCATCTGGTCGACGAGGGCGCCGTGCCACCTCAAGGTCATCCTCTTCGTCGAGCTCCGATTCATCAAGTTCATCTTCTTCATCTTCTTCCTCCGCCTCGTCGGGCACCCGTTCTGGTTCAGCCTCATCAAGCAGTTCGTCCACCTCCCGATCCCGCTCGTAGAAGAAACACTTGTCCTGAAACCTGCTTGTTACAGCATTGTTTTTTTTTGTATATTGTCACATGAGTAAATGCGTGCTACAATCCGCTTTTGTTTTTTCTCGCCGTTGATGTCTTTTTAGCTTGGTTGGCCTCCTGGCCCGGGGATACTTGCTACCGGCTTGTGTCCTAGGCTGTCGCTGAAAAAGGTTTACCGAATGTTTGAATCGCCGTATTGTGAGCGAGAGTCGGCTTCTGTTCAACACGTGTGCTGGCTATTAAGCCAACGGAATAACTCCAAGTGTGGGCAGATTTTGCTGAATAAAATAATGTAAATCATGGTCACGTGGTGCGCTGGTTAGTGCGTAGAATGTAAATAGATTGCCACTCGCAAAGGCGCTCTTCGGTGCGACGCAAACCAATGCATGTGACTCAACCATCGGTCTTTTTATCTGTACAATCGTTTAATAAATTGAATGATAATTTTTGTCTCCTGTCTATTTATCACCTACCAATAAAATAGCTGCTGCCAAAAACTCGCTGAGATTTCTCCCGGTACCACATTTCTGTTTATACAAAACATCGGATTCTTTTTTACTTGTGGCTCCATCATAGTTATTGAAGATGCGGACGGCATCGTAATTGATAAGAAACCTTCGAACTTGTCTTCCATTTTCGCACAACAACTACCAAGTCGGCCGGGGATTGTCTGTCTTCATAGCTGCTTCTGTTTAAGTGAAGTGACTCCGGCTAGGGGGAACACCATCGCAGCCAGAGACGAGAGGTTGTGCAATCTCATGGTTTTTTCTCTAACATCGTATTGGACAAATTAAGTTCTATTGTCAGAAGCTTTCTGTAGCACATTGTGTAACCTGAACGGATGTGATGAAAAAAACCGCCCACCGTTAGCCTCACACTATTTTGGATGCGGCTCAGTAATCGATGAGAATGCCTGAAACCCTACCCCAGTAACTAGCCTTTCTTTGCTATCGGTGCTGTGGCGCGGTCTCACATTGGCCACGTTCACCCCTATGCCGCTGTTGCTGTCGTAGTCCGAACGGTAGCAACATGGCCTAGTGACCAGACAGACGGAGCTATCGATTGTGACATTATGGTTTGTGCGTCTGATTGGTTCATTCAGCTGCCAATGCGTGTTAGCTACAGACGTGCATACTACCTGTCTAGGCGCGATTCGTCACAGGCGTGTTTTATCACTTAAAGACACACCCCATTCATGTGTTCGTCTGTGTGTTAACGACACACGGAAATCTCGCCCTGCACGCGGACTCCTATCGCACCTGGGTTGGTTGCATCGCTTGTCAGCACCCTCTCAACGGTCCACGAAGTTAGTCAAACGCAAGCTCTGTTATGCTTCTCGTCCGTGGCCGCGACCCCGCAGCTATGCGCACATGAGTTTTGTTCCACGGTCGGGAGTACGTACGGCGGCAGGAAAATGTCCCGTCATTTCGATGGCCTGCTGCTCGTACTGTCATTTCAGTGTGGCTTACGTCAGTTACTGAATTCAGTATAGTCGACGATTGGTCTGCCTCTAATTTGTATCGTTTTGCTCTAAATGACAGTAATGGTGATTCTCAGTCATAGATGTGTACTATGCCATTTCAAGAGTGAATTCAGAAAAACAACTGAAACGAGAAACCTTAAGTTTAATTTGAGAACAATCGGTTGTGGTAAGTCTCACTCGCCCCTGGTACATCTCATTGGCCAATTAGGCACATCACTCACCAGCCCATCGTTGGCCACCTGTCTTCTCACGCTCCTTGTGAAAAGAACTAAGACAGACCTCAGTTTCGCGTCATGCGCGATAGTGGACGGACCTCAATGCGGTGCAGTGCTCTATAGTTCGGCGATCTCTGTGAAATAGATGTCAGTTCTTTTCAGAAGTGTGAGAAGACCGGTGGCCGATGTGCTAGTGAGGTGCCCCAGGGGCGAGCGACCGCTTGTTCTCAAATTAAACTTACAGTTGCCCATTTCAATGCTTTTTCTAAATCCAATCTTGAGATGGTATGATACCTGGAGATAGTGACTGCTGTTCATAACCCAGCCTTCGTTTTCACGTACTCCATCACAAGTCAGGTTTCTGCAGTTCACCGTTCCACGAGCAAACCACATGGGAAGCAGTCCGGTTATTCACGACGCTGATAGTTTGAAAATTGCACTCGCCTCTCCCGGGATTACAAACACTGTACAGGTACCCCGTCGGTGCCTGCGCCATCTTGATGAGCAACCGGCTCTAACATTCATTAATCGCATCTGAGATGTCTTGCGGGATTTTCGGTCCACCGCTATTCAACGTTGGTAACCGCGCCTCATGGAAAATCGTGATTATCGCATCCCGTCCAGTCACTTGCATGGGTTTTGACACGTCAAAATTGCCCACCCGTCTCCTTGGTTTTGATCTCCAGAGTTATCCACTTATTTTCCCCAAATTACAGATAAACAAAAAGGCTCATACATTCAGTGAATTACATGCAAATTTTGATGCTCGTGCCGGACATCGAAGCGAAATTGTTAAAGTACTGCATTCCCATAGTAACCAGTCCGCAGTATATAGCGTGCACTGCCGATAATCCTCATTCGACTATGCTTTCAGTGAAAGGTTTAGGCAGGATTCCACGAAAGTGAAATCACCATCTTGGATCTTATCTTAGTGACATAACCATACTTTTTACTTTGTTTTGGCAATCATTAACCTTAGAGCAATGTGCGCTGCTTGTCGTTGCTGCTGCGCCGTAATGTTTACTCAAGTGAGATAATGACAATGGCAAATAACTGCAAGATGACAATTGTGATTGCATGGTCGCCACCATCTGTGGCACTGGGCCATATCGCCCTTCGTTTCCAATCCGGTAGTCTAAATACATGGACTAACCCCTGATTAAGGTTTTCGCACCATTTTACCATATCATCGATTGGGCGCAACCGACCACCACCTTCCTCTCATAGCGACGGGGCCAGCGTTCTGTGAACATAGGCGAAACCTATCCCGGATGACTCTCCTGTGGATTAAAACCTTGGACTTCACCTCTGAGTTACTGCGAAAATCCTACCACCAATACTACAAAATCAAGAGGCTCAAACACCGGAGGTGTACGCCTATCTTATGTCCGTACCGGCCATGTTTCCGAGTCATATACCAGAACCAGCCACATTGTCTCCTTGTAAATTCTTTAATGGATGCCATGCCGACACCTGAAATGTTTCAAATCGTTGAACAACAGTTGAGCATTTTTATCCTCGAGCAATCCATTTGACATACGGCCACCTGGTGAGATGTAACTTTCCAAACAACGAAACTTATCCACTTCACCTAATTTTTTCCGAAAAACAGAATTCGATTTCCACCTCATCCAGTCCTGTAGCGCAGTATTTCACTTCGAAGATGCAAAACACCTCCCAAACATGTCTACGTTATCGTTCGGATGGTCGACGAATACCTGGAAAATACTGGGAGACCAGGGGTTGTACCCCCATCCGAGGGGCGTATAGACCGAGCAATCAGTCATCATCCCCAGTGGGTT
The DNA here is from genome assembly GCA_008360955.1 of Fasciolopsis buskii. Taxonomy (NCBI): domain Eukaryota; kingdom Metazoa; phylum Platyhelminthes; class Trematoda; order Plagiorchiida; family Fasciolidae; genus Fasciolopsis; species Fasciolopsis buskii. The sequence goes on along the minus strand of LUCM01008990.1, from coordinate 120,359 downwards.
GCGTGTCTCTTATATCGTCTTGTGGGTTAGACCATTTGGTCAAAGGCTCGGAGCCCGTTAACTCAAGCCTCTACTTTGATTCGAGCAACCGGATACTTTGAAGCCCACAGAATTCTCATGGATGGAGAATGATGCTCACTAGTAGTTCGGATATGATAACTGCCAAACTAGTGGCTCCGCCGTTTTTATATGAAGATCCTCCACTCATTCGTACCAGTCTTTAAGAATGCGCTCCTTTTTCCAAACTAACTTCAAGAGTTCTATCAAGTTCGATGGTAATTCAACCACCGTCCTTGGAAAAAGGATGGAGATAGCCCAACAAGTCCAGTAGTTTTATCTCTATCCAGGAAACCAATCCCCCTGGTGGGCCTAGGTTCCGACAGAGGATTCAGGCCTACCCACATGGTTTTATCTTCCAGCATGACTAGAATGTTTACTGCTGAAGTAGATCAAATAAACCGCAGCCCAGAGTGCAACCTGGTAAAATTGATTGGCTGGTATTGTGTTGTGTTGCATGTATGGACTTTTGCGTACAATAAATAAAGTCTCATTTCAGTCCAAAGACATGAGGGCAAAAAATAAAATGCGAGATAATTTACATAGTACAGATAATAAATAAAACAAAAAATACACTCATCCTGTAAAAATGTGAAAAAACCCATCAAGGAATAATCAGAGCACATTGTAATAGGCTGCTCAGGAATTCGGCTAAAACGGTTTGTCCATATTTGTGCCAAATATGGGATAGTGGAGTTCCCATAGATATTGATTCTAGAGGGTATGGAATGAAAAATGGATCGTGTTGAAATATGAGAACATCACTTCGAAAAATCGTTGTGCAGAGAATGTGTGGGATCCAAAAGAATTTTGCGAGCAAATTCGTGTTGATACGTGTTGATCACACAGATTTAGGGACAATTCAACTAGTTGTACGAAGGACTAATAATTGATAGCCCCGGCGAAGAATCTTAAAGTCTTTTCCAAGTAAACCTTGAAAAATAACGGCAGAACAATAAAGAAGGATTAGAAAAACACGTTGGTATACCAATCGGGAGATGGTGCTTTGTTTCACCTTGTAGTGACGAAGCTTCCTGATTTGAAATGACAACCGTCGGAGATTTACACAGGTAGAAATGTGAGAAGTCCACTTCAGAATTTTATCGATAGTATCTCCCAAATATTTCACAGAATCAAACCTGGCAAGTGTTTTTGAGTTGATGGAGGATGTTTCGGATGAACAGACTGACCGAGAGAGAGAGAACAGATATTCGAAACATTTAGATGTGTTGAGATTTAAACCAGCCCGTGCAGATAAATCGTGAACAGAAGATGGGTTGTTGGAAAAACTTTGAAAATCATCGTTGTTCGAAACGGCTTGAAAGAGGGCAACATCATCAGCATACTTCAAAAGATGACAGAGTGAGCTGGTTGGTAAGTGGCTGATGTAGGTAGAGAAGAGGTATGGTGAAAGGACAGCACCCTGAAGCAGTCCTGAGCTACTAATCAACGATTTTGAAATTTTACCGTCCATTCGTGTACATTGGGTTCGGTTAATGAAGTAATCAGACAGCTATGTTAATAAAGGCCCGGGGAAAACCAAGCGTTTCCAGTTTGTGAAGTAGAAGAGGTTGTGTGACCAAATCAAATGCCTTCGAATAGTCTAGAAAGGTGCGCCGTACAGATTTCATCGATGCGTTTAATAACAAATGTGGTGCATGAGGAAGGCGACGACGTCCAAATTGGACGTGTTAGATTTACAGGCAAACTGAAGAGGGTCGTCAGGAAGAAGAACGCAGACGTTTAAGTATAGCACGCTCCGTCAGTTTAAGACCAGAAGATGTAAATGCGATGGGGCGAAAGCGTTTTGTCAAAGCAGTAGAACTGATAGATTTTGGGATAGGAATAATAGTGATGGGTCTCCAACAGTCAGGGATGGAAGACGAACTTAATAATGAGTTTATCAGAGAAGTTAATTCCTCCACCAGAGCCACATCACAGTGTCTTAAACCAGCTGAGGACACTGTCAGGACCAATCCCTGTGGTAATTTTAATGGTGCGATGAAGGTTGAGCACCTCGTCTCTAGAAAAGCTTGCAACTGTCATATCATCAGCCTGTCGGAACATGACTGGGGTATAAGTGGAGGGATGGATGAAAGCTTGACTGATGGTGTCCACGTCCGCAGAATATCTCGCATTTCTTTTTCTTTCCACAAAACTGTCGTATTCCTTGCCATGGAAATAGATTGTTGTTACCACCCAGGAGTCGGCTGACGAATGTTGTGTCGACGCGATTGATTTCAGTTTTTATTAGGTTCTAAACATACCGCACGCTTGAGTTATTACCTGGTTTTAGAAGTGCTCCTTGTGTCTTCTTAGAGTTTTCCGTTTCTTGGTGGAGATACGACCATTTGAGACGATTAATGTTTCTAAGGTACGGCAGAAATCAAAGACTGCGTTGACGGTCTCTGTGAAAAGTTAGACGTTGTCATTGAGCAAGGGTTCAAAAGAAAAGCAAGATGCTAGTGAAAGGGACGTCTGGAGAAGTATAAGGCTGTTGTGTGAAAAGTTACGGAGGCAAACTCAGATTTGGTTTGTTTACCTGAAGGAATGGGAGGCTGATCTACAGTCTATCTTGTGCGAGAAGTGCAAGAAAAGTAGAAAAGAAATAGTTAATCAACTGCTCGAGGATGGGCTGGTGACCGCGAAGCATATGTTAGGGGAGAGTCGTTGATCAGTCAGATGACTTTCCTCTGAATCCAATCAAGAACTGAAGGCCAGGTAGATGAAGCGTCGCCCCACGTGTGACTGCGGGTTCCAAGTGCCGAGCGGATTTGAGCTTTTTACAATGGCATAAAATGAGCTGAGGTGAGGACACCCCTTGAAACGGAACAGAAAACCAACTTCGCAAACAGTGCAACAAGCAAGCTCAAGTATGAAGGATGACCGGCGGTACTAATGGATACGCCGCGAGGAGGAGCCTGTGGAGCTAAAAATAGATCCATCAAAGGGCATGTAGGGAGAATGAGTGGTGGTTCATTTCAGTTGAAAGAAGGGAGGTTTTGGATGTGTTGAGTGCGACACGGCTGTTGGATCCTCCGGTAGAGATGTGTTAATGGTTGGAGTTTAGAGATATGCTGGAGATACAACGGTCACGATCGATGTTGGCGTTCGCAAGGCGGAGAATGCGGTAAGAAGGAGAGCAATGAAGAGTGGCGTCATCGACAAAAGAGAGGACTGAGTTTGGGGTAGTGAACAGATTATTAATGAATAATAGGGAGAAGGTGGGCGGAAGTGCTGCATCTTGGGGAACCCAGCATTTATAGGAAATAGTTTTGGAGCAGAGCCCCTCAACTCGGACGGAGATGACTCGCTTACTGAGGAGACTTGATGTCCACGGTGCGAGAGAGGAGGAGGATCTGAACTTGGGCGGCTCCGCCAGAACTTTCGGCCCAACTCGGTCGAAAGCCTTTGAGAACGGGAGCAAGACTGGATGTTTCTCCTGGTTTTCGAATGAAGCCAATCAAGAATGTGACGCAAGGACCTGTAGACCGCCCGTTCAACAATAAGATCGGAAACTATACTGTCGGTCGCTCATTAGTCCTTCGCGCTCAAGAAACGAACGCAGTTGGTCATAGATTACAGTTCCAAATACGGTCGAAATAACAGGTAAGAGGGAAATCGGATGATAGTTGTTGTAGCCATTAGGATCGCCGCGTTTTTTGCAATAAGAAAAATAATTGTCTGTTTCCAAAAGATTGCGAAAGTAGAAATTTCGCCCAGAGACGCGGTGTAAATGCGAAGCCAGCCCAAGATCATGAATTTCGAGTCGACGAGTGGAATACCGTCCAGAGAACGTTTCAAGGGTTCTTGCTTGAGCAGCTTGCTGTCCTATTTGGATGAGCGTCCAAACATTAAAGCAGCACTTAGGTTTAATAGCCGCTCACAAATTACTCCATCATCTTTAGCGTTAAACAGCAAGACAAGCCTCACTGACCGCTGCCTTTTCCCAACGTAAATTTTGTCTATAAAAAGAGTGAATATCCAAAGGGAACAGGAAGTGAACTTACGCAGGTGAAAAAGATGCCGTAACCAACTCACGGGACACAGTCTAGCTGTACACACGCATTTCCACAATCATTCTGATTCGACAGAGAGTAAAAAATACGATCGCCATCGTTCACGGGTCACTGCCACATCCTACTGTCGCCAACCAGCTGGTCGACGAGTCTTTCGGACCCCAACCACGAAGGCGTGAGACACCTACTTTACCTAACTTCGCTGTGCATTTTCTCATCCCACGTTGCCACGTCACCTGTTGACCTCCAAATGGCTCCTTCCATTACTTGGGAGGAACACAAACTAGGGCCCGATATGGTAGACGGATGTTCGCCATACGCAACACGAGACCCAACCAATGCAGTCTACTAAGTTTCGTACGCTGGTATGCGGTATTTTGAGGGCCAACACCTAGTATTAGATTCCTGACCTCCACATTACTGACCCGGTCACTCCATCCAATCCTAGCCAACTACGTAGACATCGGTGGTCGAAATCTCCACTCGACGAACATCGCCCACACGCATACTCCATGTTTCGCAACCGTATAATAGAGCTGAACGCACTGCAGTACAGTACACACGATCTTTCAACTTCAGTGGAATATCAGGTCGACGCCACAAGTGCTTCAGTCCAGCGAAAGCTGCGCCAGCCTTCGATCTATGCGTGTGTTTACCTACATTGCCTACCTACAATCGTTGGAAACGCAGCTACCAAGATAAGTAAAAACGGTCCACAATCGTCAGTTCCTCTCTACCCAGTTCCAAGTTCGGCACTACCGTCGTCCAGTCCCGTAACACCACTTTGCACTTTGAAGGTGCAAACCAAGCATCAGATCCCGAGAGTCTATCTAGTGCGCATTGTGCATGGTCCGCGGATTCGAACAGACACAAAGTCGTCTGCGTAATCTAGGTCATACAACTTCCCTCTTTTTCCCATTTCGACTCCTACATTCTGAAGACCTCTCAAAACATCTTCCACCATCTCGTCCATGACGAAGTTGAACAAGAATGGAGAGATGGGACAGTCTTGTCGAACGCCACAAGTCCTTTCGAATGAACTTGATAGTTCACCGTATATCCTCACGCGACCATAGGTACGCGAGTATAATGCTCGCAACAGATTTACAAACTTCGTTGGCATATCCTTCCGTTTGAGAGCACCAAAAAGTGATGCCCGATCTAGTGAGTTGAACGTGCCTTTCAAGTCGAGAAAGACCACGAGTGAATATCTGGTCGATGCAAACTCGACCCAAACGATATCGGACCTGCTCTTCGCAGATAGTATTCTGGTGAATCGGTGTCAAACGGCGCAGCATTATCGAAGCTAACACCTCAGTAACTATCGGAATTAAAATAATCCCACCACGATTGCTACAGTCACTCCTTGTGCCCTTCTGGAACATGGGTACAGTCAGTGACTCGCCCGACGATAGTGGAATACGCTCATCGTTCCCAATATCATGAAGCAAGGAGGTAGGTGATTTCATCAGAGCTTCCCCGCCCAGTTTGAAAAGGAAGTTCGTCGGGACCAGCTGCTTTTTCCCTCTTCACAAGCGAATATTTGGCTGCACTTCCACTTCCGTTGAGGGATAAACAGACACCTCCCAAGGATTCGCAGCTACAGACGTCGGCCAAAATACGTTAGCATGTGGCCAGCTAAACTGACCCTTGAAGTGCTCTGCCCAACGGTCCAGCCATTGTGTTCTACCATGGAGGAGCTCTCCATTCCTATCGCACACGACTTAACTAACCGAAGTTCGCCGCTCACCGCTGTTGGGTGTAAACTTAAACAGTCTTTGACTGTTACCTGGAGCGGCCGCTACTTACGTCTCTTCGGCTACCTTAACCCACCAGTTCTCACGGTCATTCCTAAGGCTCATCGTCAACTGACGTTGCAACTGTCGATGCATCTTGTTCACCTACTTGCAGTTAGGAAGCTGGCGTTTTTGCCCCATTAGATCCAGCGAACCTCGTCAGATCCAGTGTCTTCGATGAACGGTAGACCGGGGACCACAGGCGAAATCTGCTGTCAAATGCATCGCCTGCTTGATTTGATCCCACTGCTCGTTTACACTGCTGCTTGCCGGAGTTCTTGGTTCCTCAAATAGTTTCTGTTTGTAGCTGACCGACGTTCGTCGGTCAATCGGGTTTGTGGCCTGCGTCGATGGTCTTTGAGCTGAAGTAAAAATCGCATTAAAACTAACGCATGGTCCGATTCGACTTATGTGGTCCAGTACGACCTGCAGTTGTGGACAGAACCGCGCCAACGGTCGCTTACCGTAATATGGTCGATCTGACTCAGACTACCTGTCGAGGTAGAGCGCCATGTCCCCCGTGCGACGCGAACTGCTTCGAAAATTCGTATTAGATAGTAATGAATTATTGTCTGCACAGAATTGGAGAAGTCTTTCTCCGTTATCTATTCGCTGAGCGGCCAAGGCGCACTGCCCACTTAAACAGGCTTCCGATGCACTCAGTTTTCCAACTTGTGCAATAAAATTACTTGTGACCCCTACAATGTCAGAGCATTTGCGCTTCCGAACAAGGATGACGAAGTCATCGTAAATCTCGTCTTTGTGTGTATCAGTGTTGCAGACTGTTGGAACGTATGCCGAAATGATAAATAAAATGTGCTAAACACTACTATCCTTCCGGACGCCGATGAACGGGTGCTGCTAGTGAGTCCAGCCGCTAAGCAGGAGAATGATTAGGTTTCTTAACCAAAGCCTTTGGTTCTGGCAATAACCTGACCGCAATGCAGCGGGTGATAGCTGAGTGGAAGCCTATCTACTAGGATCAATTATTCTTCCACTCGTTTTTCCGACTGAGCCTGCAACTCGGATCAACCCCCTACTGGGAGGACCAGGAGACTACTTTGTCAGGCCTCTACCCGTTGATCTTCCAGGCATAATTGGATCTTCGGTCTGAGATAGTCCATCCGGTATAGCTCGTTGGGTCATGGAGGCACGCAAGCTGTCACACTACGTCAAGGTGCAGTCTCGTTTTGACGCATCTTCCTTATGCTGACGATATGTTGAAAGAGACGGATGTTGGGTGAGCCTCAGACGCAACACAACATGGGTTGTTATTGGGCATCTTCATGCACACCTACGAACCGTGTTTGTCGGAACGTCACTGGACAACAAATATCCTTTGAAGGAGAGCCAGAATGAGTTCTCTTTTTGGGACTATCACTATCATATCAGTTTTCATATATCCTCCTCAGGTAACTTGGTATCGACTGGATCAATAAGCTTAATTTATGGTATGTATCAGTTAGTGGAATTTGTGATACCGACATTCCAGTCGCAATATATTTCCCGAATTTAACAGAATTGCATGACGCCAAGAGCGTGGCTAACACATAACACTACGTGTGTGACGATATTCGTGCAAAGTTTGCTGAAGTATCCCAGTCAAGTGCACTAAAGCTGAGGTTATTCTTTATATAAAACCATGTGATAAATTGATCAATATCCTAACCACCGTCTCATTTCTCACGTCATTTCGGAATTGTGTCAAGACTATTCACAACTCCCACTCCACACGTTTAGTCGGATCACCTTCACATGCTTCTGAAGCGTGATCCACCTTCACCGGGTACGTTTGGACTTCTTCAGTGTAGGGTTCACTGATCACCTGTGTATTGGCCTACAGTCTGCGGGTGTATGCACGATTGCCAGATATGGTTAAATAAAGACCTCCTCATCTGATTTTGAGTATTTTTGACATAGACCCGAAGAATTTTAACACAATTCTGGAATAACATGATAAGTGGTATAGGCTATCACAGTGTGACTCCACCTTGACGTGGCGTGATCGCTTGCGTGTCTCCCTGACGCACTGGGCTAATTAGAATGGTTTATCCCAAAAAACCAAGATTCAGCCATGCCTGAAGGCTCAATTAGTAGAGATCTGACGAAGTAGTGCAAGCGCTGCCAAGAAAATTCGTCCAATCAGTAGGGTTGGGTGGACCCATGGGTTGCAGTCAGTTGTACCGAGTGACGAATTAGCTCCTAGCAAGCCACCGGTAGCCATTCACCAAGATCACCTGTTACGCGTCGAACGTCTTGGCGTGTAGCACTTGGTTGTGCACAGGCTAGGTATGTCAACTTGAACAAAAGAAGGGTGGTGCTGGGAACGTCACGTCGTGCATTATTTCCAAGCATCGTCATGGACTTCGTCTCAACAGTTTGCTCTTGCCGTGCTACAAAATCCCCAGTGGGCACTCACCCAATGGTCAGGGTGACTTAAACACGAATTGGGTATTCCAATGTTAACACAAGATCCCGAACTCACATAGCCCGTTGGAACGTGAGAATTCTCTCCTTAACACAGGCAGCCAATATATTTCCATGTGCTCGTTTCATGACTACGAGTACATATTGCTTGTCTATCCGGTCTACTCCCGCCCAACTTGGGCAGCCGACCTATTCAAGTCTTTCAGACGGGCGAATCCTGTTGGATGTAACGTAATGGGACAAAAGACAACTCCCGACTTCATAATGTTGTGATCGCAATAAACAGCCGAGCTCACAGCTTCCTGGTCTCAAGATTGGTCAAGGCATGATTCAGGAGCTCTCCGTACAACACCGTCATTGCAGTCTGCACTCCAACTTTGTATCTTGAGCCTTGAACGGCACACTTTAGGTTCTAGCCAACCGTGTCCCGAGGCGTGGCCTTCCTCTAATTGCAAGAGATTGGAAAGGCAGTATGGAACCAGATGAGTATACCCGTCGCATACTTGGGAGATTTGACCTCAATGTGTGGTGCAAAAATAGCAACTGCTTAAACACGTTTATGGATCTCAGTCGACTAGTTATTGCCAATACTGGCCTTCAACATCGAAAAAGGCATTTGCTGACGTGGTACTCGATTGACGGTAGGACAGCGCATCAGATTGAACATATCTTGATGCGCTTTTGCTGGTTATCATCAATCGAGGACTGTCGGGCATACGTTGTGGTGCAATAGGAAATGCTAATGGTACGGATAACAAACTCGTATGGGCTTACCTTAGGCTTCGTCTTTCAGAGCCACAGTAAACTCGACCGCACTACATAATCGGCGTGCCCAAGTTAACCTTTCCGTATTCGAAGCATACTACTGAGAAGAAAAACCAATACTTTCGGACCTTATGTCCCCTTCCTGAGGGTTTGTCTTGCCTCACAGACGAAAATACTCAGATGAATCACCATGCGATTCTTAAATGGACTTATTATCCAGTCACGCTTCTAACGATACAAATAAGATTCTACTGAGTTCCAGACAATGTCTAAGTTTTATCAAATATGACGACATCTAAACTGGTGGAGATCGACGCAAATGGTAGCACAGATGGGATGTGGACCTGGTTAAAAGTATGCATCGTCAGAACGTCCTTCCAAAATGGATCGGATACTCCCACCAGCTGCTCAGTTATCCTCTCATTTAATCCACCTGAACAACATCACCAGGCGACGTAAAATGATGTGAATTTGGTCCCTAGTTTCCTGACGAATCGGAAATCATTTCTGTCGTCTAGGCACTATAAAATAAGAAGTCATCCGGTTAGGATGGTGTTTCAATATCGGTTAGTCGCAGTAGTTAACCGCAGCGGCTTCAGTCGGTCACCTTGACTCCACTTCAATCCCACTTTGAATTCGCACGTAGTCTCTCCTTACCGATAGTATCCAACCCGGGGTATTCAAATCTTGTTTTCCAACTCTACTGAGTCCGTTGATTAAGCTGTTTAGTCCTAACTTGGACTCCGAAGCTTTTCCTAAAGACTGAGCAAACCTCATTCTACTCTCTACTCTAAAGAAGAGTTATATTTGCGAACTACAAAAGTATCAGCCTTATCGATATGGTCGCTAAGCTTTTTCGAAACATTATCCCGAATCACGTCGTGGTTCGGGAGGTACGAACTTGTTCTACCCAGTGTGGTGCTCATCCGAGAACAGGTTTTGTTTACCAGATCTCTACACTACACGGAATTCTGGGACATTGGTCTAAGCTCCAACCACCCATCGTTGATTTCCGTTCAGCATTTGACTCCATTGACTGACAGTCAGTGGAGCATAATTCGCAGCTTTGGGATGTCAGAAAAGTAGGTTAGATTGTTGAAAGCTTACTACTCATCAACACAGGTGCGCATCCGCGCCTACGGTGAAGAATCTTTGAAGTCCTCTCATGATTCTGGTGTCACCGGTTCTATTCAACTACACCATAGACTTGGTTTATGTATCGTGCCCTCAACAACCTCTGAGAAATACAACGTGGACACGATTGCTGAGTCACTGAAATCGAATTCACCGACGATATTGTTATTCTGTTGAAGGAGCCTGTAACTGTCCTGGCGGTTCTAGACCGGATTCTACGTGAAGCCGTAGCTATTGGTCTGGAGATAAATACTTCGAAAATAAAGTTCTCAACTTCGCAAGATCAGTCACACTATATCCACATTAATAAAAAATCTTTGGGACCAGTGGGTCACGCCAACTACCCGGATTTCACTATACAACGAAACAACCATGCTAGAGACGCGGTTTGTTTTCGTGTATAATACGCCAGGAGATCGTTCCTATAGCTTCGCAAAACATTGAGGTCCTACAGTGAAATAAGCCATTACACGAAGCTGCGCATTCGCCGATCTGCCGTCCGCTCCGTTCTTACACATGCAAATGAAATCTGGCCACTAAGAGCAGACGACACAAAACGGCTAGGAAATTTCGATCTCTAGATTTTTCTAACCTCTTTATACATCCCCTAACTCTAATGGCTTCATTTAATTACCTTGATCTTGGTGAAATCCCACACAGCTTAATCAGGCATGAACGATCAAATAGCATTCAGTCGGTCAAAACGACTGCTCCTTTACTTGTCATAATCAAGCGGTTTATGTGGGTCCATACATGGTAGAATTCATAGGCCGATTACGGCTGTCTCTGCGATTCATTTTCTCTTCTGTGGCCTTCACTTCGAACACCGCCCCGCCCGTCTCTGAGCTGGTCACAGAACCAGACCAATTGTCCTTTGTTTCAGAATTAAAGCGGGCGGTTGGTTTCCTGCCCTAATTTCTGGCTCGCAGTCACTGAGGCCTTTACTCCATGCCTCATTCACGTGAGTCTAGACGAGCTTGTCGCCCAGTCCTGTCTCCCGGACGTAGTCCGGTCTAACCGTCACGGGACAAAACGTCCTTGCACTTCTGGCATGATCTCTTAGAATTACCTTACAACTGGTGCCCCTGCTCCTAGGTAAAATTAAGGGGCATGATCTCATCTCAAACGCCGCTGTGCGTCAACGTTGTATAAACACCGAACGGACATGGATCACTTAGACCTTCAATCAGTTTATTGAAGCACCCAATTGACATCATAAACTGATATTCAGGGGTTGCTGACCCCGCCACTGATCAGAACACGTGGACATCTGCAATCAGAGACATCCAAGAAACCGACTTATCCTCCCACAGGAGTTAGTAGTATAAAAGTAGAGAAGCAAGTAAGTAACGGCTTCGGTTGAGAAACCCAATAGTTCTCTTGCTTAGCGGCTGGATTCTCTAGCAGTACCCCTCCACCATCTCCCGTGAAATGCACTTCTGCGAAGAATTCCATACTACATCGGCTGTCTCAGGATAATCAGGACCGCTCTACTCATTGTATTGATCAGGGAGGGTGGTAGATATGCCCCTGCTCAGAGTTCCCTCTTTCATTTACCCTGTCTTCTCTCTCAAGCAGTCTCTGTTTGCTTCTTCTGCCTAACCATAGTGGCCACGCTGATAAAATGTCCGACACTGGCATCTATTCATTGTTGAATAGTGTCGTCAGTGATTTTATTCCGGTAGATTACAATTTATCAACCGTCGTCGCCAGGACTAAGCTCATGCTGACTCCTACAGTCGGTGAGTGCCCACTTCTCGAAGATGAAAAAAGTAGCACTAACTCAGCCCACGGTAATGGAATATGACCCTCGTTTCAAATGTCAGTGAACAGGGAGACAGGTGCTTTTGAAAGTCTGTAAAAGAACTGATTGGGAGTTTGCAGACATCAGATGCTTCTTCCTTCTTTGGTAGTCGAATGTTCGACTCCACTTCCACTTCCGTTGGAGGTCAAGTGACACGTCATAGGGATTCCCAGTTGCTGTCGTCGGCGTAAACAGATTAGCGCACGCCCAGCTAAATTGCTCCTTGGAACGCTCAGCCCAGCGGCAGAGTATCCGCTGCCTCCCATAAATGTGCCCTCCATTTCTATCGCATACGGTTTCAATAACCGAAGTTCGCCGCCAGTTGGTGTTGTGCATAAGTCTAAACAATACCCGACTATTACCTGTAGCACCTGATCCTTCCATTTCTTCGGCCATCTTAACCCAGCAGTTTTCACGGCCTTTCTTAGGGCTTGGCACTAGACGCTGTAGATGTAAACGTTTTACTAACCTTATGGTTAAGGAACTGGAGTTTTCGTTCCATTAGACTGAGCGATTCCTGTGAAATCAAGTGAATTCGACGGGCGCTGGATTCATGACCGCGGGTGAAATCTGCTGCCGAATGCACTGTTCGGTTGATTTAATCCCGCAGTATCACTACGACTGGTTGAAGTGAAATTAGGAATCGACTATTGGATAGCGGCTCAGAAAAATTTCGATCAATGCATGTGGAAATTAGTAGACTTCATTGGCCAGGTCACGCGCCGTGTATGGCTAGCACTCATAAATCATACAGTGTACTATTTTCCGTTCCTCCCACGCAGTGGAAGAAACCACTTCGAGGCCAGCAGATTACACAGCGGCCTGGATTGAGAAAGTGTGTAACGAAATTAGATAAAGTTGGCGTCTCACGTCTCTGTGGTTGGATTCTTAAAGCCCTGCCAACCAGTCGGGTGGAGACCTTGAGGGATATCCCGTGAACAGCGGCGAACCTGTTGCCATTTTTTATTGCTTCAGGGTAATTGAAACCCTGATGACCAATATGAGATTCATTTTCCACAGTCTTTAGGTCCACTCCCCGTCCGCCTGCATATTTATTCCTTCCACCGTGTAACCACCGTTTGCCGCTGACCAATGATGATGGTAAACCGGCTTTTCGTCCGAAACGCCCTGCATCATGCGCTGCTCTGAAATCTGTAAATGAGGTATTCGACCGGTTGCAAGGTTCAGGAGTAATGATATAAGTTAACTGCTCAGCTTGAGCTTCTCTCATCTTGGAGACTAAGAAGGTGAATGGTTACATCAAATTTCTTGCTGACTTTTCCACCCTGCTAATTCCAGACTGAAAACTCACCACTATCCATTGTCAATTCCAAAGGATTTATTTTCTGAAGTGAGCGGAATAAAAATATTCTCGTTTGAATTGTCAAATGCTTATCTCCAGGTTGAGGTAACTCAGTCCGGCAATGTGCTGCTAGCAATCAGTGCTCATCGGGTCTATATCAGCATGACAGATTGCTATTTGCGATATCATGTTCACCGCCATATTCCAGCAAATAATTGATACAATGTTGAATGAACTCACTTTTGCATTGGCCTTCATGTGTGATCTTGTGACTGGGAGCAACTCATAGGCAGAAAATCTGCGAAATCTGAATGAAGTCCTAGATACAATCTGGCAGTTTGGTTTCAAATTAAACATCACGAAGTGTTCTTTTTCCCCTTCTAGGCGTTTCTTGAGTTCATCATTGACGTCTTTCAGATCCATCCAAGGTGGCTGCCATTAACCAAATGCCAACAGATCAAGCAGAGCTGGAATCACTACCCCGTCTTGTAAATTACTAGATTCATTCCAAATCTGAAAAACATAATGGTCCAGTTAATTTCGTCACTGAAACTAGATTTCAAACGGTGTTTGTCGAAAGAATGGTAATCATTATTCTACAAATTAGTGCAATTGTTGACACCTAGCTTGATAGTGACGCACTATGATCTCCGTCGATAGTCTAGAGTATTTACAGTCACCAACTTTTGCAAAGTGCTTCATGGTGAAATTTTTACCTCATGCACTAATCATTAGCCACCATAAGCCATCTTTGGAGCGAAAAGAGGCACCCTTGTTCATACCTCAAGCGGCTTACGATTTTGCAAACAAGTATGCCGTACCGAGAGTTTGGTGAACGCTGAAGTACTGTCCCAATTGATAAAACGAAACCTCACCGGTCACTCAGATGAAGATATGATCATATCAGTAGTGAAGTAGATTGAGGCAAAACACGTTTTTCATAGGTCTATTCGGTATCTGACAGTAACGTTCAGAGCGACGTAGCGGGAAACCAAATCAGATCATGATTTTCAACATATACTTCACTTCCTAAAAACTGGCTGGCTCGAAACAGCAGTGATCACTGTTTTCTACGATTTTGCCGTCAAAAGTTGTCCTCACTATGGTGAGTGGCTGCCTAATGATGTCTAAACCCATAGTGCTTCCGAAATTACTACAACTCCGAACGCTAGATGATCCATTAATGCCCACTCGTGTGCCATGTGCGCGAAAACTCTAGTTTGAATCTATAGGTTCTGGCCCACTATTGACACGCACATTGGGAGATGGATGAAGCGTTTCAAGGAGTGTTCACTTGTGGTCAGGGTGCCTGCGAAGGCTCCGTTGAGCACGCGGCCCATACCAACAGCACTCCGGAAGCGAACCCAATAAATCAGAACAACTTCATTGAAATAATTGACGCTTATTTAAAGTAACCAGAAGTAGTACCCGTGCAAACTACTGTTTGATCCAGTATCATTTTACGCAATCCAGTTTGTCACCCAAAATCAGAAATTTTGTGGACACAAGAGAGTACGCAACATGCTTCAAAAAACTGAAAATGCTCGACATTTTTTGATGGTGCATCGTTCAACTCCTTACGTGGCCTTCCCAAACAGCGAATCACCAGCAGAGAACTTCCTTGCAGAAGCATGCGAATTCAGCTAGATGTTATGTACCCCACTATTAGGAATGATAAAATAACGGAGGGCTTCAACAAACACCGCAGTGCAATGCTACGTTCTTTTGGCGAAGGCGAATAAGTTCCTGTCCTTGATTTTCGTCAGTACATAAGCCTGTGGACATCAGAGGTGATTACTAGCCGCGTGAGCAACGTCACATATGGCATTCGGCAGCACAGCTGCTTAGTCAAACAATTTATCAAACATATCAAGAAGACGTTACAACGCAGGCGTATCAGATCAGAGGAAAAAAACAGAACTCCCAATAGACATACTCTTTGATGCTTTCGCATTTCCGATGACAGAGAAAAACATCGTTCGAGAGACCAATAATCACACATAAATGGGCGGAGGACCTCAATGTGTTCGCGGAATTCCATTAAAGGACTTTCCATTGATCCATATAAGAAGTCATATGAGTCAGCTGTTTCTCTCGGGGGAGGGGAACTGACGGTTAATTGCCTTGTATGCATGTGCGCACACAGATAAGCACACACACGCACACACACAGTGCTCATTGGAACAAATTGTACACCTCCTTGTCACTTGACTAACACTTAGCGATCACAGTCGTTCGGTGCCTACAAACATGCATCCAGTCATTCAGTAAATAGCCTGCTCAGTTAGCAGTTGTTCTGTCTTCCGGTAGTAGGTCCATAACACTGGCGTCAGCTTGACGTCTAGATATCGACCAAAGATCGAGTTCTCAACAGTATCACGGTTAGTTCTGTGTGGTTCTGAAAGGTGGTCGTTGAGTCCAAAATATATGCATGGCTCGGTGTTTGAACGTCGTCATCTTTGTATTGTTCCTCCAATACAGACAGACAATCTTCAAGGATGAGACCGGGCTCAGATAAAAAAGACTCTGAATCGGAATGGATCGAGGCCGTTGAGGCGTTTTACACACCTGCAGATCAACTCCGTCGCGGATAATGGTTGAAAGATGGGTGAATGTGGTAAATTTATGACGTGGCGAAAAGGTGTGAGAATACTAACCAGTTGATTGTCCCGAGTGTAGAGGTACTTTACCACAGGCTCCCTTAACACGGTAGTCGGTGACGCTAGGGGAATTGGCTAAATGCGGTAATGCGGTAATGCATCTGAACTGTTTTGCTTCTCTGTAGTTCTGATTTATGATCGTAGAACTCTTCTTTCATTATTATTTTGTGATGTCTGGTTATCGCCTATCCTTTTGAAGCTCAATGTGGTTTTGTATGACTTCAAGTTTCAGGGTCACCGTGGCCGCTTCCAAAACCAACCAGCTCTGGGCGACATCCCGTCCGCTGCACCAGTGCATAAAGTGCCACAATATAACGACCAAAACCATAAGCGGTTTTTGCAAGGTTTATGTTTGTGAAAGGTGACCCAAAAGAAGAATCAATCTGACTGGTGACAGTTAACAAATACGAAAACCGAATCACTATACTGGTAATTTCTACGGAAGAGAACTATTAATGTCGACTGGTAAATCACGGTACAATTAAACTAGGAGCATATTTTTTCAAGTACCGATATTTCTCTTTCTATTTGTAATCGAACTTTCGCACCTGCATACTTAAAGCAACAGAAAATTTGAAAATCAGTCTTGCTTTCGAATTTTTGGTTAGGGCCTCTACATTTTTAACTATTACATGTAATTTATTCATCATGCATAAATGATTGGGGATCGGTCGGATGAAAGAACTATGAATAAGATAGGCAAGGAAAGATAAAATTATGCATAATGTTTAGAGAGTTATGAAGTTGAATAGGAAGAACCAGAGCAACCAGTTTTCTGTGAGGAATGCTTTTACAGCTTATCTGGAAAAACAAAATCATTTTCATGAAATAATTCACCATGTGATATCATCGCTCAACTCACCATAAAGAAACCATGGAAGCACTGTACAACTGTTTCATCCTTGTTAGGAATCATCAGCACTGCATATCCACAGCGCCCGAACTGGGACACGAACCCGGGACGAACGATTGTGAGTCGAACGCCTTAGCCATTACGCTACCGGGCAGGCTCTGAACGGTTTGTTGAACTTCACCACATGATGTTGCACCTATCCGTCACTGATTTGCACAGTTACTAGCCACTAGCTCACAGCGATCGACCCCTACTGATAGATAACTTCTCTGTAGATAGCCTAAGTACGACGAAGGCTTTGGATATGACCTACAGAGCTTGATTACTTGGTACATATTAGTAGTTTCGGGATTATAGGGAAACCATTGGGAACTGTCATCGACCCGGTTTGTGAGGACTTCCGTAAGGTGCACTAATTGCTTGGGCAATAATATCCCATTTAAGAACAGACGCACACTAGCCGGATTTTGTAAAAATCCGTTTTTACGTATTCCTAATTTCTTCGACATAATTTCGAAGTTGGGCGAAGCCAACCAATCATGAGCTGCACTCTGAGGAAGTAGAC
>LUCM01008990.1:60405-102966 GCA_008360955.1 Fasciolopsis buskii | reverse complement strand
CGGTTTTTGCAAGGTTTATGTTTGTGAAAGGTGACCCAAAAGAAGAATCAATCTGACTGGTGACAGTTAACAAATACGAAAACCGAATCACTATACTGGTAATTTCTACGGAAGAGAACTATTAATGTCGACTGGTAAATCACGGTACAATTAAACTAGGAGCATATTTTTTCAAGTACCGATATTTCTCTTTCTATTTGTAATCGAACTTTCGCACCTGCATACTTAAAGCAACAGAAAATTTGAAAATCAGTCTTGCTTTCGAATTTTTGGTTAGGGCCTCTACATTTTTAACTATTACATGTAATTTATTCATCATGCATAAATGATTGGGGATCGGTCGGATGAAAGAACTATGAATAAGATAGGCAAGGAAAGATAAAATTATGCATAATGTTTAGAGAGTTATGAAGTTGAATAGGAAGAACCAGAGCAACCAGTTTTCTGTGAGGAATGCTTTTACAGCTTATCTGGAAAAACAAAATCATTTTCATGAAATAATTCACCATGTGATATCATCGCTCAACTCACCATAAAGAAACCATGGAAGCACTGTACAACTGTTTCATCCTTGTTAGGAATCATCAGCACTGCATATCCACAGCGCCCGAACTGGGACACGAACCCGGGACGAACGATTGTGAGTCGAACGCCTTAGCCATTACGCTACCGGGCAGGCTCTGAACGGTTTGTTGAACTTCACCACATGATGTTGCACCTATCCGTCACTGGTTTGCACGGTTACTGTCCGTTACCTCACAGCGATCGACCCCTACTGATAGATAACTTCTCTGTAGATAGCCTAAGTACGACGAAGGCTTTGGATATGACCTACAGAGCTTGATTACTTGGTACATATTAGTAGTTTCGGGATTATAGGGAAACCATTGGGAACTGTCATCGACCCGGTTTGTGAGGACTTCCGTAAGGTGCACTAATTGCTTGGGCAATAATATCCCATTTAAGAACAGACGCACACTAGCCGGATTTTGTAAAAATCCGTTTTTACGTATTCCTAATTTCTTCGACATAATTTCGAAGTTGGGCGAAGCCAACCAATCATGAGCTGCACTCTGAGGAAGTAGACTAGTCCGAACGTGATCAGTTACGTTGGTTGCTGAGCGATGAATTTTTCGAAAGTCGACGTTAATCTGATGTCCAAAATGGATGTGGTGGTTGTTGTTTGCTATTGGAATAGTAATTGCATCGTACTGGTTGTTCATTCACGTAATTCACTTTCAATGGTTCTGTCCCCGACGGCTAATTGGTGACGGCATCTGCTGTGGTCCACAGAGTAAGACTTAAATTTTCCAACTTCAATATTCGTCAATTTCAAATTAAACCAAAAGTGTTATTGCGGCGTTTCTTATCTCCTTACAGCCATATAAACCGGAGTTTCTCAGGTTTTGCTACTCACCAAAACAGATGTGCATTCATGACTAATTCACCAGTACAGATTTGTGAGCCCAATAGAAATAGTTTACAGTATGATTCTTTCGTAACAAAACCTGATTTTTTTCAAAATCACATGGATCAGAACTTTAGATTCTCGCGAAGTCTAACATGGAATCTGAATAACAATGCGCGAGGAATGTACTGCAGTCTGTTCATCAGACTTGCACTCACGTGTACAGTAGCGGTATATGAATGCGCGGCAAGAATACCAAAAGTCAGTAACTGCCAATCTTCACCAACGCATCCACCGCGCGTTCAGTTACGTTGTGGTTGTTCGTAACTTGTTCCTGGAATAATATGTAGCCTTTCAGATGTCCAAACTATGAAACATGCAGCTGCTGTGAGGCCATACCTATCAGAAACGGGCCAAAGGTAAAAATCTAAACATCTAAAATATAAGTTTAATTTTCATTACTGACAATGTCGTTAGCATTTAAAATTTGATGGGACTCATGATGACTTAACGGCAAGGGCCACTAGTCTGGAATCAGTCGTATCGCAACTGCATGCGTGTATATACTTGTGTGTATGCGTGAATATGCAATGCCATTGACTTCAAACTGCTTGGGTTTGCTGATAATCCATGGGGAATCCCACAAAATTCTAACTAACGACAATAGTGGCAGTGGAAAACAGAGACTTCCACTTTCCTCGTCGGTCCCGATGATCATAAATCCAAGACACAAGTGGCTTTTCAGATTCTTTGTCTAAGTTCAGTTGAATATCAGCATGTACACCAACGACATCAGAGGCTGAACCAGTGGCAGGGATACCCTGAAGATATCTGGTCTGCCTATATTTTGTGGTTTAGTTAGTCGTTTGATTCCCTTTAAGTGCCGGAAAACCTAACGTCAACAGAAGGAATGTACGTGAAGACTTGGTTAGCGGATTAGGTCTTTTAAAGTTAGCACAGTGGTTAGGATTTCGATATTGCAATGATCGCAGTCAAACCCACCAAATGAGTAGCTCACGAACGACACCTACAACCAAGCCAAACGTTTTGGCCAGTTTACTAGACTGGGCTTGTCAGGTGCAGCTTATATATCTGTGCGCCTGTGTGTATGCAACAAAATCCTATCAGCGAATCATTAATAGGTTAGGCAGAAAAATAAACTAAGAACAACAACAACACAAACTGAGTTTGAAGTCAGAAGAATTTATTCAGACAACTGAATATCAAAGTGAAAGCTTACAATCAAACGTTGGGCATCACTTAAGCGTGATCACCACATTTGACCAAAATACTTCGTGTAAATTCAGATACGGGTGAGGTTGTCGGCGCACTCCTTACTGAAAACAAGTCAACCTATTTGCCAAGCTTTCAATATTGCTTAAGTGAGTGTTGTTTATGGTCCTTAGCAAGTAATTCAGGCCAGCAGCATGTCAGCCGTGACAATGACTTATTTTTATCAGCTCCCAAGTGCTTGGAATGCATATCATGGATTGTGGTTGATCGCGGCTTCAGAAGCTAAGTACGGTCATTAAAACACAGTAGATTGGCTGAGGGATTTTTCAGGTAAGAGAGGAAAGCCAGAAGACGATGCTTTTCGTAACTAGTTCCTTCACGAAGCAGCCCCGGAATAGTGGTGCCAAAATACTTGCATGTATCGTGGATCAAAACTATCCGTATGGGAAGTGGCTGCCTCAACGAACACTCGATAGATAGCATTTGAATCCTGGATACTATGCAACCAGGGACCGAGGGCAATATTCCGCCGGTGAACCATAGCGGCGTAGGATCGTATATGATTTTCAGGGCTATCTGGTCAGACAAAAGGGTAAAACCTGCATCAAACAAGTAGCTCCGCAGTTGAGTGAATGCCCGGTGTGCAAGGGTCTCATTCCGTGTTGTGGGATTCAGTCGTCGGAAAATGCAAAGCACTGAAAGACCTTCTTGATCTAACACAAGTCCAATGCTTATAGGCGAGAGATCCACAATGGAAGTTGGTAGCAATTATTTGGAAAATGAACGCAAAACAGTATTTGTGTAAAGGAAAGTCAGTAAATTTCTAGGTTCATATTCGATCACAATGGACTAACAAAGCGTCCGTTTAGAACACAACAAATAATGAGTCCATCTGGGTTAGAAATTCAGAAAGAAACAGAAAATAATGCAGGATTGAACCTAAAATAGAGAAAGAAGTTCAATGGAAAACTTAAGCGAATATAAAGAAGGCAAAGCTTAAAGGCGTTTGGAGCTGGAAACTCATTCGAATCGTTAGAAGCGTGAATGGATGGTAGGTCCATTTTAGAATCACATGGTGATTCGCGGGAGGATTTTGTCGGTCAGGCAAGGCTAACGGTCACATCTGGAGCTCAGAACCGCTCAAGGAATGAGTGCGATCAAAGTAAACTGGCGGGTACGTGAGGTAAAGCAAAATGCTGACGAGTGACAACACTTTGCTAATCAGAAGTGCTGGCATCAACAGCCTTTTAAAAAATAATGTACGATGCACTGAAATCACTTGAAAGGCCCACTGACAGCTATTTGTAGGTGTATCAAACTGCTCGCCATGTAAATCTTGGGAGAGGTCAACTGTTAAGCCAAGCATTGCGAAATATATAGAACCATGAACCTGATTAAATATGTCCTTTGGCTCTAAAGTTTCACAAGTTGACTGCTTCAGCAGTTTACTCGATTTTAGTTAGTTTCAGCTAATTCCAGATGTTTTTCTTTCCTATTCTTAGTCAACTCTCAGTTGATGAGATCCTTTTAGAAACAAAGTGTCTGAGGTCCCCCGAAAACAGGAGAATCGTACACTCAGTAAAGTCATTTTAACGCTTCCCGAGGCCTTGGGATAGTCAAAAATCAAACTATGGATTTCAAAGTGGTGAGGGTCAGACAAGAAGGAAAAAGTGACTTGCCTGTGGTTCACGGCGTTTAAACTAATTATGGAAAAAAACTGGGTAAGTTGCAAGGAAAGATCACTTGAAATGTTCCACTGATTTTTGGTGTCACTCAGTTCACAATATCGAAATAATGTTATCTGGTGATCGTTGACGCCTTTGTTGAAATTAACAATGAAGCAGTTCTACGGGAAATTTTCATAGTTTACAAACAGTATGTGCCTACATTGCTAGTATCTATCATAAAAGAACACTTTATATTTTTCATAATAAATGTACGGATGGTGTGAGGATACTGATGCAAACTCGTGCTTGCCATATTCAGGAACTTAAGGAGTGAGGACAGACTCGAGCCACTGGAGAAGCAATCAATTCAACACTATTGCGTACTTATGCGCACACTAAATGTGGCTAATCTTGTTACATCTGAAGGACGTAACATTTTGGAATATGTAAGCTGATTTAGATCGTCTGTAACTGCATGTCTTACACGTGTTCTGGCGCTTAGACCGTTAGGAGTAAAAACGATCTTAGTCAGTGATTTCTCCTAGTCACTGCCTCAGACAGACTGACTTCGACTGGCGGGACGTTAACGGAAGTTTTCAAAACTAATCATCACTTGGTGGATCAGAACTAACGACAGCAGGGACGACTTGTCATCATTATTCCTATCCCAAAATCTATCAGTTCTACTGCTTTGACAAAACGCTTTCGCCCCATCGCATTTACATCTTCTGGTCTTAAACTGACGGAGCGTGCTATAGTTAGCAGTCTGCGTTCTTCCATTTATCTTCCTGACGACCCTTTTCAGTTTGCCTGTAAATCTAACACGTCCACTTTGGACGTCGTCGCCTTCCTCATGCACCACATTTGTTATTAAACGCATCGATGAAATCTGTACGGCGCACCTTTCTAGACTATTCGAAGGCATTTGATTTGGTTACACAACCTCTTCTACTTCACAAACTGGAAACGCTTGGTTTTCCCCGGGCCTTTATTAACATAGCTGTCTGATTACTTCATTAACCGAACCCAATGTACACGAATGGACGGTAAAATTTCAAAATCGTTGATTAGTAGCTCAGGACTGCTTCAGGGTGCTGTCCTTTCACCATACCTCTTCTCTACCTACATCAGCCACTTACCAACCAGCTCACTCTGTCATCTTTTGAAGTATGCTGATGATGTTGCCCTCTTTCAAGCCGTTTCGAACAACGATGATTTTCAAAGTTTTTCCAACAACCCATCTTCTGTTCACGATTTATCTGCACGGGCTGGTTTAAATCTCAACACATCTAAATGTTTCGAATATCTGTTCTCTCTCTCTCGGTCAGTCTGTTCATCCAAAACATCCTCCATCAACTCAAAAACACTTGCCAGGTTTGATTCTGTGAAATATTTGGGAGATACTATCGATAAAATTCTGAAGTGGACTTCTCACATTTCTACCTGTGTAAATCTCCGACGGTTGTCATTTCAAATCAGGAAGCTTCGTCACTACAAGGTGAAACAAAGCACCATCTCCCGATTGGTATACCAACGTGTTTTTCTAATCCTTCTTTATTGTTCTGCCGTTATTTTTCAAGGTTTACTTGGAAAAGACTTTAAGATTCTTCGCCGGGGCTATCAATTATTAGTCCTTCGTACAACTAGTTGAATTGTCCCTAAATCTGTGTGATCAACACGTATCAACACGAATTTGCTCGCAAAATTCTTTTGGATCCCACACATTCTCTGCACAACGATTTTTCGAAGTGATGTTCTCATATTTCAACACGATCCATTTTTCATTCCATACCCTCTAGAATCAATATCTATGGGAACTCCACTATCCCATATTTGGCACAAATATGGACAAACCGTTTTAGCCGAATTCCTGAGCAGCCTATTACAATGTGCTCTGATTATTCCTTGATGGGTTTTTTTCACATTTTACAGTGATGAGTGCATTATTTATTTTATTCATTTTTTCCTATTTTGTTTTTACCCTTACGTTTTTTTCCACTGAAATGCTACGTGATTTTTTGTATACGAATTCTATACAACACTATACTGTTCAAACGCCGTCCTTGCTGAATGAAATGTTTACATCTGCAGCGGACGTTGTAAATTTGGGCGGATGACTCTAGTGCTCAGTTCCTTTCTCAGATGTACTTCCAATTGATCATTGCAGCTGTACTTGAAAGACTGAACTGATAATAGTAAGATGAAGTCTTGAGTAGGTTGGTTCACTTCTCGCGTCCTAGAGTCAATGACCATAACTAACCTATGGGTGTTCCCTGAACTTGATACGGGTGAAACTGACTGTAAGGTACTTAACCCGAAGGATAGCTGCTTGACGATGTATGCAGGTAAGTTGATATGATGAACTGACCTTCCATCTGAACCTCAGTGTTTTTCCTAACAACGGGAAACAGACAAACGGTGGGAGGTATGCGCGACTTAATTGCAAGTGCACCCACTTCATGAAATGCCTGTGAATCAGCATTGTGCACCTTAGGTTTTCCCACTTTTGCCCATTGGTAGAATTGGCACATGATATGTCGCGGTATGCTCTTCTTAAGAGATTCTCCGAACCGCACTCGATTCCACTCTAATGAATGTTGTTCCCCGGGTGAAAACAGGGACATGGCTTAGAGTACATAGTAAATCCCAGGACTTAAATCACCGCATGTTATCTTTGATCTTCTCATGCTACTGATTAAGAACTGACATCCTATGTGAACATAATAGTGAGTCGTATGCATGGATGTTGAGTTCATTTCATAGTCACACTGTAAACCACCAAAATTAGTTAACCGCAGGCGACCTTCAGAAAGACGGTACACAGTCGATGATCCGTTTATTTTGTAACGACTATGTACTCGGGTAGCTGGACGAAATGTTTACGGAATTACCAGGGAAGCGGAGAAGTGCCCACGTAGATTGGTGCCGGATACCTTTTTCTGAATGGTGGCAATGACCGGGAAACTGATAATATGCTTCCTGGCGATTTTTCTCCTATCATCCGTCTGCATGCTACTTTCAAAATCAAAATTAGAAAAATCAAACCCAATTACTTATCACAAGCATTTATGCAGTCAATGCGACTAACAAGCCTGCACTAGATTAACGGAACAATTAGCCCATCCTGTGGTGAAGATCTAAATTGTTGGAACAAAACATCTGCCGTCTCTCTCTTCGAACCTGTCGGTCATTCCTAACTGTCTTTGATGACAACATATGGACGAGCTTAACTCGGTAATTCTGGCCACGCTGGACGGGACAGAGTAACGCACTGGTAACGCAAATGCTGGAAGGCATGAGTTCAAACCCGGGGTGCGCTGGTGGATACGCACTGGTGATGAGCTCTGATGAAAACGGAACTCCAGTTTGCTACTCCTTAAAAAGCCTAATGAAGGGAGTCAGTCAATATGGTAAATAGCAGTAATGCACGCAAATAACTTTAGAACTCATATGAATCCGAAAACGATAACAGTTTAGAAATTACACCCATGGTTTCGTCACTTACAAATAAATATATCTTTGATATCGGGACGATTCTGGCGGATGTTGAACTGAGATGGATTTCAATAGTTGATCTTAAGAAGGTGCTTTGTCACAACAAGACTGCACCTTAACGTAGTGTGACAGCTTGCGTGCCTCCATGACCCAACGAGCTATACCGGATGGACTATCTCAGACCGAAGATCCAATTATGCCTGGAAGATCAACGGGTAGAGGCCTGACAAAGTAGTCTCCTGGTCCTCCCAGTAGGGGGTTGATCCGAGTTGCAGGCTCAGTCGGAAAAACGAGTGGAAGAATAATTGATCCTAGTAGATAGGCTTCCACTCAGCTATCACCCGCTGCATTGCGGTCAGGTTATTGCCAGAACCAAAGGCTTTGGTTAAGAAACCTAATCATTCTCCTGCTTAGCGGCTGGACTCACTAGCAGCACCCGTTCATCGGCGTCCGGAAGGATAGTAGTGTTTAGCACATTTTATTTATCATTTCGGCATACGTTCCAACAGTCTGCAACACTGATACACACAAAGACGAGATTTACGATGACTTCGTCATCCTTGTTCGGAAGCGCAAATGCTCTGACATTGTAGGGGTCACAAGTAATTTTATTGCACAAGTTGGAAAACTGAGTGCATCGGAAGCCTGTTTAAGTGGGCAGTGCGCCTTGGCCGCTCAGCGAATAGATAACGGAGAAAGACTTCTCCAATTCTGTGCAGACAATAATTCATTACTATCTAATACGAATTTTCGAAGCAGTTCGCGTCGCACGGGGGACATGGCGCTCTACCTCGACAGGTAGTCTGAGTCAGATCGACCATATTACGGTAAGCGACCGTTGGCGCGGTTCTGTCCACAACTGCAGGTCGTACTGGACCACATAAGTCGAATCGGACCATGCGTTAGTTTTAATGCGATTTTTACTTCAGCTCAAAGACCATCGACGCAGGCCACAAACCCGATTGACCGACGAACGTCGGTCAGCTACAAACAGAAACTATTTGAGGAACCAAGAACTCCGGCAAGCAGCAGTGTAAACGAGCAGTGGGATCAAATCAAGCAGGCGATGCATTTGACAGCAGATTTCGCCTGTGGTCCCCGGTCTACCGTTCATCGAAGACACTGGATCTGACGAGGTTCGCTGGATCTAATGGGGCAAAAACGCCAGCTTCCTAACTGCAAGTAGGTGAACAAGATGCATCGACAGTTGCAACGTCAGTTGACGATGAGCCTTAGGAATGACCGTGAGAACTGGTGGGTTAAGGTAGCCGAAGAGACGTAAGTAGCGGCCGCTCCAGGTAACAGTCAAAGACTGTTTAAGTTTACACCCAACAGCGGTGAGCGGCGAACTTCGGTTAGTTAAGTCGTGTGCGATAGGAATGGAGAGCTCCTCCATGGTAGAACACAATGGCTGGACCGTTGGGCAGAGCACTTCAAGGGTCAGTTTAGCTGGCCACATGCTAACGTATTTTGGCCGACGTCTGTAGCTGCGAATCCTTGGGAGGTGTCTGTTTATCCCTCAACGGAAGTGGAAGTGCAGCCAAATATTCGCTTGTGAAGAGGGAAAAAGCAGCTGGTCCCGACGAACTTCCTTTTCAAACTGGGCGGGGAAGCTCTGATGAAATCACCTACCTCCTTGCTTCATGATATTGGGAACGATGAGCGTATTCCACTATCGTCGGGCGAGTCACTGACTGTACCCATGTTCCAGAAGGGCACAAGGAGTGACTGTAGCAATCGTGGTGGGATTATTTTAATTCCGATAGTTACTGAGGTGTTAGCTTCGATAATGCTGCGCCGTTTGACACCGATTCACCAGAATACTATCTGCGAAGAGCAGGTCCGATATCGTTTGGGTCGAGTTTGCATCGACCAGATATTCACTCGTGGTCTTTCTCGACTTGAAAGGCACGTTCAACTCACTAGATCGGGCATCACTTTTTGGTGCTCTCAAACGGAAGGATATGCCAACGAAGTTTGTAAATCTGTTGCGAGCATTATACTCGCGTACCTATGGTCGCGTGAGGATATACGGTGAACTATCAAGTTCATTCGAAAGGACTTGTGGCGTTCGACAAGACTGTCCCATCTCTCCATTCTTGTTCAACTTCGTCATGGACGAGATGGTGGAAGATGTTTTGAGAGGTCTTCAGAATGTAGGAGTCGAAATGGGAAAAAGAGGGAAGTTGTATGACCTAGATTACGCAGACGACTTTGTGTCTGTTCGAATCCGCGGACCATGCACAATGCGCACTAGATAGACTCTCGGGATCTGATGCTTGGTTTGCACCTTCAAAGTGCAAAGTGGTGTTACGGGACTGGACGACGGTAGTGCCGAACTTGGAACTGGGTAGAGAGGAACTGACGATTGTGGACCGTTTCACTTACCTTTGTAGCTGCTGGCCGAACGATAGTGGCTCCATCGGTTTGTTTTTTTTTCGATCAACTTAGGTAAGATCAAGTTTTCTGTGACCGTTGCGTGTGTTTCGTTTACTCAACAATTTCCAGTTTCAATTTTTCTCCTTTCAGGCAATCGTTCCTTCCATGGTACGAATGTCCAGTTTATGACGTAGGAACTGTGTTTTTGTCAAACGAAACTCCCAATTTTCTTGTGGCATATCTATTTATCAAAACTATGAATATCAGAACTATATGGAGGAGTCAAGAACTTTTGCTACAGAATGATTCAATTAAGAAATCTTCCTTCATCAGTTGTTGCCAGTGCAGAACGAATAATTTCGATGGCATGGTGGTTCTCATTGAGAATTTCGCTAGCAGCAGATTTACGTAATGCAGATCATACATATAGGATAGCACAAGACGTCGGAAAACCAAGTGTGAAACGCGCTGCCGGATGGTATGACTTCAGTTCAGTGCTTTTATCTGAATTGCAAGTTAGGTTAGCCACTGTGGTTCAGTTGAGTTAGCGATTTATCGTCCCATTATCACTGTCCCCATAGAACATACACAAACGCGCGCTCAGGCAGCCCAAGCGTCCCAACCGCAATTGAAGACACTCGTTAACCAGACAGCTGGTCTTGTGTGTGATTGGTTAACTGTACGACAGGTTAGGGTCAGTTTTGATCGATTCAGTCAGACCTGATTTGCAACTAGCCGTCGGGTTACGTATTAATCTCAACAGAATGGGGATTCCAATGACCACACTATTGGTTTGGGTTCACTCGAATGTCGTAAATCGGGAGATCTCCAAGAATATGACAGTGGTTATCTCGACATTGAAGTAGACTGAAGAATAGCTAAATCAAATTAATAATTTCAACTTCTGATGCTGAAGCATCTGAGCTAAGTTTGCAATTTCACTTTTGATTGCTATTAGATCACCATGCATCTGACTTTTATATTAAAACTTTCTAACTGCTGGAGACAGAATCTAGGTTTCGGACGCTTTTTTGCCGTTTGTAATACAATGGGGATGATTGTACCATCCTAACTAAAAAGAAGTAATGGTCGGTTGCACACCAGTCGCACGCATCAGAACGTTCGGTTTTAAAACATACTGAAAGCTAGGGTTTTTCAACATTGTTGGTAAATAGCTCACAAGTCGGTGCAGTTGACTGCATTCGGATATCTTTCATATTTTATTGTCTTGGTCTCTTATTGATTGGTTTTTTCGAGTGTTATGGTCTCATGCCTACTTTCTTATGTTTCACATGATTACCACGTAGATTTCCCATGCAACATGACAGGTGTACTAGTACTTTGCACTTCACCTATTGAATGTGTCTGTTGCACACTACTCACGATAAGGGGGATGAAAATATACTTTTAAGGAAGAACCCGGGCTTATCACTCTTTCATATGTAGGTAATGGAAAGCCTCTCGTGTAATGCACTAGCAACCGGGCCTAGTTACAAACCTAAAAGACCAACAGATACATCTCTCGTCATTTAGCAACCCGGCCGTTTGAAGTAGCATTACTCAGTTCCCCCGCCAGTTCAATCCGTAACAAACTCTAAAGGCTTTCGGACCTCGATAAGAATGACCGTTGTGTAGTTTGACGGATTTGATTTCTACGAACAGGATGAAAATCTCGTAGAATTTTGTAATTAGGGGACCCCTGACGCTTTCCACCGATCGCACCAAATTGTAAGGACTTTGCATACAAATTACTGGGCACATTTCGGTATATCTACAGTGCAGTCTGCAACTTTATTAGCCAATCAGGGTAGTGGGGGTCCAAGAACAGGAAAAGCAAATATTCTGCAATTGTTATTGGTCCAAAGGTATTCAGCCAGTAATTTTCTTGTCTGGTTAGTGTCTAATCTTGACTTGCTAACAACCACAGACGGGGTTTACATCCGTTACGATCTTGCTCTATCCAGTAGTTCTACTTCATGTGTATCTACAGTCAATCACAGTCCGTCCTGCTATTTCGCGTATCCCAACTGTTGATTCCCTCTGATCACCAACAGTAGTTTCTTTCCCGAGCAACTGTTTCTGAAACCTTATCAGCTATACCCTTTCGGTGTAGACTAGAAAACCATCATTTATACTCAGCTTTCGCTGTTCCTTGGCCTTATTTTCATCTTGACAGTTTATTTGCAACCGTTTCGTTTGTTGAGATGTATATTTACCGGTCATATTGCTAAATATGGCCTCACGCTATTTGCGACCCCTTGTTACCGTCGTTTGCTTTCTTTGTCCGCTTTCGTGTCCCTCTGTGCCCGTTGGACTGTGTCCATGCCGGCCTAACCGTTGCCCTCGAAACGATTCCAACAACACACCTCACACTTAATTGGCTCTCGCTCCCACACCAGGCAGCGTTTTCCACCGCCTGTAAACTTCGAGGACTGCCCTCCCTCTTTTTGACCCATATCTACTGAACTTAATCGATCTCTGACTGGCACAAACACCCGCATTTCGATTTTCGAACGCAGTTCAGCAACCCGCTCCGGCTAAAGCCCGACCGTAAACTCTTTCTGATTATATGTGTATTTTCCATACCTATACGATTAATGACTGCCTGACGCATTCTACGCTTCCCAGAAGGACTGCTTTTTATCGCAACTGATCGTAGGTTCAGTTTGCGTTAATATTTATTTTTGGTACCAGTTTCGTCGTATTGATTATCGTCCCCCCAGACGCTGCTCAAAACGCTAATGTACTAGTGTGACTGTCGTATATGTTGACTTTACCAATCCTCACGTCTCCTAATTGACCTTCGACAGAGATAGGAAATGCGTAAGATCTGTGCCGTCAACCTGTAGAATCCTAAGCCATAAGAATTCTGAGTGTTTTCACACTATTCGCGACCCCCCATTTTTATCCCACGTATTCTGCATCTGCATGCGCATCCATACACGCTAAATTAACTGTTTCTAAACCTGCCTAACCGTTCGATCTGAACTTGAACTAATCCAAGTATACATCGCAGTTCTTTGTCGTCCGCATCCAGTTCTGCCCGTCAGTATATCTGTCGAGTCCAAAACTTTATCCCTTGTGCAAAGCATCTAAGACCACCCTATGCAGTGAATGTGGAGCCATTCGTAGGTTAGCACGATACAGTATCCCGCTCGGTTGCACGCAGCGTTTCACTCGACGCACAAAGATCGAAGGGGTTTTATGCGTCACTTCAGGTTGTCATCCCTTCGTAGCAGACTATATGACTAGAGAATGTTAGCACTTTGTGAACTTCACAATTCTTCTATCGATACGACGAAACCAGACGCAGTAAAACCGTGCTGTTCCGCTGGAGATAAGTGACAACTGCAGTCTTTAAACTTAATGGATGCTTGCAAATATGACACGCCGAGTCTTCTTTCTCTGTCTAGAACATTCACCTCCCAGTTGCACTGAGTAGGCGGAAAGTTCCGGCGATGGAACCCCCTATTCCGGATGCGGCGGTCATAATCATGGCTGGCTTAGGTGGCGTTGATCAGTTAGTAATGATCTTGATTGGGCTGTACAACGTTGTTTTTCTCATTTCATTCTATTGCCAAGTATCAAGATGGACACAATGGCTGGGTTAGTGTAGACGAATTCGTTATGAATTGGAACTAATATAATAGACATCCCACTACCGACTTTAGATCTGCTACCCATATCATTGGCCCGAAACGATTAGGACTTGGTAGGAAACCGGTTGAATTGTTGATGAAACCATGAAATTCCGGCTCCATAACACCAAAATTTCATTCGCTTACTCTGATAGACTTGTTCTTTTACATCAGACTCTCGGATGCTTGTTTCAAATGTGTACTTTATTCCACTTTCCTAGCCCCAATAACTTAGTCCTGGCATTCCAGTAATCCATCCAAACCATGAACCGCCTCGTCTAATGGCACTTCCAGATTATCGGACCATAAAAGAAGACCGAGCAATGAAAAACTTGGATTAGGACAAGACGCATAAATTTGTATTAGTGATTAACATTCTAGAACCTGCGGTAGTGGTATTTGCACGTGTGTTCTCCGAATCAGTTCTCGTGAATTACCTGTCACTAATTCTTCCGGCCCAAAAGTGCTCGCTATGATCGGCGTGACCGATTGTCTAGAACCAACGGAGAATTACCACAAAATCGAGATTTTTGACCATCGTTTTCCACCGGAGGTGGGACTTCTCAAACGGATAAAGTGACACGCGAAATGGTACTCGCTTGTTTCATTTTTACGATTCCCGTTAAAACACTTTCTCCTTGAATTTGAGGCAACATCCTTCGTTTCAGGAACGACGAGTTACCATCGGCCTCCACTTATGCTGGCTTAACCACTATTGCATTGTAATGAGCAAGTTGTGAGCCGCCATATTGTGTTGATACTGGCTGGTAAGTTTACTGGGCTTCGGCTCATGCTGGTTTTTCCTGTTTCTATGCCTTTCAAATCGATCACGCAACCCCTTCGAAGATCGCTATCCCAGCGCATGTTACAGCTCCTTTGTTACCACGACATTCTGCAGGCTTTCTGAAACTTCTAGTGATCATTTATAGTCCCTGAAGTGGTTTGGGCTGAGATATGATGATCTAGAGCTTACACGGCCTTCAGCCCAAGAAGAAAATTCATTGTACTACAGTATTCGGTTGGAATGAAAAAAAGGTAAGCAATAATATGATGATAGTCTTTCCACGCGGTATCAGACGGCTGCCAATTATAACAGATACTACCAGCTTTAGGTTCGACGTGCATAGGTTGTTGGATCACAGAAGGAAATTTTGGCGGGTTTTTCAACACTAGGAGAAGCATCAATCCGGTAGTTTTGCCATGCGTTCAAATATCATGGCCGTCTGCTTTGGATTCAGTCTGTGACAATTACTGAATTTATTTGATTGAGTCGTTTGGAAATAAGGAGCAGTATGCGCGGCAAAGGCTTCGCAAATGTCACCGTAATTCTCGCGATTAGAAAGAGCCTAAATTTACTTGAGATCTTGCTTCAGCAGCAATTCCTACCGTCTCTTTGAACGGTCTACATAGGCACGTAAAAGGTAAATCGAAAAAGATCGCCTGACTGATCCAAATCCAACGTTTTTGCCTAAATATCATATGCACCCTGCGTGTTCTAACTATGCAATCAGCATGAAGTTTTTATTGCCGGTAGACATATTCACCAATAATTTCATGGTTGAATTTTCCTGGTAAACCCAGTGACCTTGGCCATTTTTGAGTAATGCATTTTTCCAGTACCTCATCTTCTGTATCAGTGCGGTAAAAGTGTTTGTTCTCTTGAGCAATACTTAGTTCTATCGACACAAACTTCAGTTTGTGTGTATCTGTTCCACTGCGTGGTGTGCCACAGGCTGCGTTTGTGTCACCGTGTCTCGTGTGAAAATTTTCTTCAGAGTATCTACTGTCATGCTCAGGTGGCATAGCCTGACAAGAACATTGGCTAAAAACATTCCACTGGGAAGTTCGACAACATTTCTACGAGTATACGCATATGGTTTGCAAGGTTTATCAAAAGTAACTAGTGAGAGATTGTCAATGGACGCAACCTGTAAATGTAAAAAACACGGGCAGACGATATTGTTAGCGATTATGTGCACTTTCCAAGTTCTTAACCGGAACTGTGTACTCCTTACCAGCTTAATTTGAGAAGCTGCCCACCGTCAACTGATTCTGAACATCTATCTTTCACTTAAAGCCGAACAGGAGACCTACAGAACGAGATTAGTGCGGTAAAATTTTTGCGCAGGTCATGCGATGTGAAATGACACGTTTGATGATATACGCAGCTGCAATACTTGGAAAATCAGGCTTTTAAACCCAAGTGTGAGGGGTCTGAATTTAACAAAGTGCACATGACAACAGGCATTCCAACAATCAGTGCCACAAACAAAATATGACAGAAGACCGATGATATAAATCAACAGTTTAACCCTCTACTTCACAATGGATCCCCCCTTCAGAGATTTCAAAACTGATTCATCAATCAGTGGGAGTGTTCTTATGCTTGGACATGTGACGCATTCGGGAATTGAGTTGGATACAGCAGGCCAATATCCATCAGTAATTGCTACTGTATGCGGTACATCAATCCACAGATATGTGCCCAAGACTCAGCTATTCAAAAGTAAACTAACTTGGTAGAAAAACCATACGGTTATGCTGTTGATTAAGTGATACCTAATTGACCATGATTAGATTAATTGAGCAGTTCCACTTACTGATATTGACAGTATCCCTTTTTACCAGGATGACAAGTTTCATCCAAAATTCTTTCGCTTGTCCTAAAATATATCAAAACGGCGAAATTCAGCCGTGTCAAAATCTTATGATCTCCGGCAGGCAACCCTGGCAAGATCTCTTTGGATCATATATATATATAGGCATCAAAGAAACTCGCGGAACAGGCTTCATGTTAATACTGTCCGCTTCAGTAGACAACGGTATAAAGAAACAAACACTCGAATTTGTATTCCTTTTATCTAGCAAGAACTGGCGAACCTTCTCGATAGTAAGTCGTAAGATTCGGAATTGTTTGGTAATCAAGTAGGCTGCGAATTTAGTCGATATTTCATTTTTGCTAGCAAGTTTATGTCCCAACCATGACACATTCAGAACTCCCTAGGAAGACCAAAGTGAGATCTATGTACAGAAGCATGACACGTGTATTTCTAGTTCTAGCATCAACAAACCGACCACTATCCTCCAGTAATTTTTTGGTCATTTTCATA
This sequence comes from Fasciolopsis buskii, assembly GCA_008360955.1. Classification (NCBI taxonomy): domain Eukaryota; kingdom Metazoa; phylum Platyhelminthes; class Trematoda; order Plagiorchiida; family Fasciolidae; genus Fasciolopsis; species Fasciolopsis buskii. Next base: position 86,036 of record LUCM01008990.1, on the reverse strand, counting down.
TTGCGTTAAGCAACTCCAATATGAAAATAACTTTTACTGTGTACCCCAGTAGGTTCCAATATTTCTACTTCAGTATTCATGGACTGGGTAGTTCATTAAATTATTATGTCATAACTGAAACATTTTAGATAAGATCGAGGCTCAGGGCATAGCGTTTTATGTGAATTGCATCCAGAACCCAAGTATGCTTTTACCCGATTTACGTCCAGCTGAAAGAAGACAGCTCAGGTCTGGATAACTTGTTTATTAAACTCTGACAGAGTGAGACACAGAGCTTCTTTCGGAACATTAATCTTTCCTTATATTGTCTACCTTCCAAAGAATCAAGGGAATATCTCTGTCACCACAAAAATAAAAGTCTCTTTATCCGCAGTGCATTTGCTTTTGCTCCTTTTATGAAGTTTTTCATTTAATCCGTATAAGACTAAACAGTTTTGACGGAAGTAGAAAGTTGGACGAGGTTCTGTGTGAACTTTTTTTTATAAATGTCCATTTTGCAAGTCTTTTGCAAATCACCAGGTGCCACAAACCTGTCAACAAAATCAACTGGTCACCAGGTTAGGGCGTCCAAAATTTTCTGCCATTGCGCAAGGTAATTCTGTTTCCTGTTTTCTTGGGCGATTTACCCATACTTCATATTCACTTAAAACTGGAGCGTTTAAATGTTCCACACTATCCGGACAATGATGCATGGAATGTCGGTAATAGTCCACATCCGAATTGGGGGCAAAACCTCTGTCGTATAATCTGTGGTTAATTTTGGGTGTGATTGATTTCTTCATTGGATTACATGCTCTTGCCACAATTCATTCGTCTAATACGATGTAAATTGTGGTTTTCTTAGTTTAAGACACTGAAAAGGTTAGGCACGAAATTTCCATTCGGCGGAGGTTTTTAGTCAGTTCATACCTCTGTATTACGGAACAAAAACACTCCGTTGATTCTCGCTCACTGCTTCACAGTCATGATAACGAAGCAAATGATTAAGACAGCGTATTTAAATGACCTTGGGGAAAGATCAGCCTTGATTTAAATATAGATCCCTCCTTAACGAAGATCCTCCTGTTCCTAGTCGATCATGATTATCGGACCCAAGCTAAAACAAAATGCTCCAATAAAAAAGTAGTTACATCCAGCCTATAAATACGGGCGTAATTCTGTTTCTGCTGGACTAGTTACCTTGTTATCATTTGTGAATGCAAAGTAGAATAAATCCTTAACTCTTCTCAAAACGTCCATGAGACTTTCCTACTCCCAAAGCATATTCAGACGCATCTCGCCAGAAAACCAAGGTCGCCCACTTTTACTTGGCCTTATTACAATGTACATACGGATACAATAATTGGAAGCTGTAAATAAATTCATAATATTTGTTGATGTTTTTTTCTAATTGTGCAAGTACTACAACCCTAAGAGGATTAACAATGGGAATTTTCGAATGAATTCCAATCGGCGGCACCTATATAGTTCACACTTGGATGATATCCGGTTGTGCCAAGCAAACCATGGCACAACGGGGCAGGTGTGGGGAGATGGGATCAGAGTGAAAAACGCTAGGGGAAAGTAGAACAAACAAACAATCAGACAAACAAACAGCACTGTCGGAATAGTTGGTATTTTATCAAATTACAAATTACCAGTTATTTCGGCTACAGTGTGTTATTGGGCAGTAAGAGTTTGCATATAACATTTCATATGGCGCACCGTTATTTCAATACATTGCGAACCGAACTTGGTTCCGATATAGTTAAATGAACAGTCATTTTTGTGGTTCCATTGTGTATATTGTTTTCATTTTTGGTGAATACAATAAAAACCATCGTCATGTCTGCTTTCCGTTTCCGGTCAAAAAAGAAAGCTAACTTTCCTCTTGGTCGCTGCAGCCGCAACCTGACAACCGAGATGATCCTACACGTGGTAAGCTTTCTGTTAGCCCCTTCATTACTCTGGGGTAGTTCACCGATTGAACCCCACACGCTTTCTTCTAGCCAGCCCAAGGGAGCACAAACAACTCGGGAAGCGAGAAGTGTTGAGCATGGACTCTAAATGCATGAACAATCCATAGGAGCCCGTTTTGCGATGAGGTTATCTCTGGGGAAAAGTCGGTTGTCATACGCTTGACTGCTCATATCAGCGTTACTGATGCGTTGCTCTCGCCAAACACGAGCAATACTAAAAAATCAGCGGATCACAAACACAGTCAGGCGACGGTGGAATGAACTCGTGGGGGCCATACTGTAGTGCGGAGCTAGCGGTGGTTGTATACACTTAGTCCTTAAAAATCAAACTGATATCGTGTCGCCTTCGTGTGTGCTTGAGGTTGGGAAAAAATTGCTCTAGATTCTGAAACACATGGATATTTCCGTCCCCAACTAGCCACTTCCAGAAGAACAGATTCTCACACAAAATAACTTTCAGCAATTTTCAGTCTTTCGTTACTCAAGTGCAGCGCAGGTACAGGCCCTCACTACTCCTGAATTAAAGCCTCACACTGATAATGCTGACTGCATACCGTATCAGATCAATTCAGGTGTCAAGCGGCTCAGAATTTGAGCAGCTTGAACGTTGAAAATGAGAAGCACGATGTCGTCGATGTATTCCAAGTCAGTAAGTCTATGTCTGGTGGGAGTTCGACATCATTAGCTAGCAGACCGACGGCCATTCCAGTAAGGACATTATCAGCCGTTATGCTATAGAGAGAATGTGGAAGCCGGCACTCTTGTCGAACTCGTCAAGGAGTCCATAGCTTGGGATAAGCATTTAACCGTCCAGAATTATGGCAGATTTGATTACTGATGTATATTCTTCAGTACATCACAACGCGACAAAGTATTCCACAGATCAGTCCTGTTAACTGGATCAAAAGCTGCTCTGATATCCAAGATCACGGCTACGGCCGGTCTTCGGTAGGCATGTCCACGGTTCAGTAGTTGATTCACAGCCAATATCTGATCGATGCAATCTCGACCAGGGCGAAACCTGGCCTGATTCCCACAGATTTATTTTTGCTTTTTTGTTGTTACTCTGCGTAAAACAATAGACGTTTTAGCCATTACATGCACCTGTCGTAGAAGCTAGGGTTCTAACGCCGTGGTAACCGCAATCAAAAACTAAAATTTGCGCTGTCCTCGTTATGGTCATCCGCTTGTACCACACAAACCGAGAAGAATACACTGTACCTATGGTGAACATAAGTGCAATTCATTTGATGCAGTCTGATACAGCTTCGTTCTATTCCCTCTAAACAATCAGCCAATGAGAACCGTCGTGACACGTAGTCGTAAAGCCCAAGCATTCCTCGAAGATAAGTGCACGTGAGGTATTCCAACAATCAGAATATCTCCTATCTCGTATATAAACGCATGAGTTGTAAATAAAACTCGAACCTGTTTCCCAACTGTTGTGGTTTTCAAGTTGTCTTTGTTTGCGTAGCCTGCTTCGGAGTCAGTCCAGTGCCTGTAGGAAATTCGTACCTGTTCGTTATTGCGACTGATCGAGTTCCGTGTACTGACTTCAAGTACAAATATAACAATACTCCACGGACTGACTGTATGTACCCTCAAATTAATTTGTCAAAGAGCCTAAGTCTCAATTACTTTGTGGAAATCTTGTGCCACGCTGCCTGCAGATCACATTCGCTTGATCGTACAAGTACGGATGTCAGTTGATCGGATTACTGGCTATGCCGTAGTCGAACAGATAGTTTATTCGTACTATCCCGCAAGATGAGCATGATAAGCCGGTCAGATAGAACAGCACCAGGGCGAAAAAATAGGAAAATGTCCAATAACAATCAGACCAAGAAACGAAAGGTCTCAGTATCTACCAAGAGTCAACCGCTTCGTTTGGATCACGTGCTGACTTTTCATTCAAGTCTGAAGTTGATCAGTACAGTAAGAAATTGATACCAGTTTGGTCTGTATTCAACATGCAATAGTGTTACGTTCGTTCTTCTGTATCTATGCCCTTTAGACCCTTTAGACACCCCTGCGAGAATCACGAATCCAATGGATACACCATTCTGAAATCTTGCTCATGCTGGCTGTCACGTTTTGCAAAAGACCCACTGAATTCAAGACAACTGCAGAAAAATGCAGACATCATGTTATCAAGACCACATAAGGGTGCAGGCATAGTTCTCCTTGGCAAGTCTGACAATGCTACGAAAATGGAAGCCATTCTGAATGGCAATTCGAAATTTGTAAAAATGGCGAAGGAGAATGACAAACGCATCAGACTGAAAAATCGTTGTCTACTATCCTGAGACGGGTAATACAAAAGAATATCATAGATCCGACCACACTCGAGCAGATTCGGCCTATAGGAACCACTATTCCGAGATTGTACGGCTTACCCAAAATGCATGAAAATGAATTTCTTTTGAGACCTATCCTCGACATATGCAATTCGCCGTATCACCCTGTGGCAAAATGGCTGGCTAAGTTACTGGAACCTGTTAGACAGAAGGTGAAAGAACTAAATATAAGAGGACGAAGAATGCTTTCTTTAGAAGTCACCGCCTTTTTTGCCAGCGTTCCGATCGAACGCCTCTGTGACAACACCGAGAACAGTGGCTTAGTGACAAGTCTTCCGATAGCAGACTTGGAACATTTATTGTTGTTTTGTATCTACAACGTCCAGTTTAGATTCAATAATCAAATTTGCCACCAAAATGACGGTGTAGCAATGGGATCCTTACTCGGTCCATTACTAGCTGACATTTTCATGGCAAAGCTGGAACATGGGCCACTCGAGTCACCAAAACAAGCGCTCTGCTTATACAAATGTTACATGGATGACATCTTCTGTGTACTCAACCCCTCAACGAAAACTAACCAACTGTTGAATAGATTCAACTCGGCTCACACAAATGTGAAATTCACAAAAGAGATGGAGTTGAATAATGAAATAACATTCTTAGATTTGCAACTAAGTCATCGAAAAGACGGCTCAATTCGGCGATCAGCACACAGGAAAGCCACGTGGAATAGGCGATACATTTACTTTCACAGCTCTTATTGTGAAGAGGAACCCAATTAGATGTCTAATAGCCAGAACAAAAAAAATATGCACAGAAGGTAATCTTGAAGCAAAACTTCAGACGGTGAGAAGAGTATTCGCTGGAAGTGGTTTCCCAAGTAGAATAATCGATAAGATATTGGAGACAGAAAAGGAAGTTCCTAGGAGGGCGACGGTGGAGAGAAAGTCAGTATACATATCTCTGCCATTCAAGGTTGACACGCTAGCAGAGATAGCACGACGAAGACTGACTAGCGCTATCAATAAGACATTTTACGCAGCCAAGCTTCATATCCTGTTCAAATCCCGCCCCGTAGTGTCAGTACGGTTGAAAGACAGTTTCTGATTCTGCAGCCTCGTTTTGTATCTATTCATTCACATGTTCCTGTGGGACAATGTACATCGGCCGCACGACCAGGCGCTTGTCTGAACGCATCCGTGAGCACCACCCGGCATGGTTAGGCACTGGGACAATTAAGTCACTTGATAGCGCAGTGGTTTCACATCTAGCACAGACTAACCACACCGTGAATGTGACGCAAGCTTTCCGGACCCTGTATAAGGTCAGAGGTCAACAATCCAGGTTGGCAAAGTGTCGCCTCTTGAGCACTGCGGAATCTGTCGCAATCCGTCTTCACAATCCTCCACTTTGTTCTCAAAAACAATTTGTGGTTGCGCTTCAACTCCCTTGGCCCACCCTCCGTCCCAATGAGAACCCTAGACAACAAAACAATTAACACAATACGTTCTTGTGTATTCAGGTTATGCATGTGACACCACAAATCCCTTCCCCACCCATGTTTTTATCTGACTAATCCAATCCTTCCTAAAGTGAATTTTTTCCAAATATATAGTGAGTTAATGGCATGAGTACGAATCACTGAAAACGAGCTTGTTCGCCAGACTGTTTTCTCAATGTGCTCGGTGGGCATTTTCAAGGATTTCCTGAAATGTCAGACTTTGTTGTCTTATCAGGGTTGCGTGAAAGTGGTTGAATGTGCTGTACCGCCTGGTGGCATATTGAATAAAATAGCTGAAACGAAATAGCCAATTGGAAGCCCCTGAAAACTGTAGCTACAAGAGAAGTAGAATAATACACTAATATTCCAACAGTTTTATCCTCTACATCGGAGCTGAAGGTGGTACTCGGGCTAAATGTTTTAACTCTAGCATATCAAAGAACTTACCTCTCTAAGTTGAACTCAATACAAAAAGAAATGAGAATTACGCATGACCGTCCAAATGGAAGTCTATTGTCCATTAGAAGAGCTTTATCTGCTGTTACACCCCGTCAGCTAACGATATTAGTGTGAGATCCGAAAAATAAATGTAAACGCTTGAACACTGGAGGATTGTCCCTGCTTATTTGTAGCTCAAAATCTTGAATCAGATTGGGCAGTCAACCAAAATAATTCTGCATTTGACATTGCTTTGCTTGATCAAGATCTTTTCATTGTATAGTTAGCCTACATGCAAATTGCATAATACAGTCTGGTACAGCTTCGTTGTGGCCTGCAGATACAAATAGACAGTCAGAACTGTCGTTGCACACGAAAGAAAATTCCGAATGCATCTGAAGTATCATTAGCTCGAAAGCATTCGTAAATCAGGCTTCCCTGTATTTTTTACATGAACAGATGAATTGTAAATGAACCCGGACGAACCTGTCTTCCATTTGCCGTGGTCTTTCTCGTTCCCTTCATCTTCGCATATTGTGTCGGAGTCATTCCAGTGCGTATTGGCCGTCCGAATCTGTTTCTTATTACAATTGGTAGAATTCCGTATTCCTGTCTCAAGTACCAATACTGCTCATAACATGTGCCTCTGATCCAATGCAATACTTTTGCTCAAAATAGTAGCAGGGACTGAGGTCGATCGCGGTAATATACGGGCACGAAATACTAGCACGGCTTGGAATAGCTCCGATCCCGGATTACGGTAATGATAACGAAACAGACTTCGGCAACTAGAAATCGCGTTAGGTCTATTTACAAGGCATTTGTTCGTGCGGTCTTAGTTCAGTTTTTGCAGATGGCTGGCAGCTTATGTATGTATGTTCACTCGTAAAGAAGTACTCAAAAAATACCCCTCTCTTGTCCCAGTTAGTCCATTCGATCCTTGTTGTATCAGTTCATCTGCTCCACTTAAACTTCAACCCTCTTGATCTGGGCCTTAATTTCATTGTGAGGCATTTTGCTTGTTCTGTTTAGTACCAAAATGATCAATTTGTCCTCCTCCGAGTTCAGTGGAAAAGGTGAACGGCTTGGAAACAGCAACTGCTTTGGCCAAAACTCTTTAACATAACAGTTTAGAAAGGGAATGAGTATAAATAACCTTCAAGTGCTCAATACAAATGGGATGTACTTCACCAGCTCAGTATAAACTTAACACATCGTTCTGTCAAACAGCAAAACACAACAGCTAAGACCGAAAAAACAAGGAAACAGAATCGTTAGGGAAGAATTCAGTGAACTAACAGAACTCTTGGTGAAATGTCCAACGAACCATGAAAAATAAATTGTAAGGCAAAGAAATTTATTTTCGATATGATCAAACACTATCGTAAGTTGTCAGTTAAAGCAACTACAGAGCCGGTAAACTCATGGTGCTTCCAACAGGTTCGCTGAAGAAAAACTATCCTCACTAACTCACTGGACGGCGGTGGTCGAGCTGATCAGGTCGGGGTGTTTTGACCTGAAGTTCGCGGATTGGAATCTTCCCACAGCTCGGTTCACTTCCCCACTCGGCAGCCCTTTGACGGCCGCCACCCGTTCCTGAAAAGCGATGTAAACGGCTATTTCATTAATAAGGAAAGTGTAAGGTAAAAGACGAAGAGCTAGTTTCGTATCGTTGCCGCAAACAAAGAACCAACCATGGGCGTGCACCTTCGCTGGACTATAAGTATGGCTTTTTTCTCATGAAAATATTGGTTGAAAACGTTGGCTAAAGTCCGTTTGGATATAGCAACATGGGAATAAAGTGAGATGCGTTCGATGACTTAGTATATTCCGTTTATTTTTCACCCAGTAGAATCGAAAATGTTTTTCCTGTGTTTTCTCGACTTCAACGATGCTTTCAACAGCGTTGGTGAATCGATACTTCTCTAACTCGAGTCTTAACATCACACTCTTTTACCAACAGAGCTAAGCTCTCTAGTCTCAAAGATGAGGCAGTCGATCACATTCTGATTGTTTGTGAAGCGCTCCAAAGGGCCAATCGTAGAACGACTCGAGTTCATACCAGGGACTGTAGTCGACCGTAACAATGCATGAATACGAAGCACAATCACGCACTGGAAAAGCTCCGACCAGGACCATGCAACCAAGCCTACAAATGGATCACAGGAATCGGGAATAACGTTCGAGTAAAGTTGCACGCCTCTAGATACTAGGCATTAGTGGAATACCGTGGCACTCGTGATAATTGAGCAATACCAGTTTTTTCACATTCGCGAGTCGCTAAGATTCCGTTTGACTGGTTTGCGGATACGTGCGACAGTGAAACTAGCTCACTGTGTCACTTGAACTACCAGCGGATTCGTCACGCATATTGTTATTGTATATTTGGTGAAATTAACCGCCGTCACCTTTTCATGTTATCTCAAGTAGTCCCAGGATTTTCCTGAAGTCACTGCGACTATATTTCCAACTTTCACGGCTTAAATCACTAGAAGTCCTTAAAGGCTTCAACGAACTTCTGTATATCTTTTTGAAACCCAACACTTGAATTTCTACCTTCCAGTAATTTTCGCTTAACATTGTCGAAAAGAGTAGACCATTTCACAAAGTATTAATGAAATGATCTAACGATCAAGTGATTCCCACGCCCAAAACGAGTACTTTAACCAAAGAAGACCATGGAGTAATTTTTATCTAATACAATCAGTTCACTTAACGTGCGTCTCACGTAAACGTCTTCCACAAAATGCAAAATCAGGTCCCCTTATACTCGAAAAATGTTCTACACTCTGTCCCTTTCTTACTTCGTGTGAGGTCAGTGGTCAACGCTTCGGCTGCGACATTGCATCGATTATGTCAATCGATAATGTCGGTGAATAAGGACGGGCCGAATCAGCCGGCAGAAGAATCGGTCAATGGACGTTGATCATAAGCAATCGGATTTTGATAAATAAACGAACTTTGTCTGCTCCACTTGGTTTTTCTGACTAGAGCTAGTGGAACTGGAGATAGCAGCAGCGAGTTAGAATCGACTGAGATTTACGGCCGAAGTAAAGCGTACGTCTCTTCTGTATTTTACGTTATAAAACGTTGCGTACCCAGGCAGTAGATCTTTGATGACTTCTTAACCTGGTTAAATGCCAGAAATAACAAGTTGGTGAAATATCCCTTCTTTAGTTTCAGAAGCAATATTATAGAACGAACGTTGGTGAATAACCTACAGTGCACCAGCAGCAATTATGACGAATACCTGTCCTTTGGGACGAATAAATTCCATTTTGACGTGATTTGACTTGAAAATACCCAGGATTACATCATCGTTAACAAAGCTACCGATAAACTTCTCAATGGTTCTAGTACGCTTGCACAAATTCACGCACATTTGCTACCTCCCCGATTTTGCACCACAACTTTCTTTCAGAAAATAAGATCTCAGACACTGTATTATCTCTGTAACAAATCAGCAATCGTAAAATCGTTTTTTAACTTGCTCACTCCAAAATGACACCCCTATTAACAAAACTACCAGTGTTTCTTACACAGGCGTGGATCCTGGTTTTTACATTTATCAGTGGAATACTATATATTCTGCCTAAGGATATTTAGAACGAACTTGCAGTGCATCACGTGCGCGCAGTATGTGAACAAATCAGACATCCTATGACCTTCAAAAGTGCACGGCTGTTGTTAGGGCGACAAATGTGTAAAAACGGTGGACGTTCAGAAAGCGGACAAGTCGAAAAGCTGGATATCTGAAACCTTCAGTAAACAAAGAACAATTATTGTAAAGAAGTGAAATGATGCAACAAAATGTGTGATTACAAATGGAGTTCGTATGACTGTGCTGTAACTGGCGATTGTTTCAGTGCTTACGTGAAATTCGATCGGTTATCCCGCAAGCCTGTTTTAAACGTCATCAGATGCCTAAAACGCCAGCTATTAAACGAACGAGAACGCTCAGTGAAGCAAGGCTTTGAAGATCAACTAATCGTACTCGGCATCAACTTTGCACAACAAAAGACAAGGAGTAGCTGACCGAGTGGGTGTCTGAGTTTCTCAGCAGGACTGAGATTCACTCAGTGTCGGTAGAAATTTAGGACGTAGAATTTAGTCAATTTTCCTAAGTGAAAACGCCATAGGAATCCGTTATATATTTTGCACAACCGGAATATTAAGCATTGACTCATCATTACCAAATCGGCCACAGATTTAAACTTCGACGCGGACTGAAGTGCACTACTGATTCCCATGGGCGTCATCTGCTTTCATTCTGGTGAAACACTTGTAATAATCATGATCAGTTTATGTGAAGTTGTACTCCGTGTACGTGCTAGTCAAGTAACTCACGAGCATATGTAAATAACTAGCCAATGAGAAACTTGGGCACAGATGGATGAGAGATAAAAATTCTCCCGAAGCATCATTGGCCCGAAAATATCCCATCAATAGGGTCGTTCGTAATTTGTAAACAAACAAAATTTGTGAATAAACTCGGACATGCTTTCCAGTTGATGTGGTCTTCTGGTTGTCTTCATCTATACGGTTCGTATCGGAGTCATTCCAGTACTTTCTCGAAGTCGGTACCCGTGTTTTAGTGCCATCTATCAGAATCAGCGCTACTATCTCAAGTCCCAATAGCATAGGGTTATAGAGACATTAATGGACAGTCATGACTATTACGATACATGGAATGTGGCATTACTGGACCAAATTTCATACAGAAGAGAAATCATTCCCAGGAGGATCGCATGTCTAAATTATAACAAAAGAAAGGTTAACAAACGAACACGCGCAGTCTCAGGAGTTTAACTAGTCCCACGATGGAGGTTGTAAAGTTAAGTAGTAGTCAGTCCATCGAATGGAAAAGGACACCGGATTCTTGACAGAAGTAACCACATTCAAAGAGCACAAAGTCCGGATGCCGCTGTGCACAGGCCTACAGACCGCATGCGGTAGTGCCACCGTGCCACCTACAAAAGCACTCCAGACAAACCCTTGGGCCTATGCCCATACGATGTTGTCATCAACGGATTGGCCTGCGGTTCGATTGTCAGAAGTTTGTAGCTGATAGCAAATATTCTATCTAGTTTGGTTTCACAATATTGCGAGCGCACTCTGAGTTAGGACAGGGGATAGGCTATAACGTACGGATAATTTCGCAACATGCACGCGGAACAGTGCTCTTCGATGGAGACCACTCGTCTCGCTCTTTTATCTTTTTACTTCCTTTATTAATTTCCAGGAAGAGGGCCGCGGCCAGCAGAGGGCTACCAAGTGGGGAAGATGACCAGCGGTGGGAGGATTCGAACCCGCGACTTTCACGCCCAGAAGTCACGACCTTATCAGTTTGGCCACCGTCGGCCAAAAGAAAATAAAAACCATAGTGGGCCAAACCCCAGTAAGAGTATCAGCCGGCGTCAACACTTATTCAACGAAATCTAAAATGGCAGTTAATCATCTCCTCGTTAACATTCCGTTATATATTAAACATGATTTCTGAAATTCAAATTCACAATTGTCACCACTATGCTCCATCATCATCATCATCATCATCATCGTTCAGCGTTAAACAGCAAGGCAAGCCTCACTGACGGCTGCCGTTCCCCAGAGTTACACGTTCATATAAAAAGAGTGAATACCCAACGAGAACAGGGAGTGGACCTACACAGGCAGGAAAAGATAAGATACTGCTGCAGCCAACACACGGAACACAGTCTAACTGTACAAACGCAGGTGTTTTCAATCATTCTGATTCGATAGAAAATGACAGCACGAGCGCCACTGTTCACGGTTCACTGCCATTTCCTTAAGTGTCTCCACCCAGTAAATCGACGAGTCTCTCGGACCCCAACCACGAAGACGTGAGACACCTACTTTACCTAACTTCGCTGTACATTTTCTCATCCCACGTTACCACGTCATCTGTTGGCCTCCACATGGCTTCTTCCATTCCTTAGGACGAACACAACAGGGCGCGATATGGTAGAGTGTTTGCCATACGCAACGCGTGACCCAACCAAGGTAGTCTACTAAGTTTCATACGCTGAAACAAGCTGTTCTCAGAAGTGGCACCCAATGCCAGATTCCTAACCTCAATATTACTCACCCGGTCACTCCATTCAATCCTAGCGATACCAGGTAAACATTGGTGATCGAAAACCTCCAACCGACGAACATCTCCACACGCATACTCCACGTCTCGCAACCGTACAGCAGAACTGAACGCACTGCAACACAGTACACACGACCTTTCAACTCCAGTGAAATATCAGGCCGACGCCACAAGTGCTTCAATCCAGCGTAAGCTGCCCGAGCCTTGGATATACGCATACTTACCTCCAATCCCGAGCTACCATCGTTGGACACGCAGCTACCAAGGTAGGTGAAACGGTCCATAATCGTCAGCTCCTCTTCATCCAGCATCAAGTTCGGCACTGCTGTCGTCCAGTCCTGTAACAATACTTTGCACTTTGAAGGTGCAAAGCACATGCCAAACGGAGCAACCGATCTCGACAGTCTATCTAGTGCCCGTTGTGCATGGTCCGCAGACTTGAAAAGGCACACGACGTCGTCTACGTAATCTAGGTCGCATAGCTTTCCTCCATTTCCCAGTTCGACTCCTACATCCCGGAGACCTCCTAAAGCATCTTCCATCACCTTGTCCATGACGAAGTTGAACAAGAATGGAGAGATGGGACACCCTTGTCCAACGCCACTAGTCGTTCCGAATGGACGTGACAGTTCACCATAGACCCTAACGCGACCATAGGTATGCGAGTACAATGCTCGCAACAGGTTCACAAACTTCGTTGGCATATCCTTCCGGCGGAAAGCACTGAGTAGTGCCGGTCGATCCACTGAGTCGAAAGCACCTTTCAAGTCGAGGAAGACTACGACCGTAGGGCGGCGGTGCGTGTGGCGCATTTCGAGTATCTGTCGAAGTGTGAATCTTTTGGTGAATGCAACCTCGACCTGGCCGAAATCCGGCCTGTTGTTCGCGGATATTACTCTCACGAATCGGTGTCAAACGGCGCAGCATTATCGAAGCTAACACCTTAGTAACTATCGGAATTAAACTAATCCCACGATGATTGCTGCAGTCACTCCGTGTACCCTTGTTGAAGATGGGTATAATCAGTGACTCACCCCACGATAGCGGGATACGCTCCTCGTTCCAAATATCACGAAGCCAGGAGGTAAGTGATTTCAACAGAGCTTACCCACCCAATTTGAAAAGAATTGGGGGAAGTTCATCGGGACCGGCAGCTTTTCCCCTGTTCAGAAGCCGAATATTCGACTCCACTTCCAATTCCGTTGGGGGATCAAGTGAGACCTACCAAGGATTCACAGCTCCAGGCGTCGGACTAGATACGATAGCGTGTGGCCAGTTAAACTGATCCTTGAAATGTTCTGCCCAACGGTCCAGTCTTTCCCGTCTACCATGGATGGGCTCTCCAGTCCTATCGCACACAATTTCACTAACCGAAGTTTGCAGCCCACCGCTGTCGCGTATAAGCTTAAACAGTCTTTGACTGTTACCTGAAGCGGACGCCACTTCAATGTCTTCGGCTAACTTAACCCACCAGCTTTCGCAGTCATTCCTAAGGCTTATGGTCAACTGACGCTGCAACTTCCGACGCATTTTATTCATTTCCTTGCAGGTAGGCAGCTCGCGTTTTTGCTCCATTAGAATTAGCGACGCTTGTGAGATCCAGTGTTTTTGATGAACACTAGATCTGGGACCGCAGGCGAAAGTCGCTGCCAAATGCATAGCCTGCTTAATTTGATCCCACTGATCGTCTACATTGCCACTGGTCGCAGTTCTTAGTTGCTCGGACAGTTTCTGTTCGTAGCTGTTGCGAACAGCCGAGTCAGACAAACGTTCGACAGCCAATCGGATTTGCGGCCTGCGTTGATGGCCATTCAGCTGCAGCAGAAATCGCATTAAAACTAATCCGTGGTCCGATTTGACGTACGTGGTCCAGTACGACTTACGGTTCTGGACAGAACCGCGCCAACGGTAGCTAACTGTGATATGGTCGATCTGACTCAAAGTACCTGTCAAGTTAGAACGCCACGTCGCTGTGCGACGCGAACTGTGTCGGAAATTCGTACTAGATAGGAATAAATGATTATCTGCACAGAATTAGAGAAGTCTTTCTCCGTTGTCTGTTCGCTGTGCAGGCAAGGCGCAACATCCACCTAAACAGGATTCCGATGCACTAAGTTTTCCAACTTGTGCGTTAAAGTCACCTGCTACCACTACAATGTCAGAGCGTTTGCTCTTCCGAACAAGAGTGACGAGGTTATCGTAAAATTCGTCTTTCCCCATATCAGTGCTGCAGTCTGTTGGAGCGTATGCCGAGATAACAAATAAACTACGCTTAGCACTACTACCCTTTCGGATGCCGACTGATCCCTGCAGTCTCATGGCACACAAGCGACTGTTGACTGGGATCCGGTTTAAAAGGGCTGCTTCAGCCTTCTCACTCAGGACTATTCCTACAGCACGTTGACCCACAGCTTGATCTGCTTCGTCTCCTGAATTGCGAAGAAAATATCTTGACGAGGCATTTGGCGCAGTCAGTTGAATTACTCTACTCGAATCCTGAATTCGTGTTTCACTCACACAGCAGACATCAGTCGAAAGTGAGTCCACTCTCAAATCCAAACAAGCCTGTTGGCCAGCCTGCATTAAAGTGCGCACATTGAAGGAACCCAGATGGAGAGGCTGACGAGGCTTGGGAAAATGTGAGCTAACAGACTGAAAACCACCTACTACACTACTTGACAATAAATCGTTGGGAGTATCGGGCGTGTTGTCAATGCGGATACTATGGGTAGGCAGAAGGGGCAAACAGATTGGGTTGGAGACAGAAGAGACAGGTTGAATAAAAGAGAGGGACCTCTCTGTCTGAGCAGTAGCATACTTATCACTACCCACCCCACCTGCGCTCGATGCAATGGGCAGCGCGGTCCTGATTATCCTGCGCGACGGCCGATGCAGTATGGAATTATTTGTAGGCGTGTAACTCATGGGGAATAATGGACGGGTACTGCTAGGGAGTCCAGCCGCTAAGCAGAAGAACGATTAGAGTTCTCAACCAACGCCTTTGGTTCTAACAAGAACCTGACCGCAAAGCAGTGGGGTACAGCTGAGTGGGCGCCCATCTACTTGGATCAATTATTCTTCTAATCGTTTTTCCGACTGAGCTGCTAACTCAGACCAACCCCCAACTTGGAGGACCAGGAGACTACTTCGTCAGTCCTCTACCCATTGACCTTCCAGGCATGATTGGATCTTCGGCTTGAGATAAGCCATCCTGTATAGCTCGTTGGATCATGGAGGCACGCAAGCCGTCACACCACGTCAAGGTGTAGTCTCGTTGTGACGGGCTATGCTCCCCGTCTTCTTTAAACAGGACAACGTGGTACTTACTCACGAACGGAAAACTATTACTCACTTTTCATCGCAATCTTTTGACGTCCTTGTGACAAGACTTGTCGGTCGACAAAGTGAATCTTGTCCAGCTCTCGCCTACGGCACATCAATTTCAAGCTGGTATACCCTTTGATCGTTCACACTCTTCTGCCCAACCTGGATTCCGGCGGCTTTCTTCCAGAATTGGCACGTACAGGACGCGTCCGTACTCGCTGCAATGAGAATTTTGGCTAGTAAGGACAAGGCTAATGTCTCTCTTTCTCACTCTCAGTTAACAACCACCTCATGCAGCATACTTTATTCTTTACCATATATTTTTAGAGCATCTTACCGAAATGTAATTGCAAAAACCATACAAATACATCAACACACACCCCACCACTTATCTTATGGGTTTTATAAGTGACTCCTGAACTGCCGGAAGAAATAAAATGTATTTATTAGTCTATTAAGTGAAACGTCCCCCCAGACATGTCTTAGCGCTCGCGAAAGATGTTTGCGACTAACCAGTTCTGTTTACTCTTGGTTGAAAGGTGATTGCATAACTCAGGAGGTACTTTCTTACCATCATCCGATCAAGCTTCGTCCTATTTGACTCAGGTCCCAAAATGTAAAAAACGGTATTTTCGGCACTTTGAGTGAGATTCGCTAGTAATCAAAGCCTGACTATTTGGTGCCTGGTATCTCGAAAAATCTATTAGTTGGGACTGTGCAGATCAAAAGCGCCCATAAGACGTGCGCGAAATTGTTTTGACCATCATTTTTTATTCGCTTCAGTATCCGCCGGGAAAACTCAGATATTTTAGGAATTAGCTGGTCACTGGTATGTCCTGGTCCCATGTTCGGATGTGTCCTGGTAGGCTAACCATTTCATTCATCCTGACTACTGTTCACAGCCCAGTCAAGCCAAAGAAACAATCCCAGTCGTCAAAAAGTTGTAGTTCACATACTGCTGTCAAAAGACAGCAATTATCAAGTGAACATTTAATTTATCATTCTACGGGAATCGGATGCTCCCTGAATAATCGGCATGTGTCGGAAGCCTAAGTACAAGTACACACCTGCATATGCGGTCCGAGTCTAATGGCCATGCCGGAAGCGGGACCATTTCCCACGTGGAGTGAAAGCGACAGACCATCACGTGGTTATCGCAGTGAAGGTCACACTGGTCAAACGTGTCTATGGCGTAGGGGCGCAACCAATCGGCTTCGAGCCCAGACATCTTTTCCGTACTTTCGTCTGACCGGTTGATTCGGATTTACGCGTATATGTAATCGATATTCCTCGGCGCACCCCCACCGCAAAATTCAGCGAGCGGGTTGTGTTTGCCACGTCACGCATCACACGATGCGAAGCTGCATTGCTGCACAGATGGGGTTTTTATTCATTGGGCAGACGGGAGGTGGCCCGGAAAATTTATTCATTATGCATTGCCCTGGTATTCCTCGGTTGAATTTACCATCCATTTACGGGGCCAGGAATTCGCTAAGGCTAACTTATCGTAATCCAGATGTGGTCGGAGCACATCGAAAACATCTTGGAAAGAGCGGCCACAACTACCAAAAATTGATCAATTGCAAAGTTTCTACAACCCTATTTCAATTTGTCAAAAGTTTAGATTAATGTTAATCAAAACGATCGTTTCTACGATCCTAAAGGTTTCATAGTGTAAGTGGTAAATTGAGCCGGAAACGGCCACCCCTGCTGTTTAACCATCAGGTTGGGTAATTCACGAGATTAACTGAGACGCCCGTTCAAAATCGTTCCCGGAGCGACTGCTAAGACGCAATTTTCGCTCAGATACAGAGAACCATAAGCGATACTATGAAGATGCCTTTCCGTATAATTTTCATAAGACTGAAAAGGTCGATGGTACACAGTCGGTTGCCAAAAGTGTTCATTTTGTTTACTAACTTTGGTTCCGGTAGGCACGAAAAGTTACAACCATTGTACATAGCACAATTGTAACCGATATCGCCATTCTTTCTCAGAATTCACCTACATCGTTTTACACCCTACGATAATACGAGCCTCGTCAGGCTATCAACCGTGGACTAACCCTCATCCCAAAGATCATAGAAAGGCAAGAGTCTCAAAATGGGCCAAGCCATTTCTCATTTGACTTAAAGAGGCAGAACTTACCTGTGGATAGCCGGCTGCGAAATCAGAACAAGTGATAATAAGCAGGTCCGTTTTTAAGCACTTTAAAGTCAGTTAGACACTGCACACTTTGAAGTTAAATCACTGCTTGGAAAATCTGTTTTGTTTACCAGGTTTTGGATTACCCTAAGTAAGTTTGTTTACTTCCGCGTGTTTTAATGACACCGGAAATTGGATGTACCCCAGTCAAAATATAACCCAGAATCCTGAGCTGGTGAACATTCACTAGACAACCAGGAAACCACTTAAGCTTACGTTTCCACAGCACGCATAGGCTTTCATTCTCAGCAAAATTGCAGGTAATAATTCAGATCTATCACGGTACTTGCTTACTAACCTGCTGATCGAGTAATAAAATCTGAAAAGTCGTTCTTATTTTAAAATCACATTAGCTCCCACCTTAAGACCTAGTGAAATGACCGATTCTCATTGGTACGATATGTTGGCAACTGTTAACACACGTGCAGTCAATGTGAACACCAGTAGCGCAAAATAGTCAGTCTGATTCTATTTGGTAAGTGCACACACTGGAAGGTAAAAATGCGGGACCTTCCTCATTCCCATTTTTCCGCACGCACTGGCTTCACTTTTCTGTAGCAAAAATACATTGCGTAAGGATGATCTAATATACAAGGCAATAAGACATATCGGGTTTTGAAATCAAAACATGCATTGTTTATCAGTCGGGGCAAAGACTGAGAAAGGCTGACGCTAATGTAGGACCCCTCCAATCCGAATTCCATAATGACTATGTAACTGGAAGATAAATCCCATATTAGGCAGTAAGTCGTCTTTCGATAGTGTCGCCATTTCGGCCTCGGCTTAGCTAGAACAATCAGGTAAGATGGAAATAAAATACTGTTGTCTAATCCGAAACAGACGATTCCATTTGCTATTGCCAAAATGCTTTGACCGAAAAGCCCACCGGCTGTTTCAGCCGATAACCAGTCACCGTTTTCCTCATACTGCTTTTTCCCTGAGTGTATCATTCAATGAGGTGGTTGTTATGTTACTACAACTGTCAGCAAGACTGACCCGATCTGGTTTTCCCGGGGTCGCATGATCTTCTCTCAATTTTGGTTTTTGCCAACGTTCTTCTCGTTTGAGCCTTCTTGTTCTTCATTTGAATGGTAGCTCCTTAGCACGAGGCTCATTGCAATAATATACTAATTTAAAGTAGCAGCATGGAGTGAAATTGCTCTACCAAAGATTGCGTCATCGAAAATAATAATAGGCATATAACAACAGAAAGTCACGTTAAAATTTATTTGCAGAATATATATATATATATATATATTAGTTGGAGACATCATTTTGGAATACCCTGGAACTAATTACATTTTTCTTGCTCGTTCAGAGGTCGAAGTATTCCCTATTGGGTGGTTTGGTAACAGTCGGTAGCACTGCACTATTTCACCTGATTTACACGTAGACTCATCACGTTGCAGCGTTGAATGTCGAAATTCAACTAGATTTACTAAGTGAAGTTCTGCAATAAACATGCATGTCAGTGCATCACTTTGGCTTTCCATCTCTTTCTGACTGTCAGCCAAATTGACTTTCCGTTCCTTGAAGTGAAATAGGTTAAAGTGCGATTGACGCATAGTCGCACCGTGCAGATCAATTATCTCGGTCATTGGCTGACCCATTTTTCTAGTTAGGATTCCAAAGACATGAGGGGATTCAGCTAAGGGAAATTAGGTGGCTCTGTTCGAATTGATATATTTGAGAACTCGTGTTCATTTGAACATGGCCTAAATGGCTTCGCTTACTCGTTTCTAGTTGTCTAGGGTGGTATATTTTTGCGAAAATGTATGGGCCTTCTGAAAAAAGGACCAAAATTTAAGCTTTGGGCTTTAGGTAGCCATGCAGAGGAGACGGCCTAGTTACTGAAACTCTGCAGTCACATGCCAATATGCATGCATCACCTGTCATCGTTATTACTACCAATAATACTACCGCTATCTTTCACAAATTCTCGTTCACTTCTGCTTTGAGTCCATGGTGCTGTCTTGTGGCAACCAAAACCAGAGCAGCTCAATGCAAAATGAGTGGTGGAAGAAACTGATCTGAAATATGACTGCGAGTTATTATTATTATTATTATTATTATTATTATTATTATTATTATTATTATTATTATTATTATTATTATACTGCGGTATATACCTGGTCTACGGGGTAATCCTCTCAGTGAATTTAAGCATGATGTTCGACACTGAAACCTCGTCCGAATCATTAATAGAGCACACGATTAAGAAGCCAACTTTAAGAAACCTGATGGGCTTACGTCAAAAATCGTTTTATTGATCAGTTGGGGGATAATCTTCAGAATGAAAATGCGTGGTTTCGATTGTATTTTTGTGGTGTAGTGTACAGTGTTGTGTATATAAATTTCATAACCAGTTTGGTGATTATTTTCACGTATTTCGAACAAGATGATCAGCAAGCTGAATTTCCTACAGAAGAGAAGCCTCTGATGGGCAGTCAAGGTGGGTTTGCCTGCCTGTCTTATTGTAAAACATCTTTGGTGTAAAACTTTATGTAAATTTTAATCTTTCTTCTCCTTATTGGTTCAACATTTCGGACTTGATCTATGCCATGGTGTTGAGCTAAAAGATTCTAGGAGTTTGTGGTTTCGTATTTCTAGACAAGAGCTGCAAGACCCTCAGTTAATCCATATGAAATCGACCCCCTTGTCTTGTACGTTCATCTATCCAAGGTATCATAGTGACTATAACAGTGACATTCTCTGTACGTTTGGCTGTTTTATGTGCACCTCTGTGTGCCTGTGTGCGTGCGTGAGAGAAAAAACTCACTACACGTGACTCTGGACAACACTCGCATGTGTAAACATCCATGTAAATGTCTATGGCAGTTTAATTTATCCAGCTCAATGTATATATATATATAATATATATATATAAATCAGAAGAAAACTTGGTCATGTAATAAACATTCCATTTGTGCGGTCTTCTTTACCACCAGCTGCGACAGAAATGAAGTGACGTGTTATAGTGTTTTATTATCCGAACTCTGCGAGTTCATTGCTCCTTCTACAGAAGGCACGTTTATCGCATGCATGCTATCGACAATGGTTCACATACAAAGTTATTTCTAAGCTGTTTCATACTGTTTCCATGTCCTTCTCAAATCAAGTTGCCACTTAGGCTCGGAGGGGAAAATGTGCAAATCAGAATAATCAGTGTCGCGCTTCATGGAATGTTTCGGCAGCCCGGCCCAGTCGGGTACTCATATCCGACGAGAGTGACCAACAGCGAAAGCGGCCATATGCTTCTGGGGAAATTTACCGGCCGTGGTCAAGAGAGTTAGGCATCTGTCACCGAAAGCTTCAGGGGTTCGAATTCCAGGTCTGCCGATCACTTTGACTGTAGGTGGCGAACCATTGTCTCTAGGCTCGTTGCTGCACCTGACTCAAACGGGCCCTACATGGTCTTCTGCCATTCCAAATTTTAGGGTCTCCGTTGTGGGTTACTCCTCTTCATGTAGTAGGCTCCAACAGCCGCGACGAATGTTCTTTTCACAAGAGGCATGCTTCAAGCATGCCATACAGAATTCGCTAGGGTTAGTGAATTAGAATTCAAATGAATATAGTGAGAATGTTCACAAAACCTCAGACTCTTAAGGTATTTGGTATGAGATGAAAAGAGAAGAGGGGTTATAAAACCATTTGGACAGAGAATGTCTCCAACGATTACACCAAATATGGAAGAAGGTTGCATATTTCTCCCTGTGTCAGCATCTTAGACTTAGCTAACATTGCAAACTCTATTCTGTGCCTGTGGATCTGGGGCTATTTTGGTGCTGTATAGCATTACTACCATCCGATGTGGTCTAGTGTTATGTTGCCGAGTTTGGTTGGTCTATGCACACACTGAAACACAAGACACAAGTACTCGCGACGCACGATATCCCAGGAGCACAGCCTGTAGTCTAGTAGGACACGAACACACAGATAGAGGTTGGAGACACAAAACGTTCGGGCTTAAGACTCAAGGCCCGTAGTCGCACAACGAATGGGACACATCTGCTGCTCCCTTGAATGAGCAGCCACACGGAACAATAGGCGGCGCGAAATACGAACAGCTAGCCCACCCCGCTAGCGGAAGTGAGAAGACGAACACAGAGTACTGCGGCGCGTTTATTGGTGACCCACCAACACAAGACAGAATTCAAGTGAGCTCTATCGTGTATATAGTTTTGTTGGGTGGCCTTGATCGATGTGTGGACTAGCCAATCACAGAAAGGGCTTTTATGAATCTTTTCGCGGACATATAAAAATATTCAACCGCGCAATATTTGAAATAACGTCAATTTCGAAATATTGAGAAAAGGACAGATTCTTTTAGAAAATTAATAGCAGGAATGAAATCTGAGGTTCAAAAAACCTTGGATTGGTCATCGACCATAACATCTAGCCAAAAGTGCAATCTATAATACACATATGGTGCCAGTAACCAATGGTTGTTAATGAGTTCAACTCAAGGTATCCTTGGGTGCAAAATCAACGACTCAATAAATATGAATTAGAACTGAATTGCTAAGGGCCATTTATTTCCGATGTTTAATTAGAACTCCAGAACTAAAACAACTAAAACCAACATGAAGATACTGAAAAGCGAAAATAAGTTCAAGAATAAACCAGTTTAACGCCACTTCCTTTGAAATTAAGTCTACCATATTGAAATATAATGATTCATAGACGAAGTTTTGATATCTTAAAATCAAGCACAGACCCATTACGGGAAGCTGAAACAACTAAGATAATTTCGTGTTCGCGGAACAATCTGAAAACAAAGTTTCCAAGCAGCACTCAAAAGAAAGTTCTTAATTTTAGCATGCACACTTGCTCAAAGACTCCAGTTTTCACCGGGAATTAGAAAGACTAACTGTAAACCGCATCATCGTGTTTCAGACAAAAATCTTATTTTTGAGCCGAATTCTCACGGAAATCATGAAATTTCGCCCTGACGAAAATGTCAGAACATATCTCAGTAAACCGCTTGGACTGCAAGTCACCGAAGACCCGGATACCAATTCTGAACAGAATTATTTACGGAATTGTGGACTTCATTTAAACCAACCCTAGTTTAGCGCGACCAATTTCAACTCCCGACTCGTACAAGGGCTAAAAATTGGAGTCATGATATGAGGTTGGTCGCACGGAACAGCAACCAAATTCCGGTTAAATGACTGTTGTAAATGTTAACGTAATCTTCAAGGCATATTGGTTTGGCTAAGGCCGCTGAACCAACAATGAGAGAAGTTTAGATGTATGTACTTGACTGCGTTGGTATCTTATCGTTATTTCAGCCGCTCGCTCTACCAAGCGCCAGTGCATTGTGGCGGTTGACTGACTGATCGATCAACTCTTTATGTACACTTCCTGCGCCGCCGCTAGTCACATATGTGTCTAACGTGCCTGTTTCATTCGATCCCTAGAACTAGCAAGCTCCAGACTGACCATTGATCGTTCTTAAACTTGACGAATGACTTTGTGGCTCTGATTTTAGGGGAACTGCTATTTGCACATTGAGCTTTCGGGGAAAGTGAACAGCTATGAAAACCGCGAACCTGCATGGTCTTAGCTGCCGATGCATGCATGCTTGGCGAATAGCCGGTTACTCGTATTCTGCGCTGAACCAGTAAACACGAATGTGGTAACTTGTCGTGGTTGGTGTGTGTGAAGGTCACCTAACCGTTTCACACACCCTAACGGTTGCACACAGGTGAAAGAAAAAGCCAATCAGGAGCAGCGCACAACGGAGAGGCTGGTAGATCGGAATGCCATTTATCTGAGCGGTGAACATGCAGCCCTCCAATCAGACTATCACAATTTATCTTGAAATGCCTGAGTTGCTCTTTAGTAAGGAGGAATTAAAAAAGTTTTTACCAGTGAACGCGTTAGTTACGCGTGGGTTTGAGTAGGCCAATGTTCCTGGCTATCACAGTTAGCTAAACTAATGCACTTCTGTCCGATAATGTACATTCCACTGTGCATTGGATTTTCGAATATGTAGCACTGCAAGCTCAATCAGAGCATAGGCTGAACAAAACAACACCAAATCAGGACTCAGTTTCATCCGCTCAGTTGTTATCTGAACTACCTTTCTTGCTGTCCGTAACCGTGTTCGTAATAATTTTCGGCAACTGTACTGTCTGAATCAAACATCTTACACTAAAATATGCGAACATAGTTTTCTTGATCCGTCTACTTAAAGTGAACCACTTAAGCTCCAGTGTGTGGACCACGGTAGGAGAACTGTTTTCGTTTTCTGTATTTCGGTCCACATTGTGGACATCAGGACTCTCTTTACCGTTTGAGTTGTGATGTTTATCCCCAGTACAGCATTCAGCACTGATTCTGAAACATACAGGAACCCATCGATTACAATTTCTTGATTTCAGCCGGCTTTTTCCATTGGAGTACGGCCCCCGAGAAGGCAAATAATTCAAGCTTACTTAGGGTCACTGAGGCTGGATATATCAAGGGTGTGACATTCAATCCATTAGAAACCAAAAATTCTGTTTCATTCACGTAGTGACCTAAGTGTTCACGGTCAGATTAATGGCACGCGAATTTTGTGTTTCTATCCGAAAGTCAATGAAATCGGAGAGGAAAAAACATCAAAAATAAAGCTTTCGAGATTAAAGCTGGAAATTCATTTACTACCAAACGACTAGATTTGTCACTAGTCTGAAAAAAGGGACTTGAATCGTCCACTTCTTCTTCGTTGTTGTTGCTAGTGTTGAACTATTCTAGATGTTCCAGTGACAACAATTGGTGCCTATTCACGCAGTAATTAATGTTCTATTTTTTGTCATCTCAATTTGACGTTATTATTGGGACACCAATTTAAGCACAAGTCAAAACGATGATTTGGCTCGTGGTAGAATCCACACAACACAAGTGTATGCCAGCGAATACACGAAGTCCGATACAATGAAATGATTGGAAAGGTGAAAATGCTCGCTGCTGGAGGTGCACATATGTGTGCCTAAGGTCAAGCGAGCCGACATCGGACTTGCTATGGGTGTGCATCCAAATTTGATGATGTCATCCGTCAAAGAATAGTTCAGGTAGAATCACACAAAAATCTCAGGAACCAGGTCGACACAGTAAACAAAGGTCACATTAACATTATTTTACGTAACCGTTGCAATATACATGTCTGCGAAATGGAAAAAAATGGAACGAAACAATAAACACCAGTCAGTCAATGCAGGATGTGAGCCGGCTAAATAAATTGGCTATGCCGTAAGGGAGTTTTGGACCTTTGTTAATGTGAGCCAACAGATCAAAAAGACTGCAGTACACAGAGATTTCTTGTTGCTGGTTTCTATTTTCGAGAGACATTCCCTACCGTTGGTTGGCCGATTTTTCGAATTCAACCGCCAATGCATACATTCGGACTGCCCATAATTTCAAAGAATAAGAAATGTTTATTTCTGACACCCATTTAATCAAAACTGACAATAACGCTGAATTTCCGGGACCACTCACTTGGTTAGGTGGCCTGGTGCGAGTCTCATGAACAAAAAGGTGCATGTTCAGTCTACGGAGCAACTGAAACCTTTCAACTGAAATGTCATGCCGCGAGAATTGCACAGTGGTTTGATGAAGTACAGCAACAGTCCCGCTAATCTGTAATACTTCCATTCGACCCAAACTGAGACTCGTAGTCGAACGTTAGATAACGAGTCATAGTTTTGATCGAAACGTTACAATAGACGTTATAATTCAGTGTACGCCCTCTAACCTCTAAAATATGCAACCTGAGCTGCAGATATTTTGACTCATATATATATATA